>CM052898.1:59327794-59351152 GCA_028534135.1 Potos flavus | reverse complement strand
ACATAAGTGAGACCATATGATAATTGACTCTCTCTGCTTGACTTATTTCACTCAACATAATCTCTTCCAGTCCAGTCCATGTTAAAATAAAAGTTGGGTATTCATCCTTTCTAATGGAGGTATAATATTCCATTGTATATATGGACCATATCTTCTTGATCCATTCATCTGTTGAAGGGCATCTTGGCTCTTTCCACAGTTTGGCGATTGTGGCCATTGCTGCTATGAACATTGGGGTACATGTGGCCCTTCTTTGCACTACATCTGCATCTTTGGGGTAAATACCTAGTAGTGCAATTGCAGGGTCATAGAGTAGCTCTATTTTTAATCTTTTAAGGAACCTCCACGCTGTTTTCCAAAGTGGCTGCACCAACTTGCGTTCCCACCAACAGTGGAAGAGGGTTCCCCTTTCTCCACATCCTCTCCAACATTTGTTGTTTACTGTCTTGTTGATTTTAGAAATATAATCAAAAGTCAGAGATTTCCAGATTGGAAAAAGCAACAAAACCCAACTACATTCTTTCTATAGGAGACACATTTTAGGTTCAAAGACACAAGCAGATTGAAAACAAAAGGATGAGAAAAGGTATAGCATGCAAACAGCAACCACAAAGAAGCTGGAATTTTAGCTATGTTAATATCAGACAGAGAGACGTTTACACGTGCCACTAGAGATAAAAACAAAAAAACAAAAAAACGAACCCTTTAGAGTAAACCGATATTACTAAGGTGATCAGAAAATTGTGTGTTTCTTGTGTGTTAAGTGTGTCTATAAACACAAAGAATAGTGTTACACATCTCAAGTCATGTTTATGTTGATTTGGGCATAGACTTCTCTCAATTCCAGTAGTAGTAATAGACAAAGGGTGAGGACTCTGATAGTGGGGGGTTTTAGATCTGCTCTAAAGGCTTTATATTTGATATAAGGGATTTAAATTAGTCACAAGCAAGGGTCTTTTGAGACCAACTTAAGTTGTTACCTGCTTCCTAGGTTATAGAGAAAAGTCAAGAAGGAGATTTTACCTCCTTTTTTTTTTTTAATATAAGTGTTCTTTTGCTATAAGAAAAAAAAATTCCTAGTTAATGAATTTCTTGGGGAATTTTATGCAGATAAAATCTGAACAGAACATAACTCCAAATTAATTCCCCAAATATCTTAGGTTATTATTAGCAAAGGAAGGTGTGTGTGTCTCAAGGGACTAATAATGGCCTAGGACAATTTTAAACTCCTAGATTAAATAATAGTAACACTATAGTTCTAATGTTGAATTTCTCCAAAAGACCCGAGAATAATTCTCTCCCAGCTTCTGGTTGCACTCTCTGGCCTCCTCTGACTGGCAGCAGAGCTTGGAATGGGGAGCTCTCCAGATGGTCACTCTGATACGGCATCTGCACTCTCTGAAGGCTGGGGTCATGCCCATTGCTCCAGCTTCCTATTTAAGAACAAAGTATTCTTGCAGCTTAGCTGCAAGTTTAAGCTTTGTTTCTCTTTAATTTGTTTTTCTTCTCAGCACATTATTTCGTTTGTTGGCTGCAACCCTGAGTGGCCAGTGGGACATGAAGTATGTTTAGAGTATGCTACCTGGGCCAGACCCACCATGGCTACCCCACTTGTCAGTCTAACCAAGATTCTCCCTCAATTCTCAGAAGCCACTGTTTAGTGGCCCTAGACCTCCCAAAGGGGAGATGGGGGGCGGGGAACCTCAGGCCAAGTCAACTACAGAAAATGCGTGGGTCCTTCATCATTGCTCTTGCAGAAGACTGTCAGCTTGGCTCTTCTGTTTGGATTTCTGATAGAATAAGAGAACAAAAGTCAATCATTCATCAATTCATGCATGGAAGCAGCAAGCAAGTAGTGAGCTCCTACTTTGCTCTAGATTTCAATCCAGCTGTCAGAGATACAAGTGTGCACAAAGCCTTAGTCCCTTTTGAGGAGGAGCCGAAGGTTGATATGTGAAAAACACACATACATAAACTATTTGGAACAGTGGGTTGCGATAACAGATGTAGGTAACAGGAAAGCTCTCCAGTCTTCCATGAATGGAAAGGTGCCTTAGGCAAGTGGCCACACCATAGCCAAATGTGCTCTCTGAGCTTTGGCTCCTGTTTTGGTCTAGTCTGAAAAGTAATGCCTTACTCATTTGTCATCATTCACTCATCATCCATTCACTGATTCATTCAGCAAACATTAAATACGTACCAAGGGCTAGGCACCTTGAGTTCCCATTCTCAGAGAGCCCATTAGCAGACGAGAAGAAAGATCCTTAGAATCTAGCATGCCAAGCGCACTCTTGGGGGTGAGTTACATATGAGAGGCCTGGTGGTATAATCTTTAAAGACTTCATGGCAGGCGATTAATCTAGTGGGGCTGTTGGGTGGCATGCAGAACTCTGGATGGGTCCATTTGCTTAATGATGATATTCGATGAGTGGGTAGGCAGAGAAGGGAGTTTGAACTACTTTCAGCTGAATAAATGTACCTAACATTCTCTGGTGGGGAATGTATGGTCAGAGCATTTGAAAACTGGTGCTTTTAAGAAACTGTATGATATGGTGGTAGGTTGTTTTTTTTTTTAATTGGTGGTAGTGTTCTTACAAAAATTTTTTGTTTAAGTCCTAGTTAGTTAACATACAGTGTTATCTTAGTTTCAGGTGTACAACACAGTGATTCAACACTTTCATACATCACCCAGTCCTCATCACAACAAGTACGCTCTTTAATTCCCATCACCTATTTCAACTAACCCCTCTCCTACCTCCCCACTGGTAACCATCAGTTTTTGTTCTCAATAGTTTAATGTTTCTTGGTTTGTCTCTTGCTCTCTCTTTTTTCCTTTGTTTTGTTTTTTAAATTCCACATAAAATCATATGGTATTTATCCTTCTCTGACTTATTTTGCTTAGCATAATACTCTCTAGCTCCGTTCATGTCATTGCCAAGAGTGAGATTTCATTCTTTTTTATGGCTGAGTAATATTCCATCGTGTGAGTGTATGTGTGTGTGTGTGCACATCTTTATCCATTTGGCAGTTGATGCACACTTGGGCTGCTTCCATAATTTGGCAATTGTAGATAATGTTGCTATAAACATTGGGGTGCATGTATCCCTTTGAATTAGTATTTTTGTGTTCCTTGGGTAAATATCATTATGCAATTTCTGGATTGTAGGGTAGTTCTATTTTTCACTTTTTGAGGAAACTTCATACTCTTTTCCATAATGGCTGCACCAGTTTGCATTCCCACCAACAATGCCCAACGGTTCCCCTTTCTCTACATCCTCACCAACAGCTGTTGTTTCTTATGTTGTTGATTTTAACCATTCTGACAGGTGTGAGGTGATATCTCATTGTAGTTTGGATTTGCATTTCTCCAATGATACGTGAAGTCGAGCATCTTTTCATGTGTCTGTTGGCCATCTGGATGTGTTCTTTGGAAAAATGCCTATTCATGTCTTCTGCCTATTTTTTAAATTGGATTATTCAGTTTTGGGGTGTTGAGTTGTACAAGTTCTTTACATACTTTGGATACTAACCCTTTATCGGATATGTCATTAGCAAATATCTTCTCCTGTTCCGTAGGTTGTCTTTTAGTTTTGTTTATTATTTCCTTCACCATGCAGAAACTTTATTTTGATGAAGTCCCAATAGTTTATTTTTGCTTTTGTTTCCCTTGCCTCAGAAGACATATCTAGAAAGTTGCTATGGCCAATGACAAAGAAGTTACTCCCTGTGTTCTCTTCTAATAGTTTTATGGTTTCAGGTCTCACATTTAGGTCTTCCTCCATTTTGAATTTATTTTTATTTATTTTTTATTTTATTATTATTATTTTTTAGAGAGAGCATGTGTGGGCCAGGGAGAGGCAGAAGGAGAGAGAGAGAGAGAATTTTAAGCAGGCTCCAATCCCAGCACAGAGCTGGACGCAGGGCTCGATCTCATGACCTGAGCTGAAATCAAGAGTTGAACACTTAACCCACTGAACCACCCAAGTACCCCCATCCACTTTGAGTTTATTTTTGTGTATGATATAAGAAAGTGGTCCAGTTTCATTCTTTTGCATATTGCTGTCCAGTTATCCCAACACCATTTGTTGAAGAGACTGCCTTTTTCTTTTTCTTTTTTAAGATTTTATTTATTTATTTGAAAGAGAGAGAGAGATCACAAGTAGGCAGAGAGGCAGGCAGAGAGAGAGGAGGAAGCAGGCTCCCTGCTGAGCAGAGAGCCCGATGAGAGGCTCGATCCCAGGACCCTGAGATCATGACCCGAGCAGAAGGCAGAGGCTTTAACCCACTGAGCCACCCAGGCACCCCGAGACTGCCTTTTTCCATTGGATATTCTTTCCTGCTTTGTTGGAGATTAATTGACCATATAATCATGGGTTTATTTCTGGCCTCTCTGTTCTGTTCTATTGATCTCTGTGCCTATTTCTCTGCCAGTACCATACTGTTTTGATTACTAAAGCTTTGTCATATAACTTGAAGTCCAGAATTGTGATGCCTCTGGCTTTGCTTTTTTTTTTTTTCTTTTTCTTTTAAGATGTGTTGGCTATTTGAGGTCTTTTATGGTTCCATACTATTTTAGGATTGTATGTTCTAGCTCTGTGAAAAATGCTGTTGGTATTTTAATAAGGATTGCATTAAATGTGTAGATTGCCTTTGGTAGTATTGATGTTTTAACAATATTTGTCCTTCCAAGCCATGAGTATGGAATGTCTTTCCATTTCTTTGTGTTGTCTTCAATTTTTTTCATCAGTATTTTATAGTTTTCAGAGTACAGATCCGTCACCTTTTTGGTTATGTTTATTCCTAGGTATCTTATTGGTTTTGGTGCAATTGTAGATGGGATTTATTTCTTAATTTCTCTTTCTGCTGCTTCTTTTTTGGTGTATAGGAGTGCAATAGATTTCTGTATGCTGATTTTATATCCTGAAACTTTGCTAAATTCATCTATCAGTTCTAGCAGTTTTTTGGTGGAGTCCTTTTGGGTTTTCTGTATATAGTATCGTGTCATCTACAAATAGTGGAAGTTTTACTTCGTCCTTCCCATTTTGGATGCCTTTCATTTTTTTGTTGTCTGATTGCTGTGCCTAGGACTTCCAGTACTGTGTTGAATAAAAGTGGTGACAGTGGACATCCCTATTTTGTTCCTGATTATAGAAGAAAAACTGAGAATTTTAGGATATTATCTACCTACCTACTTAAATATCCATTTAGGATATTAGCTGTGGCTTTTTCACGTATGGCCTTTATGATGTTGAAGTATGTTCCCTCTAAACCTACTTTGTTGAGGGTTTTTATCATGAATGGATGTTGTATTTTGTCAGATGCTTTTTCTACATCTATTGAAATAATCATATGTTTTTTAACCTTTCTTTTATTAATGTGATGTATCACATTGATTGATTTGTGAATATTGAACCACACTTGCAACATGGGAATAGATCCCGATTGATCATGGTGAATGATTTTTTAAATGAATTGTTGGATTCGGTTTGCCAGTATTTTGTTGAGGATTTTTGCATCAGAGATATTGGCCTTTTTGTTCTTACGTTCTCTTTTTAAGTGGGGTCTTTATCTGATTTTAGTATCAGGGTAATGCAGGTCTTATAGAATGAATTTGAAAGTTTTCTTTCCTTTTTTATTTTTTGGAATAGATTGAGAAGAATAGGTATTAATTCTTCTGTAAACGTTTGGTAGAATTCACCTGTGAAGCCGTCTGGTCTCAGACTTCTGTTTGCTGGGAGTTTTTTGATTACTGATTCCATTTCTTTTCTGGTTTTTGGTCTGTTCAAGTTTTCTATTTCTTCCTGTTTCAGTTTTGGTAATTTATATGTTTCTAGGAATTTGTCCATTTCTTCTAGGTTGTCCAATTTGTTGGCATACAGTTTTTCATAATATTCTCTTATAATTGTATTTCTGTGGTGTTGGTTGTTATGTCTCATCTCTTGCTTGTGATTTTATTTGTTTGGGTCCTTTCTCTTTTCTTTTTGTTAGGTCTGGCTAGAGGCTTATCAATTGTATTAATTCTTTCAAAGAACCAGCTCTTGGTTTCATTGATCCGTTCTATCATTTTTTTGTTTGTTTTTATTTTCCATATCATTTATTTCTGCTCTAATTTTTGTTATTGCCCTCCTCCTGCTGGCTTTAGGCTTTGTTTGTTTTGTCTTCCTAGCTCCTTTAGGTGTAAGGTTAGGTTGTTTATTTGAGATATTTCTTGCTTCTTGAGGCAGGCTTGTATTGTTATAAACTTCCCTCTGAGAACCACTTTTGCTGTATCCCAAATGTTTTGGACCGTCGTGTTTTCATTTTCATTTGTTTCCATGTATTTTTTAATTTATGTTTTTATTTTCTGTGGACCCATTCATTGTTTAGTAGCATGTTGTTTAACCTCCATGTACTTGTGGTCTTTCCAGATTTTTTTCTTGTGGTTGACTTCTAGTTTCGTAGTGTTGTGGTCAGAAAAAATGCATGGTATGACTTCTATCTTCTTGTATTTGTTGAGACGTGTTTTATGGCCTAACATGATTTATTCTGGAGTACACTCTATGTGCACTTGAATGCGTATTCTGCTCTTTTAGGATGGAATGTTCTGAATATATCTGTTAGGTCCATCTGGTCCAGTGTGTCATTCAAAACCATTGCTTCCTTGTTGATTTTCCTTTTCTTTTTCTTTTCCTTCCTTCCTTTTTTTTTTTTTTTAAGAACCTATGCATTCATTTTTAGAGAGAGAGAAAGCGTGCAAACGGAGGAAGTGGCAGAGGGAGAGGGAGAGAGAGAATCTCAAGCAGACTACCTGCTGAGTGCAGAGCCTGACATTGGCCTAATCCCACCATCCTAAGATCATGACCTGGGCTGAAATCAAGAATCAGACACTTAACCGACTGAGCCACCCAGGTGCCCCCTCCTTGTTGGTTTTCTGTTTGGATGATCTGTCCATTGATGTAAGGGGGGGGGAGGTGGTGGTAGGGTTTCTGTAGTTGGCAGAACTTGTGCACTTTTTGGATATTTTTATCTGCAATTATCTTGCATATCTTGGGGCACCGGTTAAGCAAACATCTGTCTTTGTTCATGACATTCCAGGATTACAGATGTGACGTACTTGGGTAAACCTTCAGAAGAGGTAAGTCTACTTGGCTTCTACCTTAAGGTCAACGAGAGACTGGGAAAGGAAGGAGCCCCTAAAGGGGCTGAGGGAATGAGCTCTGGAGCCTCCCAGACCTGGTTTTTATTTTCAGATCTACTACTTAACTTGGACACATTTCTCAACTTTCTAAACTTCAGTTTTCTTTATTTGTAAAACAATATAATCTACCTCATAGGTTTGTCTTTGAGAATTAAATAAAGCAATGCAGATTAGATTGGGTTCTAAACGGTGTAGACTCTGAGTGGGGAGTTAGTGTGAAAGTGATTTATGAGGAAGTGGACTTAGAAAAAATATTTTGTTCTTACATAAGAAAAGCAGCTACAGGGGCGCCTGGGTGGCTCAGTGGGTTAAAGCCTCTGCCTTCGGCTCGGGTCATGATCTCAGGGTCCTGGGATCGAGCCCCGCATCGGGCTCTCTGCTCGGCAGGAAGCCTGCTTCCTCCTGTCTGTCTGCCTGCCTCTCTGCCTGCTTGTGATCTCTCTGTCAAGTAAACAAATAAAATCTTTAAAAAAAAAAAGAAAAGAAAAGCAGCTACATGCATTTATTTTTAATGACTCACTGATTTGAGATTCTACCCCTTAAACATACAGCCCTCTATATTGTTCCATTGATCAGTCCACTCGTCAATGTTTTAATAACTATAGATTTATAGTACATTTAATATGATAAAATGAATTCCCCCTAATATTCCTCTTTTTTGACTATTTTGCTTCTTCTTACACATTTGTTTTCAAACTTGAAAATTTATCTAGAAATTTTGATTGACAGTGGCTCAACTTACAGATTTAGGGAAAAATGACATCGTTACATTTTTAATCTTTCTATCCAAGAACATGGCATTCCTCTCCATACGTTCCTATGATCTTTTTGATCATTAAGTACAATTTTATAGTTCTAATCTTATGAGTCATGTCCATATTTGTTGGATTTATTCAGGTGGATCTTATATTAATGTGAATGGGATCTGTTTGTGTGTGTGTTTAGAGAGTTTTAATTGTTTTGTTATACTTTATCCACTGCTTCTAGCCTTTCCTGTTAGGGAGTTGGTCTTCAAAGTTGGGTATGAATATCAGTGGGGATACATGAAGACTTTCCAGGCAGTACTAGGGTATGGTGAGTCTAAGGAAGTCATTTTGTGGATCTTCAACTGCCATAGGTAGATCTTACTCAAGATTGACCTGCTTGAAAAGAGAGTGGGATCTGTTTTGGTATTGACTTTTCTAAATGAATTAGATTTTTATTCTTAGTGTATAAGAAACCTACTGATTTTCTGCATTTAATCACTTTATTGAATTTACTAATTATCTCTGATAGTTTTCCAATTGATTTTCTTGGTTTTTGAGGAATGTAATGACGAGATCTGCAAATAAGGGAAACTTGCCCTCTTGTTTAAAATATTAATGTACTTATTTTACTTCGTAGTTATTTCACTGTTTAACATGCTTACAGTTGGCCCTTGAACAATATGGGTTTACACACAGACTTTACCTCTATTCTCTCTTACTTATGACTTTCTTAATAACATTTTCTTTTCTCTAGCTTACTTGAAGAATATAGTATATAATACATATAATATGCAAATAACTATTAATCAACTGTTTGTTATGGGTAGGCTTCTGGTCAACAGTAGATTATTAGTAGTTATATTTTTGGGGAGTCAAAATTATATGTAGATTTTCAGCTGCACGGAGGGTCAGTATTCCTAACCTCTGTGAAGCTCAGAAGGTCAGCTGAAAACTGTTTAGGACTTTAACTGGAATACTTATGTTTCACCATTAAGCTGTTAGTTTTATGATTATATATATTATTAATTTTATTGAATTTCTAAAAATCACAGTCTTATGCTTTTTGGAAATCTCTCATGATCATCACATGATTTCTCCCTTTGATCCATTATGGATCAAATATATTGAAGAAATAAATTATTTAGATTTCCTAATTTTTAAAAAAGATTTTATTTATTTGAGAGAGAGAGAGAGGGAATGAGTGAGAGAGAAAGGACAAGCTGGGTGGGGGGGGGAGAGGGAGAAGGAGAAGCAGACTCTCTGCTGAGCAGGGAACCCAATGCAGGGCTTGATCCCAGGACCCTGGGATCATGACCTGGGCCAAAGGCAGACACTTAGCTAACTGGGCCATGTAGGTGCCCCAGATTTCCTAATTTTTAACTGGGCCTACCTTCCTGGAATAAATCCCACTTGAATTAATTTTTTTAATTTATTTTTTATTGTGTTATGTTAGTCACCATACAGTACATAATTAGTTTTTGTTGTAGTGTTCCAAGACTCATTATTTACATATAACACCCAGGGCTCCATGCAATCCGTGCCCTCCTTAATAAGCATCACCAGGCTCACCCATCCTCCCACTCCCCTCCCTTCTAACACCCCAGTTTGTTTCCCAGAGTCCATAGTCTCTCATGGTTCATCTCCCACTCCATTTTCTCCCCCTTCATTTTTCCCTTCCTTCTCCTAATGTCCTCCATGTTATTCCTTATGTTCTACAAATAAATGAAGCCATATGATAATCGACTTTCTCAGTTTGACTTATTTCACTTAGCATGATCTCCTCCAGTCCCATCCGTGTTGATGCAAAAGTTGGCTGATGGCTGAGTAATATTCCATTATGTATATGAACCACATCTTCTTTATCGATTCATCTGTTGAAGGGCACCTGGGCTCTTTCCACAGTTTGGCTATTGTGGACATTGCTGCTATGAACGTTGGGGTGCATATGGCTCTTCTTTTCACCGGATCTGTATCTTTGGGGTAAATACCCAGCAGTGCAATTGCAGGGTCATAGGGTAGGTCTATTTTTAATCTTTTAAGGAACCTCCACGCTGTTTTCCAAAGTGGCTGCACCAATTTGCATTCCCACCAACAGTGTAAGAGGGTTGCCCTTTCTCCACAACTTCTCCAACATTTGTTGTTTCTTGCCTTGTTGATTTTTGCCATTCTAACTGGTGTAAGGTGGTATCTCAATGTGGTTTTTGATTTGAATTTCCCTGATGGCTCATGATCATGAACACTTTTTCATGTGTCTGTTAGTCATTTGTATGTCTTCTTTGGAGAAGTGTCTGCTCATGTCTTCTGCCCATTTTTTTACTTGACTATCTGTTTTTTGGGTGTTGAGTTTGAGAAGTTCTTTATAGATCTTGGATATCAGCCCTTTGTCTGTACTGTCATTTGCAAATATCTTCTCCCATTCCGTGGGTTCCCTCTTTGTTTTGTTGACTGTTTCCTTTGCTGTGCAGAAGGTTTTTATCTTGATGAAGTCCCAAAAGCTCATTTTTGCTTTTGTTTCCCTTGCCTTTGGAGATGTGTCTTGAAAGAAGTTGCTGTGGCCGATGTTGAACAGGTTACTGCCTATGTTGTCCTCTAGGATTTCGATGGATTCCTGTCTCACATTGAGGTTTTTCATCCATTTAGAGTTTATCTTTGTGTATGGTGTAAGAGAATGGCCCATGAATTAATTTTAAAATACCCTTAGGTTCTATTGCTATTATATTTAGACTTCTCACGTATACCTACATATATTGGAGTGGTTTTTAAAGCAATTATCATGCCAGGATCTGTTATCAGCTCTATGTCAGTGTCTTTGAAAGAATGGAGATGTTTTCTTTCTTTTCTTATTCTCCGATATGTCCTAAATAGCATATGAAGTTTGATTTTGAAATCCCTGAAATAATTTAAAACTGGCACTTTTTTGAGAAGTAGTTTCTTTCTAACCATTTCCCTAATTTTGACCCGGGGAGACAGAAGAAGAGGAATTATTTTTAGCTTCTCTTATCAAAGGGTGTTGCCAATCATCACTTCAGCCATTAACTGAACATGGAATTGGCTTTTCTGAGGAGTGATTTCCTTTTCTTATGAGAGGACCCTCAGGGTGTCTATAGTCCTGTGAGCTGCCTCCTGGGTTTGGAGCATGGGAACTTAGGGGACTAACTACAGGGATTGTCATTTTCTCCCCCAAAACAAGACTTCATTGAGAAAAGAAAGCAAAGCAGGAAGGAGGGCTGGATGCTTAAATCCTGTCCCTACTTTTCCCTCCCTGCCCCCCATCCTCTAGGAACTCTGTCATTGGGTATGTCAAATATAGATTTGCCCCGATGCCTTCCAATGCCTCCGAAATATCTCCTAACGAAAACCTCACTTGTCTCCTTGTCCTCCAAATGTGCTTTCCTGCTGCCTTCCCCATTCAATGCATGGCACCTTCATGCAACTTCCCAAATCAAGAGTTTGAGTTTTGTCCATGATCGTGCCTTCTCTTTACCTATCCCATTTGACTTGTTCACAAGATCTCTCAAATCCATCATGCTTTCTCTTTTTTTATCCATCATTGCTACATTACTTCCCATCCTAACATCTGGTCTTCATTGTCATGTTGGCGGGCTCATCAGCTTCTGATTCTAGTCTTGCCCCTGGCATACTCCCACTCCCCCAAATCTCCTTCCACACTTCCGCCAGAGTCACCTTTTAAAAATGATTTTGATTTTGATCAAAGTATTGTACATAGTTAAAAGTATCAAACACGAGTTTACAGTCACTGATATGCATTTTTTTAGATCAAAAAAAGCTTTGAAAACTGATTTTTGGGGGGTACCTTAGCACCAAAACTCATTCTGGTGGCAAAGCCTGACCTAAACTTAAAAGTCCTTCTGCAAAAATATTGCTTTGGAGCACCTGGGTGGTTCAGTTGGTTAAGTGTTTGCCTCTTGATTTTGGCTGGGATCATGATCTCAGGCTAGTGAGATTGAGCCCTGTTTCTGGCTCTGTGCTGGGCATGGAGACTGCTTGGCATTCTCTCTCTCTCCCTCTCCCTCTGCCCCTCCCCCTTCTTATGTGCTCTTGCTCAAAAAAAAATTGTGTTAATTACGGGGTGCTGCCCATAATTATGTGCACATAAGTGTGTGCTTATGATATAGTATGTGCATATTATCTTTTAAAAATCAGAAAATACATCCAGCTTTAAAGATTCAAGGTGGAGGGGCGCCTGGGTGCCTCAGTCATTAAGCATCTGCCTAAGGCTCAAGTCATGGTCCCGGGGTCCTGGGATCGAGCCCCACATCGGGCTCCCTGCTCAGCGGGAGGCCTGCTTCCCCCTCTTCCACTCCCTCTGCTTGTGTTCCCTCTCTCGCTGTGTCTCTCCCTGTCAGATAAATAAATAAAATCTTCAAAATAAAAAAGATTCAAGGTGGAGTGGGGGACCCCATCTCATTCTTCAGGGACAACTCTTCAAATTCCTTTAGCTCTTAAAATTTAGCTCTTTCATCTGGGCTGCTGACATACCATGCAGACGGAGGAAGACCTGGAAACTTCAGGGCCACGTGGTCAACAGCAGCGTGGGCAAGCTCCACAAGCCCTCAGGAGGCCACGGTCACGCTGGTGGCATGCTTCACCACAGGATCAACTTCGACCAACCTTCGACGACCAGGTTACTTTTGATAAGTCGATAGCAGGCATTACCACTTCAAGGGCCACCAGAGATGCTCCCCAATTGTCCGCTTTGATAAACTGTGGACCTTGGTCAGGGAGCAGTGCCGGTAAATGCGGCCAAAAATAGCACTGGAGCTGCTCCCATCATTGATGTGATATGATTGGCCTACTGCAAAGTTTTGGGAGAGGGAAAGCTCCCCAAACAGGCTGTCATCCCAAAGGCCAAATTCTTCAAAGAGCTGAGGGGAAGATCAAGGGTGTGTGTGTGTGTGTGTGTGAGTATGTGTGTGTGAGGGGGCTTCATCCTGGTAGCTTGAAGCTTGGAGGAAGGTTCATGCTAACAAAGGTTTTTAAAAAGTTATATTTATATTCGTAATTTGAATTTATTGATTTATCAGTTTGGGATATTTTTGCACATTGACTTTCTATTATAATTTACGAAGATTTGACTGACATGCTTCCTAACTGTCTTAGTCCAATAGGGCTGCCATAACAAAGTACTATAGACTGGGCAGTTTCAACAACAGAAATTTATTTCCTCACCGTTCTGGAGGCTGGAAATACAAGATCAATGTATCAGGAGGGTTGGTTTCTCCTGAAGCCTTTCTTCTTGGCTTATAGATGGCCATTTTCTGCTGGTGTCTTCACATAGTCTTCCCTTTGAACATATCTGTCGTACTTTCTTTTTCTTATAAGAACATATTGGATTAGGGCCTAACTTAATGACTTCATTTAACATTAATATCTCTTTAAAATTCTATCTCCAAATACAGTTACATTTGGAAGTACTGGAGATTAGGAATTTTGGGTAGCATTCAGCCTGTACACCAACTACATCTATTCATCTATATGTTTATAAAACTTTCAGTTTATTCAGTTGTTAGTTTGCAATGTTCATTGTTAGCTTTGTGCAAATACTGTTTATTGTAGAGTATACGAAGGTACTATAATTATATTTCCTTTTTAACTTTTTCCTGGTGTTAATAATTGTCCCCAATCATTAATTCAATTGATAACCTGTGTACCTATCATTAAATTTTTCTCAGATGCTTTATCACGTCTATCTGTATGAACAGGATTTTTTAGGTTAATTTAGTTAAAGTTAAGTTAGTTAAAAGTATATTTTAAAAATCCCCAAACTCTATTCCACCAGTCTGCTTCTCCTACAATGGCCATTCTTTAAGCCCATGAGGTAGCTGTCATCCCTCTTTTGGGTTCTTTCTTTGACTCCAGGTTTTCCTTTCTTTTCATTTTCTTATTTTTTTCTGGAGCACATCAGCAGTAGCTTTCAGGAAAAGGCATAAGATATAACTTTTTAGGCTTCCCACATGCATTAAAATATATTTTATACTCACGCATGATTGATAGTTTGTGGGCATAAAGTTCTAGATTGAGAATACTTATTCCTGAGATGCTTGAAGGCATAGACCAGTCATGTCTACAAGAGTATTTTAATTAAGATTTATTTGTTTTAGAGAGAGAGCACATGGCAGGTGGGAGGGTGAAGGGAGAGGGAAAGAGAGTATCCTCAAGCAGACTCCCCACTGAGTGTGGAGCCCACTGTGGGGCTCGATCTCACAACCCTAAGATCATGACCTGAGCCAAAACCAAGAGTTGGAAGCTTAAGACTGAGCCACCTAGGCGCCCCTGACTACAAGATTTCAATGTGGCCATAGTATGTATCTGTTCATAGTCTCTCTGGAAATTTTGGAGTCTTTGCTTTATTCTTGAGATTCTGAAATTTTACAATGATACACCTTGTACTGAGTCTTTCTTCACTTGTTGTTCTAGGCTGTTGGTGGTCTTTTATTTTTCAGCTTATTTTTTGATTTTGAGAATTTCCTTATCTCATTGAAAATTTTTTCCTGTTTTCTGTGTTCTCTCTCTGTAACTTCTGTCACTCAGATGTAGGACCACCTGGTATGCATGATCCTCTAATTTTCTTTTCTCTACTATTTCCCATCTCTGTTTCCATCTTCTGCCTTCAGAGAGATTTTTACCTCTTGCAAAAATTGGTTGAAATGTGTGTCTCCTTTAATGGCTTTAAGTAGCTTTCAAGAAGTCGAAGCTTCTTTAATGATCGACCCCCTGTCTGTACCTCTTTCTTTGTAGTTTGCACCTTTCCTTTGCTTTTCTATGATCTTCTTTGAATGTCTCTCTCCATGCTTGTTCACACTGTACTGCTGGTTCTACTCAGTTATCTCTTTGCTTTTCTGTGAGCTTCCCGAGGACTGGGTTTGGTGTTTATGTGACTTTTATTTTATTTTATTTTATTTATTTCAGAAAGGGAGAAGGAGAGAGCACAGAGGGAGGGGCAGAGGGAAAGGGAGAGGGAGAGAATCTCAAGCAGACTCCCCACAACGTGCAGAGTCTGAGGTGAGGCTCTATCTCATGCCCCTGAGATCATGACTTGAACTGAAATCAACTCAGATGCTTAACAGGCTGAGCCAGCCAGGTGCCCCTTTATGTGACTCTTCATCCCTAGGAGGAAGTTCAATAATGTTTGCTGAATAAATGTAAACAAACCTATTATATCTTCTTCTGCCCCTCCCCCATCCTTTTAGGTCAGTCACCACAATGGTAGGTCTTGAGATGAAGACTGGTGTGTAGATGGTTTGCTAAGGGACTGCTTCCAGTAGAATTTACTAAGGGAATGGGGGAAGGAGGACAGTGAAGGGAGAAGAGCCAGACAAGGATGTGATTTTAGGTAGAGTCGAAAGCCTAAGCCTGATCCTCTGGAGGAACTCTGGAGTGTAAATTATCCTTCAGAGTTTGTCCATCCTTGAGGCAAGGGAGTTGGGTTTTCATGATCCAGCACTGTCAGTCATTGGCTCTGGGGTAGGGCGGCCAACCATCCTAGTTGGTCCAGAACTATCTTGGTTTTAGCCGTAAAAGCCTCATGTTCCAGAACATGTGCTGTTGGCAATACTGACAGGAACTTCCAACTCTCTATGCTTTGGGGCAAAGTGGCTCCAGTAGCCCAAGGGAAGTCTTTGGAAAGGAAATAGTTGCATCCTTTAGAAGCTGGGGGGGGGGCAGAATAATGACCCCCAAAGATGTCCACATCCTAATCCCCAGAACCTGTGAATACCTTATCTTAAGTGACAAAAGGGACTTTGCAGATGTGATTAAAGTAAGGATACTGAGATGGAGAAATTAACCTGGATGATCCAGGGGACCCAATGTTATCGCAAGGATCCTTATCATTGAAAGAGGGAAGCAAGAGAGTCAGAGATGTGATGGTGGACGGAGAGCTCAGAATGATGCCATTGCTGGCTTTACACATGGGGGAGGGGGGGCACCAGTCAATGAATGCAGGAAGCCTCTAGAAACCAGAAAGGACAAGAAATGGATTCTTCCTTAGAGCCTCCAGAAGGAATAGAGCCCTATGGCACCTTGATTTCACCCCCATGAGACCTATTTTGGACTTCTGACTTCCAGAACCGTTAAGATGTTAAATGTATGCTGTTTTAAACCACCAAGTTTGTGGGAATTTGTTGCAAAATGTGCTGCAGATTTGTGGCAAATGAATACAAAGGCAAGGGGTCACTGAAGCTGGGGGAAGGGAACATAGAAACGGTAGAACCATCCGAGGGGGAATCCTGTGGTGCCCCAATATTTTCTGCTCTCTTCAAATCAGAAAACTAAATTAGATAGCTAAAACTTCAAACCACTAGTCAACAAACTAATTGGCTATCAAATCAGGGAAGCGTGGCATAGTGATTAAGCCACGGGATCTGGAGTTTGATGCTCGTTGGTTAAGATGTGGCTTTGAGCACTTACAAGCTCCGTATAACCTTGTTACATAAGCCTTTCGGGTCCTTAATTCCTCATCTTTAAAATGGGGGAAAAACTCAAAAGCTGTTCTAAGGATTAGATGACTATGTCCTTAAAGCGCTTGACACGAAGTAAAATCTCAATGCAGATATTACTGGTAGCCAGTGGGATCTCCCCTCTCTCTGTTCAACTGTTTACATTCTAAAGACAGCAAAGGTGGGAATCAAGCTTGGTGAATATTAGGGATTAAAATCACTTCACTCGCCCAGAGGGTACAGTACGCAGGGCTTTGTGTTTGTAATCTTGTAAATAATATGTACGTATGAGAGTTTACTTGTCATCACAGTGGGAATTATATGAGTCCAAGGGCCAAACATATGTTCCAGTATTTAAAATTACTTAGAAGAGAGTTGCTGAATATTGAATGGGGGGGGGGTCCCCCGTACATCTATGTTTTAGCATTTTTTAAATCTATGGTTTATTTAAAGGATGGCTTTCACCTTCACTGGAATTTGCCCTCCTCCTGAAATCTTTGTTAAGCCCAGCAATGTCACCCATTAGAGTCATGCCTGTCTTTCTTCCCAAGGTGATCTGGGGGGTATTTTCCCAGCCTTTTGATATGCTAAGCAGCCATACCTGCGGAGAGTTTAATAAACAACCATTAAGTTGCTATTAGAAGTGTCAGGACTGGTAGAACTAGTCATTCTGTAATAATTACTGAAGTTCAGCTGTGACTACAGAGCCACTTAGTTTCAGAGCAGCTTCAGCTGCATCTACAGACCCTTTCTGGTATCCAGGTAGGCAATTACCTGGGGTCTTTCATTCATCTCGGTTAGACAACAGCAGCTAAACTCACATCAGCTCATGTGGAGACCTTGAAACAGCCCGTCAAGGACGCCAGAGCAATTGATTCAGACTTGGGGTAGGAACCATCCAGAAGTGGTATATCTGCGATCCGCTCTGTCCTCCCTTTCTCCCCAGGTCCTGCGACTCAGAACTAGCAGGACTTTCTTCTGCATTCTAGGGCAGCCTCTGGTTTGGGCTGCATCTCTTTTAAACTTGGTGCTCCCCCCCACCACCGCGGCTCTCCCCTTCAGCCCCGGGAACGGTGGCAGAGAAGGGGTGGCAGAGAAGGGGTGGCAGCCAGGGAAGGGGAGGGGGACCTTGGCTGGGCTTCAGCCCCGGGTGCTGGCCCGGGCTCCGTGAGGAAGGGACCGGGTGTGGCAGAACTTGCTTTGCTCTGAGGCCGCGCCAGCTCCTGGAAATGCTGGAAATCCTCCCTAAGGAGGATCCGTTAAAACAACAACAAAAGACATCAAATCAAACCTTAGAGGGTTATTTTAAGGCCAGAGGGAAAGTAGCAAGCTGGAGAAAAGAGGGAGGCAGCAGTGGAAAGCCAACCACTGCCTCCTCATTTTTCAACCACTCAGCCCTCCAGCTAAGCTTTCCCCACTTCCATCCAGCTGCCCTGGAACCAGGGCCTCCCCCCTCCAACCCCTCCCCCCCCACCCCCGCCCACCCTGTTCTCCAGATGAACTGCCCCCGTCTGGGCCTTGCCTTAGGCGGGGCCTCTCAGGGATAGAGCTGTGTTTGTCTCCACTGCGTGTTGAACTTGGCAGGTGCAGGCGCATCTCGTTCCAAGTCAAACTACCACCTTTCCAAAGAGAAGTCCAGGCCTGGAATCCGCGGCTCTGGGTGGACCCCGTGTACCACCGCCGAGGCTGTCCTTCTCCCCCGCCCGTGCCAGGCCTGCCTCCCGTAATGACTGAGAAGGGAAAAATCAGGCATTCAGGGCTGCAGGCAGTAGGAGGCGGCTGGAGGGCTGTGGGTGTAGGAATGAGGGCGGCTTCACGGCCAGAGGGTCAAGCAGCCCTGCAAAGCGCACTGTTGCTTTGGACCAGCGAGCAATTACTGGCCATGCCGATGCCACCTGGGTGCCCACCTGAGCGTGCAGAGCCAGCCCAAGGATGAGGTCCTGTTTTTGAAGACCCAGCTTTCTTCTAGAAAAGCTCTGGAAGGAGCGAGTCCATTCAGGAAGTTTCTCTCCCTTGGCCCTGTTGCCATGGAACCTGTGGCTGCCACAGAGACCGGGGGCCCTCCAAGGACCGGGAAGAGCAGTCTGAGGATCCGAGGGGCAGGGAGACCGCCAGCCTCAGTTTCTCATTTGAGACTTGCTGCCGGACAGTGAGATCCCTTGTCCACTTCACCAGGGTGCATGAACTCCCTGACGGTTCAGAGTGGCCGCCCAGGTGCCCGCTCGACCCTGTTAGCTGCGTGACTCGGGCTAGAGACGGTTTCCTTTTTTTTTAAGGATTTTATTTATTTATTTGACACAGAGAGAGAGATCACAAGTAGGCAGAGAGGCAGGCAGAGGGAGGGGGGAAGCAGGCTCCCTGCTGAGCAGAGAGCCCGATGCGGGGCTCGATCCCAGGACCCTGAGATCAAGACCTGAGCTAAAGGCAGAGGCTTTAACCCACTGAGCCACCCAGGTGCCCCTAGAGACAGTTTTCTACTCAATGGGGATCTCGTCTACCCACTAAGTGTTGTGACGATTATAGAACATGTGGAAAAGTGCTTACTTGGCTGTTATTCTAATCAGGCCTTGGGCAGATGTCGCAGCATTTTCACAGATGGCTTCTCACTTAGCTTCCTAATAGCTCCATGAGGTGGGGACGGTAGGGGTGGGGTGAGAGGAATCACATTTTCTTCTAAAGTTTGAAGAGCTTTGCCATTTGAATGATGGCCTTGGCAGGCCCACATCTGGCACGGAGTAAATGACCCCAGCAGTATTTCTGCCCGTGTGGGTTTTTCTTTCTTCTCTCTTTTTTGGTTGGCAAACTTGCTATGAGACAAAGAACTTCAAGAGAAGTACATAGCGTTAAACATTTTCCAAGACCCCCGAGGGCCGCCAAAGATGGGTAATCTGGTTCAGGAAAACCATGCATCATCTTAACATGTAAAGTCTGTCCAGTAGGAACTTCACGTGAGTCACCCGTGGAATTTTAAATTGTCTTGTAGCCACTCTGGAAAACTTTTTAAAAGGCGAAATTAATTTTAGTAATATGTGCTTTTAAACCCTGTGTATTAAACAATACCATTTCAACACGTAATCTAAAGATTATTGATGAGATACTTTAGATTCATTATATTCATTCATTCATTCATGTATTTATTTGTATTTGAAGCCCAGTGTGTATTTTACATTCACAGCACGTCTCAGTTCCACCGTTAAAAACTCATGGGAAGCTCTTGATCTGTAGTTCACCTACACAAGTCATTACGAGTACTAAAAGTTGTCCGGTAATGGAACTGAGTACCAGATTTTAAATACAAATTCAAATTAATTAAAATTAAATAAAACAAAACTTCAGTTTCTTGTTCACACTAAGCACCATTTCAAGTGCTCGACAGCCACACAGAGCTTGCGGCTGTCACCTAGAAAAGTTCAGGGGAAGTTTCCGCTAGGACGTTTTCTTGTTCACTTGTGATTTCCGTACTTAGAATTTTCTTCACTGGCTTTCTTTGTAGTGACGTTTTAAGTCATTTGCCTATTTTACAAGTAGTTAGAACTACATAATACACTCTGTCTATCCGTTTACCTGGCCACATGGCAGGACAGGACAAATGATCGAGGAGTTCGACTGGTGGCCTCTTAGCATTGTGAAGAAATTGAGCCATAGAACACCCGTGACACAGGACTCTCTGAGGGAGAGCCCCAGTGTCAATCCAGATATTAAAGAGTTTAAAATCTTAATTTCTGCCTTTTTTTGATGGAGGACAAAAATAAACAGAAATGAAAGATCTACCATTGTCTTCCTACACCCTTATAAATTACCTTTGCACTCCATGATTGGAAGACCAGGCTTGGAGCACTGCTATTGTTGTTTCAACTTTCCCCAAGCTCAGGCATAAGCTCTGGTCCTGGACTTTCAGGAAATGGGTGATGTTTATTTCCCTTCCGGCCTCCCCTCCTGCTCCCAGAGTTCCTTGATCCTGTTTTTTGTGGGTTTTTTTTAAGCATATGTAATTACATTCATTTAGAGACTTGATTAAATATCACTTTGTCCTCCAAAACCAAAACCAAAACCAATAGAATGTCTCCAACAAAAGTCCCAAAGAAATGGCCAAATCTTTAGAATTTGACCTAATTTCGTTCTTTGGGGGTAAACTGTGCACTGTTTTTTTTTCTCTCTTACTCACACTTGGCTAAATATTTGGCATACTGTAAGGGGACAACATCATGGAAACCTGTGCTTACATTTCCAGGATTTTCAGTGCTGTGATTTTCTCCAACCTCACTATTTTCAGAAATAGAAGTGCCCTCCTATTTATGTGTGGGTTATGTATTATTTTATTTGTTGGAGATTTTGGAGGCTAGACCGTGTCTTTGCTTAGCAGCTTCATCTTGGCTGGGTTCTGGATGGTCTGTTTCTTCTCCTGTTTTTCCGAGTATCTCTCCTCACTCCTTTATTTTTCTTTCTTCAACTATTTTGCTACTTCAGTTGTCTAAGGTAGAATTTTTAGAGTCCTTGGCTTTTTGTGGACGCAAGTTTGACCCTAACGACCCATGCAGGAGGAGTTGCATGTTTGGTGCTTTTCTTCTCTCCTGCTTTCCTTGAGGAGGATCCAGATAAAATTCTCTGAGGGAATGAAAGATTCTTGGCAAACTGTAGGGACTTTCTTCCTCTCTTTTGCCTTGAAGTATATAAACAAAATATTCCAGAGCCCTGAAATGTTGTTTTCCACAAGTGCCTCATGAAGAATACATTTTCCTGGAGGAAATCTAGTACGTTCCTATCCAAATTCACCCAGGCTTACACGGCTGTGCTGGGACCTGCTCAGGAGTTGAGTACCCCCTTGCTGGTTATCATCATCTATAGGACTCATTTCCAGTTTCCTTGATCGGTTTTTTTTTTTTTAATATTTCATTCATTTATTTGAGAGAGAGAGAGAGGGCATGCGCACGAGTGGGGAGAGGGGCAGAGATAGAGGGGCAAGCAGACTCCCCACTCAGCGGGGGGCCCATTGCAGGACTTGACCCCAGGACTCTGAGATCATGACCTGAGCTGAAGTCAGACGCTTCACAGACTGAGCCACCCAGGTGACCCTGATCAGTTTTATTCTAAGAAATTCTAACATCATATTATAACTTATTGCTTCTGCTACTTTTCCCATTGTAGTTCGTCAATTTCAAATATAATTAGTTCTTTAGTATCAGCTCCAGCCTTGTCTTCCCAGGGAAGAAACCCCAACTGGGAGTGGTTGGTCTCCACTTGGCTTGTTTGGAAAGTCTCCCCTATAAACATTCGTGCAGGGTTGAGAGTTGCACACATATCTATGCATAAAGACATCTCTCGGACATGGCCTGTGACTCAGGGTTTCCTATGACCTTCGCCTGCCCTCCGGGAGTCCTGTTGGCAAGGGGCAGGACACCAGCATAGCAGGAAGGTGTGGCCAGGGCCAGGGAGTGGAGCACCTGGATTTCCATTAGCCATGCATCAACCTCCTGTCTGCTTTGTGAATGGTTTTTATTAATGGTGTTAGTATTTTTTTTTAATTTTTTAAAAAATATTTTATTTATTTGAGAAAGCACGCGTGCACGCACGAGAGAGCGAGCGAGCATGAGAGAGAGAGCAGAAACGAGGGGAGGTAGTGATGGGAGGGGTAGAAGGAGAGGGAGAAACAGACTCCCTGCTGAACAGGGGGCCTGCGGGTCTTGATCTCAGGACCCTGGGATCATGACCCGAGCCAAAGGCAGACACTTAACTGACTGAGCCACCCAGATGCCCCGTGTTAATATTTTAAAACAGCACCCGCTGGGGTGCCTGGGTGGCTCAGTCGTTAAGCATCTGCCTTCGGCTCGGGTCATGATCCCAGGGTCCTGGGATCGAGCCCTATATCGGGCTCCCTGCTCAGTGGGAAGCCTGCTTCTCCCTCTCCCACTCCCCCTGCTTGTGTTCCCTCTCTCACTGTGTCTCTCTCTGTCAAATAAATAAATAAAATCTTTAATAAAATAAAACAGCTCCCTTTTTATTTTCAAATCAAGGCTACTACTGATTTTATTTTGTTGTTGTTGTTATTCTTTTTCTAGCTTATTTTTTTTCTTTTTCTATCTTCTTGACTGCCTCCTTCACTTTTTTACTTTTGCATGTGTCCCATTCAAGGAACCTTGCTTACCCGAGGTTGTAAATGTCATATCAAAAAGATAAGTTGCTATGTTTCCTCTAGAATATTTATCATTTTTGCTTTCATATTTGGGTCTGTGAACCATCTTAAAACACTTTTTAGTGTAATATGAGTTAGGAGTTGTGTGCTTAGTCAACTGATCCAACAACATTTATTGGAAAGTAATTCTTTTCCCACTGAATTGAATGAATCACTCCATCGTTTGTGTTTGAGACTGTTGAAAGACTCCCTTCTAGAGAGTCTGTTTTTTAATCTTTGCTCTAATACCTTGTCATAGCCTCACAATAGTGCTTGATATTTGTTATCATGCATCTTCCAGGTTCACTCTTTTTTCAAAATGGCTTTGGCTATTCCTAACTTCTTTGCATTTCCACTTATGTTTAGGATCAGCATATCAGTATCTCTGGTGGGCTGAAAAATTGCCTCCAAAAGATATCCATGTCCTAATCTCTATGATTAGGATCCAATGATTATTACTTTATATGGAGAAAAATAAGTTAAGGATCTTGAGATGGGGAAGTTATCCTGGATTATCCAGGTGGGTTCTAAATGCTTTCACATGTTTCCATATAAGAGAGAAGCAGGGGGTGCCTGGGTGGCTCAGTGGGTAAAAGCCTCTGCCTTCTGCTTGGGTCGTGATCTCAGGGTCCTGGGATCAAGCCCCGCATCGGGCTCTCTGCTCGGCAGAGAGCCTGCTTCCCCCTCTCTCTCTGCCTGTCTCTCTGCCTACTTGTGATCTCTCTCTGTCAAATAAATAAATAAAATCTTTAAAAAAAAAGAGAGAGAGAAGCAGACTTGACAGCACAAAGAAAAGGTGATATGAAG
>CM052898.1:59312621-59327294 GCA_028534135.1 Potos flavus | reverse complement strand
GCTCCCTTCCCTTTGAGTCCCCCCTGCCTGCTCAGCTCAGACAGGCGGGTGACAGACACGCCCACAACTGACACCCCCATGTCACTTGAGCCCACCTCCTTCTGTTATCTGAGGGCCCTGGGCCAGGAGACTTACAAGCTCTTCACATGGAAGTGATAGGGAAATACACAGCTTGTCGCCCTGTCTCCTCCTCCTCCTCGTCCCACCTTCTGACGTCACCTCTACCACCTGCCCTCCCCCCATATTCCCTTCATGCTGGCCCTCCTTCTGGCCATGAATGTGCCATACTCGCTGTCCCCTCAGGGCCTGGCACTTACTCTTCATCTCCCTTGAGACACTCTTGCCTAGGTTGTCACCTGGCTGTCTTCTTGTCACTTAAGTTCCAGTAGAGTCATCCCTTCGTCAGAGGCCTCCCTACGCCCTGGAGATGCGGCCCTGCATCCAGCCTGCTTCTATCGTCTGCTGCATTCCCCGGCGTCTGCTGTCCACTTTCTTTTTTTTTTTATTTTTTTTTTATTTTTAAAGATTTTTATTTATTTATTTGACGGAGAGAGAGAGATCACAAGTAGGCAGAGAGGCAGGCAGAGAGAGAGGGGGAAGCAGGCTCCCCACTGAGCAGAGAGCCCGATGCGGGGCTCGATCCCAGGACCCTGAGATCATGACCTGAGCCAAAGGCAGAGGCTTTAACCCACTGAGCCACCCAGGCGCCCCTGCTGTCCACTTTCTTGTTTCTATGTTTGATGCCTGTGGCTCCCACCAAAATGTTAGCAATTTAAAGGCAGGGACACTTACTCCTTCCTCTCACCACTGACGTCCACTGCCTGGGACAGCACTTGGGGCAGAGTCATCATTCAATAGATGCTTGCTGACTTGTCTCCTAAACTTGAGTTTCCAGATTTCAGTCGTCTGGGCTGCATCCTCAGGAGGCTCTGCCTTGCTTGTGTCACATCTGTACTAGGACTTAATATTTGTCTTTAAACTGACCTGCGTTCTTACTTTATCCCACACCAATGAAGTTATGGAATTTATATGCTGATTTTCCTAAACATACATTAAAATATACACATGATTACCCTAGGAGGGACGGCCCACAATAGCACTGGCTGCTGGTATTATGGTATCATAATATCAGTTGGACAGCATTCCATTCTGGAACTCAGAGTCTTCTTCCAAGCTTATGTGGTGGCTGGTAGCAGAATTCACCTCCCCATAGGTGTAGAATTGAGGGCCCCTTGTCTTGCTGGCTGTTATCTAGGGACTGGAGGTCACCTTCAGGTCCTTGCCACACAGCCTGTTCATGGGCCCTCCCACAATATAGCAATTGTTTTCATTTCAAGGCCAGCAAAACACATTTCTTTCATGCTTTGAATTTCTTCTGTCAGGGAAGGCTCAGATTTCCTTCTTGGGGAAGGATTCAATCCCAAGGATTTAATTGATTACCTTACGCCCATCCACATAATCTTCCTTTTGATCAACTCAAAGTTGACTGATTAGGGACCTTAATTACATCTGGAAAATCCCTTCTTTTTATTAACACAATGATGGAATTTATATCCCATTATATTTAAAAGTCTCGCTCACACTCAAAGGGAGGGAATTATGGACAGCATGTATACCAGGGAGCCAGGAATATAGGGGCCATCTTAGAATTCTGCTTACCACATCAGGTGATACTATTGATTTTGTTCCAGGGACCTACTAAATAAATATGAACATTTATGTGATGGTGAAACAGGGAGTACAGAAAAGCAATGATTACATGTTTCTGGATGAATATTTCCAATCAAAATGGCAGAGAGAGTTCAAGGCAAAACCCCCTCATTACACTGAGTACCTCTTGATAATTGCATATATTTCTTTTCATGATGAAAATACATTTAAACTCAAAAAGAGAGGACAAGAAACTGCATATAAGTATGCAGTGGTGAGTGGAGGCTAAAACCTTTGGCTACTGGCCTCTGGGGTTATAGGCATATGGGATTGAATTCAGCTCTCTGGGCACCATCTTGTTTGAGCCCTTAGCAGCATTTGAAATGGTTGACTCTGCCCTCTCGGTTCCGTGACACATTTCCCTCAGCACAGGTGGCTCCAGTGATTCCTGGTTCCCCCTTGGCCACCCTGCACACTTCTCCTCAGTCTCCTCTGCATGTTCCTCTTACCCCCACCCTCAGGTTGTTGCTTAAGTTTCTATCTTGCAACTTCTGTTCTTCTCAAGTGAGATATGCTTTCCTGGAATCCTCTAACACAACCCATGGCTTCAAAGACCATTCCTGTGTTGAGGATTCTCAGTCTTCATCTCACTCCAGGGCTCTTTTCCTGAAAAGCAGATCCATATGTCCACCCACCTCCAAGACAGCACCACCTATGGGTCTCCTAGTCCTTCAAATTCAATGTGTTCTGATTGGAACTCATCACCTTTCCTCCCCCCAGCCCCACCACTCACCAAAAATTAAAAATGCTTCTCCTCCCATATTTCATATCTCAGTAAATGACACCATCATCCACCAAGATGTTTCAAGCAAACCTGGAATTCTCCCTTGATCTATCACTCCTTCTCACCTGCCCATGTAATCAATCATCACCAACTATCAATTTCACCTCTCAAATTATCCCTCCATCCACCCACCTCTCTCCATTTCCATAGATACACCCATAATCCCAGTCATGATCTTCTCTTGCCTGTATCATGGAAACGATTTCCTAACTAATGTCTCTGCTTCTACTATTATTTCCTTCCAACCCATGCTCCACTTCTTAGCCAGAGAGATTCTACTAAAATGCAAATCTCATCATACTACTCCTCTACTAAAGACCTCATTGGCTTCCCATTGCTCCTTATGGTAATTTCCATACAATGGCTTCAAAATTCCCTATTTCCTGGCCCCACTCTGGCTCTCTAGTTCTGGCCTTGCCAATCCTCACTGCACCCTCTATAAAGCAGCCACACTGAACTTTAGGTCATTCTTCCCATACCCTACTCTCTCTTCCCTTTTTAAACTTCTACTCAATTGTCAGGTCTTGCCTTACACATCCTAGCCTCCGGGAGGCCTTTCCTGACTCCCTCGACAAGGCTAGGGCCTCCACCAAGTATACCATAGCATCCTGCACTTCCCCATCACAATATTTATCATACATTATTGTATGTGCTGAAAGCTCCTTGAACAAAGACACAGTGATGGCCATCATCTGGTCCTGCTCCCCCATGGTGCAAACTATGTCCTTCCAGAAATGGTAAGTGGCTAAGTGTCCCAGAGGCATTTCTTTGCTAGATCTACCATGAGAGATGTCGCAAGTCCTGAATTCCCAGGAACAGAGACACAGTCACTAGGACTCAAGCAAACAGAGAGGTTTTTCCCTGAATAAAATATGATTTTAATTTGCACAATATGCACATTTATAATAATAATAGCTGCACGAGACATGCAATAATAAGTTTCTAATGCTAACCTGGGGCAAAATATCTAATACAAATTAAATTGGCTCTGTTCCTAGGAATTTTAGTATATTGCATTGTGGATTTTTAGCCAAAATTGTGCAGAGCATAACTGATTAATATTCTAATTAAAATCAGAATGGAACTATAGGAAATTATTGGGTTTCCCCAGTAATGAATAAATAAATGCCTTCCTAATAAAAGTAGGCTCCCAGTAGACATTAATATGGACTTGGCTGTCTTCTGTGGGTACCACAAACCTCACTTGAAGGTTGTGAGGTCTTAAAATGTTGATGTCTCCAGAATCTATTTCATGAATGCCCTCTTGATTCTAGAGTCATTTTTGGCTTTTGGGGGAGTTCTAACTATATGTGCAAGCATTTTCTTCTCTTTATACCTCAACATGAAGAAACCATCCCACTCAAAATCTTGAAGGGGCAGCTCATTATATCATCAAATCATCAAATTATTGATTTTGCCTTTGGCCAAAGATAGTTGAAACAGATGTGGACACTTGTACCAAAATGGGTCAATCCAAAGAGCAAGTGAACATATGGAGCTGAGCTGGAAAGCCAAATGGTCTTGGGGTCTGAGGGACTGCTTGAGGGCAGTCATGATAGCTCACTGTGATTCTCAGCAAATGAGTAGAAATCCAAGTCTCCATGGGCTGGCAGATGCTGCATTTGCTGTAGCAGAAGCAGGAAACCATGAGGATCCAGATAGCAGAGAGAAATGAGAGTACATGAAATTTCCCAGAGTGCTTAAAATAAACTGTCCTTCTCTTATGCTGCTTTGAGCCACTGTCTCTCCTTGCTATCCAACGACTTTTAAGATTAAAGGGCAGTAGTGGCACCAGTCACGTGATTTCCTGCCCAGATTCTTAACTTCACTCCTGGTTAAGAACTGTGCCAGTGCCTTGGATGAGGACAGAGATAAGGTCCCGAGGAAAACAGTGGGGAGAGTGAAGCTGGACAGAGCAGCAAGAGTAGAGTGAAAGAATCAGGAGCCAAAAGAATTCCAATAACTGGAAATAGGTAAATCTAACAAGAAAAGGGTTAACATGGGTGAATGTAGAACTCACACCCGGACTGGAAAAACCAACTGGACAGTCCAGGATGAGCGGTGGAAGTGGAGAACAGATGTAACTAATGCCCACTGAAAGAGAGATGTTGCGGACAAACATGTCTGACATGTCCGTGCTCTTGAGTTTGAAGTTACTATATGCACATACTATGTGCCAGGCACTCTGTTAGGTGCTCTATATCCACACTTCAAAAATGTTACTATGGTCTTCCTAATATCTAATAAACATAGAAGGCCTCATTTTCAGCAAAGTGGTTGAGGAAAAAGAAGGGATTCATAAGAGATCTAAATGCACCAGGTTCGGTGGTTGTCCCTTTTAACTTTTTCTGGTCTCTCTTTCACAGTCATGGTGCTCATCAGTCCCTGCTTCTTCTGGAGCTTCCTCTTTATCCTTTCAACAGATGCTTTTTTTTTGTTTTTTAAGATTTTATTTATTTATTTGACGGAGACAGAGAAATCACAAGTAGGCAGAGAGGCAGGCAGAGGGAGAGGGGGAAGCAGGCTCCCCGCTGAGCAGAGAGCCCAATGAGGGCCTCAATCCCAGGACCCTGAGATCATGACCTGAGCCGAAGGCAGAGGCTTTAACCCACTGAGCCACCCAGGCGCCCCTCAACAGATGCTTTAGTTTGGATTTCCGCAAAGCACATCCTGAACCAGAGGTTCTAATGCAAATAGCTGATTCAGAAGATGATCTGGGGAATACCAGCTGAGTGGAGGAGTGAGGCAAGGAAGAGAAGACAGCCAACATGTTATCTACTGGGACAGCTGCAGCTCAGGCTTGATGGGATCTCCAGAAGCCAGTGTAGGACCCAAACATCAGAGTTATCCTTCCGAAGACATGAGAATTTGGGGTAATTATCCACCACTAACTATAATGATCAGTTGACTGCTGCTTCCAGAACACCAATCTTTTGGCTTGCCTTGCATACAGGCTGCGTGCTCCCAGGGCCACATAAAAATCTGTCGGGCAGAGATTCACAGATGTCACAGTAGCAGTCTTTGTCTTACAGAGGGAAATTCTGAGGGGACAGGATGGGACACTGATCACTACAAAACTCAAGTTTTCTTCAGGATTCATTATCCTCCATGCTCTGCTTTTTGGCTTTGTATATGAATCAAAAGATGGGCTGATTGTTTTATAGCAAGCAGAAGATGGCAGAACCAGGAACCCAGGAGAAAGGAGGAGTTAGACAGTGTTTTACAAGATTCCCACTGTCATGTTATGGGAGAAACTTGTCTGACAGATGTACCTATTCACTAGACATGCACAGATTCCCCAGGGTCTGAGCATCTAAAAACTCATGTTGCAAAAGCAAAAGCTAAGCAGACCGTTCATTTTTTAATGTGACTCAATGAGTCAACTGGGTCCTAAGACACTGGATAAATTAGCTGAAAGCTAAATTCTTCCTATTTCTTTATAAACTCCTTGACTTTGCTCTCTCTTGTACCTTAAATTGGAAATACATTGAGATTTTCAAAAATAAAGGTGGGGATAGTGATTTTTACCTGAGCTGGTAAAAAGGAAAATTTGACTAGCATAAAATACATGTAAATATTACATTAAAATATTCCTAGTGTGTGGATTTTTTTATTAAGTTTTTTATTTTAATTCCAGTATTGTTAACATACAGTGTTATATTAGTTTCAGGTATACAATATAGTGATTCAATAATTTTTTTTAAGATTGTATTTATTTAAATAAAAGAGAGAGAGAGGACATGAGCAGGGGGCAGGGGGAGAGGGAGAGGGAGAAGCAGATTCCCCACTGAGCAGGGAGCCCAAGACGGGGCTCCATCCTAAGACCCTGAGATCATGACCTGAGCCAAAGGCAAACACTTGACCGCTTAACAGAATACTTAACTGACTGAGCCACCCAGGAGCCCCATAGTGATTCAGCAATTCTATACATTACTCAGAGCTCATCATGACAAGTGTACCCTTAATCCCCATCCCCTATTTCACTCATCCCTCCACCCTCCTCCCCTCTGGCACCCATTGATTTGTTCTCTATGGTTAAGAGTCTGTTTCTTCGTTTGTCTCTTGCTCTCTCTTTTTTCCCCTTTGCTTTTCCCCTTTGTTTCTTAAATTCCACATATGAGTGAAATTATATGGTATTTGTCTTTCTCTGACTGACTTATTTCGCTTAGCATTATACTCTCCAGCTCTATCCATGGTGTTGCAAATGGCAAGATTTCATTCTTTTTATGGCTGAATACTATTCCATTATGTGTGGGGGGGGCTGTTATGTATATCACATCTTCCTTAGCCATTCAACAATCAATGGACACTTGGGCTGCTTTCATATTTGGCTATTACAAATCAGGATGCATGCATCCCTTTAAATTCGTATTTTTGTATTCTTTGGGTAAATATCCAGTAGTTGTGCTTGCTGGATCATAGGGTGTTTCCATTTTTAACTTTTTGAGGAACCGCCACACTGTTTTCCATAATGGCTGCACCAGTTTGCATGCCTACCAACAGTGTAGGAGGGTTCCTTTTTCTCCATGTCTCACCAACATTTGTTGTTTCTTCTTTTTTTCATTTTAGCCATTCCGATGGGTATAAGGTGATATCTTATTGTAGTTTTGATTTGCATTTCCCTCTAGTGTGAAGAGTTTTAAATCAGTTGGGGGCATTAAAGATGAGGTAGCAATCAACTTTTTCAGAATATTTGTCTTCATGCCAAAAGAAATGTTCCATCTAAGTTTTTTTTTAATATGGAAGGAAAAATTCTTAGAAAACATCTCTTTCCCTGAAAATATTGCTTTTCTTCTTTTCTTTTCATTCATATTTCTTATACCAGCCCATGTGGCAGCTTCCCTTCACCATAAATCAGCTCATAAACATAGATCTCTTTCATGATAACTTTCCAGAGTGAGAAGCAATGTGACAGCTTTCAATCTCTTCCTATCTAAATTTGAAACACCACTTCTTGCTTTACACACTTTTTCATATATGCTATTCCAGCACTCCATAAATGTGACTAACTCATTTTGTAGTTGTCTATATATCTTTTTCAAGTCTACATCATTGGCCTATACTTGATTGCCCCCAAGGAAAGTCTCTTAACTATCTTATCCATCTAGAACAGTGGCACGTGCCACCGGCATGGCTGCCATGTTGCACAGCTCCAGAGGACACCAGTAGAATACTGTAGAAATCCTGGAATTGTAAACTTACCAATGCTGATCACCATCAGCCCGAGATGACTGCTCAATGGTGACCTTGGCAATGAAGTCACTTTCCCACAGCAATTATGACAAATTCACTCGCAGCAAGGGAGGAATATGGCTTTGCAGGTGAGGTAAAACCTAAAAAGAAACTCAAAACTGGATGGGAATTAAGAGATCAACTAGGGCAGCCCCTTCACTTGACCCAAAGCTGTCCAAATTCAAAATGGTTAAAACAGCTTGGAAATGTTGAGCTGGTTCCAGAATATCCCACAATACGTCTTCTGCCTGTCAATACCCTTCATCCCTCACACCTCTACCTTCTCCTCCACTTCCACCCCATCACACACCTTACCATTACTCATAGAGAAATCTAGATCAAAGGTATCATACTCAAATGGCTAAAGGGCTAGGCAGAGGATATAAATTAATAAAGTGGACCAAATAGGGATTGTGGTGACCTAGGGAGGGGTCCCACTACTTGAGAAAACGGCCATTACTCAGCCAATGGTACCATACAATTGATGTTCATCAAGAGAAACCCAAAGCCTAGATTTTTGTGTGAAATTTCCTGGATTTTAAGTGTAATAAATTAACTTGGGTTATTGGTAAGCACTGTATACCAAGCAAGCCAGACCTGGCCCACAGTTCGCAGTATCTGCCTTTGACGATGGACCCCATGAAGGTATCAACATCTCTTCGTCACTCACAGCTAAGTGATCAGTTATGCACCAGTGTCTCTGAGCCTTCGTTTCCTCAACCATAAAATGAGAGACTGACCCCCTTACAGGGTTTTGTAAGAACTAAGCTTATATAGGTAAAGAACATAGCACACATGGCTGGCACAGTCAATTCTCAATAAGAGATGGCTGTTTACTTCCCTTTGCAGCAGAGACATGTGTATCCGGGTATTGGTAGAATTTACTACAGCCTTCCACCTGTTCTTTTCCCTAATACTAGGGGAAAATTCCTACTACTGAAGGCAGTGGGGTGGGGCGGTCTTTAATCAGTCATCTTTACAGGGTTTTTGCAAACCAAAAAATTTGGTTTTGCATGCTTTCTAACCTAAGGACAGTAAGAACAAATAAACAATAAAAAACAAAAGTGAATATGCACTTTCATGTTGCATTTAAATAGAAAACATAGTAATAGTTATAAATATGAAGGTAGGGTGCTCACTTCCTGACACATTTGCTGAAGATCGCGCTATATCATATGTGCTTGGATCCAATTTACCAAGTCCTACCAGGTGGCCAAGGTCAGAAGTCAGTTGGTAACTAAGAACACACCGATGTCTTCTCTCAAAAAGTGAGTAGGCCACTGTCTTCAAAAGGACTGCGCTGCGGGGGTGGGGCACCTGGAGGCTCAGTAGGTTAAGCGTCTGACTCTTGGTTTCAGCTCAAGACATGATCTCAGGGTTGTGAGATAGGGCTCTGCACTATAAGCAGGGAGTCTGCTTGTCCCTCTCCCCCTGCCCCTCCCCCCACTGTCTCTCTCTCAAATAAATAAATGAATAAAATCTTCAAAAATTAAAAAAAAAAGGACTAAGCTGGGCTGCCTTTAACTGTTAGCAACATAATAGCAGGAAGTCGGGGTAGGGCTGAGGGCAGAAGCCACTGGAACTGGGTAAGTCCCTGGAGCAGCTGGCTGGTTCGTTCCCTTTCTATCCCCCTCTCCATAGTGATGTGGGATGTCCAATGGTAGTAACATGTTTGCGCTCAGACGCAATGCCTGAATTACTAGTGGGACATCCTGTGTTTCCCTCACGTTCCTCCTTGGTGATGATTTTTACACCAGGATCATAATAGGTAGAAAATATGCAAAACTACATTTTCTAAAGGCAGTACAGATTCTGGAGCACAGCTGTTATAGAGTCAAACAACTTGCGACATCTCAGTCCCCGCCAGGCTAGGATATCCTCTAATTTAAAATTTAAAAAGCAACATAGAGAGTCGGTGACCCCTATATGCTCACTAGCCCCTTACACTAGGCCCTCACCCAGTAAGTACTGATTATTGAATAAATCCAACTCTTGGCAGAGGAAATAATAATCCATGAAGTAAAGCCAATAGTAGAATGAAAACTGATACTTTCCAAAAGCATGGATTCACTTCTTCATTCTATTTCTTACTAACAGGCTTTCTCCATTGGCTCATTCATTCATTCATTCAATATTTTTTGAGCACCTCCTGTGCTTAAAGCACATTTAAAAGTTAAATTCTGAGTTAAGAAACAAAACAGATGAACATAGGGGAAGGGAAAGAAAAATAAAATAAGATGAAAATTGAGAGGGAGGCAAATGATAAGAGACACTGAACTCTAGGAAACAAACTGAGGGTTGCTGGTGGGGAGGTTGGGGGGGAAGGGGTAACTGGGTGATGGGCATTAAGGAGGGCACAATGTAATGAGCACTGGGTGTTATATGCAACTGATGAATCACTAGGTTCTACCTATGAAACTAATAAAATAAATTTTAAGTTAAATTTTGAGGATAAAAAGATGATCTTCTATTAGAACCTAAGGTTATATCTACTCTGTGAAAACCACATGGCCCTCAGAACATAACCGCACCAGCACCACCCACTGTAGGGACCAATATATAAGGCCCATCCGTCTAAGTGAGGATATGTGTTAAAAACTGTTTTGCCCATGGGGCGCCTGGGTGGCTCAGTCAGTTAAATGTCTCACTCTTGATCTCAGCTCAGGTCTTGATCTCATGGTCGTGAGTTCAAGCCCCATGTTGGGCTCCACACCGGGTGTGGATCTTAATAAAAAATAAAAATAAGGGGCGCCTGGTTGCTCAGTGGGTTAAGCATCTGCCTTCAGCTCAAGTCATGATCTCAGTCCTGGGATAGAGCTCCGAGTTGGGCTCCCTGCTCAGCAGAGGGTCCGTTTCTCCCTCTCCCTCTACAGCTCCCCCTGCTGTGCTCTCTCGTTCTTGCTCTCTTTCAAATAAATAAATAAAATCTTTTTTAAAAATGGAGCACTGGGTGTGGTGCATAATCAATGAATCTTGGAACACTGAAAAAATTAAATTAAATTTAAAAAAGAGAAATAACTAAAATACTTTAAAAAATGTTTTAAACTGTTTTGCCCTCAATTTTCCTCTGTGCAGCACTGACTGCATGAATCTCGCTTGGTTTGGCCAAATGGAAAAGCAGCTTAAAAGACGGAAGGAACATTTCCTTATGAATTTATCATTCTTTTGCATTATAAGTTTATTTCATGTTGGAGCTGATGACTCTCAAACCAAAAGCCTTCACTTGAAATATACCAGTACTGTCCTAGATCTGTCTGTTATCAACGAGTTGATCAGAGGAGCAGATGTGACAGGAACCAGGAATTTTCTGGTGGCCTATAAACATCATTTAACCACAATTTACATGAAGAGAATTCTAAGACCAGGTATAATACCAATTGAAAGTGCGAACCAGGGACGCCTGGGTGGCTCAGTCAGTTGAGAGTCTGCCTTCGGCTTAGGTCATGATGCCAGGGTCCTGGGATCGAGTCCTGCATCGGGCTCCTTGTTTGGCGGGGAGCCTGCTTCTCCCTCTGCCTCTGCCTGCCACTCTGCCTGCTTGTGCTCTCTCTCTCTGACAAATAAATAAAAAAAAATCTTAAAAAAAAAAAAAAGAAAGAAAGTGCGAACCATGCCTGCTGACTCATCCAGATCATTTAGCACATATTGAGTACTTTGCGTCAGTTATTGTACACAATGTTTTAGCTAATCTTCTAGAAGCCTCACAACAAATCTGTTAGTATCTTTTCCATTTTATAGCTGAAGAAATTCAGGTCTTTTCAAGGAATTAAACACCCACCAAAGGTCACAAAGTTAAGAAAAGATGGAGCCAGAAATCAAATCCAAATAATCTGAGTACAGAGCCCCAGCTGTGAACCACATCTTTCGTGCAGCTCTGTCATATACGTCACTTCACTTGGGGGTCACCACCAACCTACGGCAACCAGAGAGCCTCTGTTCCGCATCTGACAGATGGGGGACTACAGCTTGGAACTCACAGCTCTAGCTCTGTGGGCTACAAGAGAAAAGTGCACAGATACGCCACCTATAGCTGGTAGAGACATGAGGAATCTGGAAGGACTATATAGTTCCTGCCTTGGCAGGTTCCAAGATACTGCACCACGGCTGGGCTCTGGTCACCTTCTCTCGGCTCAGTGGCTGGTGACAGGAAACTCTAGAGAAATGAAGGCTCAAGTGCCAGCCTGAAGGTGCCCTGTACCCTCCCAGAAACCAGATTCAAAGGGGAGGAGCAAATACCCATGCAAGTTTTAAATGCATTCCTCTTGACCCAATGATCTTACTTCTAGAAATGTGTTCCACTGATATTCCTGCACTCAAGAAAAGATTGTTCTTTGCTGCACTATCCGTAACAAGAGTGGAAACAACTCAAGCATCCATCAAGAGGGAACTGGTTAAATTAATTATGGTAAAGTCTTTTAATGGCATACTACAGAGTTGTGAAAAAGAGAAGAAGTTCTCCATGTACTGATACAGAAAGATGCCTAAGATTTATTGTTAAAGAATATAAAATGCAGAAGAGCATCGCAGTACGCTTTTTTATGTAAGAAATAATGTATATATATGCTTATGTTTACATATTCAACATATTTGTTTATATACATTTACATGAACTCTAAAAGAATACACAAGAATCTAATAAAGATGGTGATCCCTTTGTGTTTTAAGATAGCACAGTAAATAGCATAGATGGGGCAGAGATGAGAGTGAGTTCTATATATCTTTTTATAACATTCGCTTCTTAAACCATGTGAATAAATTACCTATTCAAAAAGAATAACCAGGGGCAGCCTGGGTGGCTCAGTGGGTTAAAGCCTCTGCCTTTGGCTTAGGTGATGATCTCAGGGTCCTGGGATCGAGCCCCACATTGAGCTCTCTGCTCAGCAGGAAGCCTGCTTCTCCCCCTCTCTCTGCCTGCTTGTGATCTCTCTCTCTGTGTCAAATAAATAAATAAAATCTTTAAAAAAAAAAAAAAAAGAATAACCATCTTGAGCCCAGCTAAAAATTATTTGGACCTTTATGGAGACTCAGCTGCTGAGTCTGGTCATGAACAAATGTGTGTTGGAATATACATACACAGATTTGGGAACATCTTCTCTACCCTGCCACTCCATTGGCTCAGACTTGGAGTATCCTGTCTGTACTATTCAGTGTAGACCAAGCTGCTGTGATAAATAGACCCAAACATGTAATGGTCTGATACGGTAAAAATGTATTTCTTGCTCATGTACCTAGGAGGGGGATCAATTCTGCAAGGCACTCCCCTCCACATGGTCATTCAGACACTAGGAACCTTCCATCTAGTGTCCACCCCTATTGATCCCTAAGGCCTGAATGTCATATATATCAAACCGACAGAAGGAGAACAGGTGCAGGAGGGCATACGTGCTCACATGCTCCTTTCGCTAAAGTGACACACATCACTTCCTCCCATATTCTATTGGTGAGAACAAGTCTCGTGACTCCCGTCAAGTACGAGGCAGGCTGGGAATACAGTCTCTAGCTGGGCAACCTCTTTCCATCTCAACATTTAGTATGGAAGGGAAGAATAGACAGTCACCCATCTCTGATACCATCACTATCTCCACTACCGAAAGAATTCTGGGAGGATTACTGGGCATCATTCATCCGGCAAACCTTTCCAAGGAACCCTCTTGTCAATCCATCCCTGCTGATATAAAGGATACTTTGATGTGGTTTGTGGTTTGTGGGGATGAAGATTATCTCCCGTTGGAATGATGAAGAGAGGGCCACGGGAACTAGTTGAAGACCTCACCTACTCTGAGCCTCCATATGACCCAGTATAGGAATCAGAATCACTATGTTTTTCCATCCCCTATCTCTGATTCTGTCATCAATGTTTCCTTGTTCCCTTGTAGACTTTCTCTCTACTACAGCAAGAGGGCCTTTCAATGACCAATTGTGGTGTTCTCTTCTTGACCCACCTGACTCCAATTCTAGCATTCATTTCCACAGGCATGACTTCTTTATCCCCCCCCCCCCAGACGGTCACCCTCCCAACCTTGTGCACCCAATGCATCAAATGTGCTTATACTTGTGTGCGCACACACACACATACGTGTATGCCTGTGTGCGCACGCGTGCACGCACTGAGGCTATGACGTAGCTGTTACCATGCCCAGCACCAAGGAAACACCAGCAGGATTGCCCACAGCCTGTAGGAAGGAAGAGAGAAACACACGGACAAGCATCCAAGGGGCAACAATTAGGGATAGATTTCGAGCTGAAATACCTCTGCCAAGGACCTAAAGCAACGCAGATGAGCTCTAGTCCACAGAATATAGCAGGTCGAAGCAACAGATGCAGATTTTGAAGGCTTCTGCATTAAACTAGAGCAAACAAAAGCAAAATTCGACCAGACCATGTAACTCCAGGAATTACTTTTTCACCACCAAGGGCCTGTTTTAATTATTTATATACATCACATGGGCTCATGTTTGCAAAGATTTTTCCTCCCAGAGAAATTACGTTTATTAGACAGCAAGGTCTTCATTTCCCCTGTGTCTTATTAAGCAAAGACATGTGCAACTACCAAGCAGGGTTTCTGATCATTCATTTGTTCATTCAACAAACATTTACTGAACCTTTACCATGTGCCGGGCACTGGGGAGATGGTGGAGAATGCAGCAGACAAGGTCCCTGGCCTCCTGTTCTTACTGCAGATCATCAAAAGATCATAAATACATAAGTACAAAATACAAAGGAGAATAAAGGAAGCCATGAGAAACGTGAAGTGAGATTTGCATGGGGCGGGGCTTCAAGGAAGGTATCTCTGCCTAAGGGACACCTGAGCAGGGACCAGAGTCTCAAGAGGCGTGGCCGCCCTAAATTGAGTAATTCCCTCAAAAAGAGATGAAAACACTGAGCTTAAAAAGGAAGCTGATAATGTCTCCATGTCTTCTGTGTGCCAGATGCAGGGCTGAGCTCTT
>CM052898.1:59259078-59305492 GCA_028534135.1 Potos flavus | reverse complement strand
CCCCACGATGCTGTTCTTCCTTGAAATATTTTTGGAGCTTTGGAAGCTGCGTTATATAAAGAATTGCAAAAATAACAGAGCCTATTGAGCTAGGAAGAGAAAAGCTTACCCTTAAACATTTGAAGAGTCATTGGGCAAAAGAAGGAATATGTGTTTTATAGTCATTGTACATATGAGGAAACGGGTCCCATCGTGTGTCCACAGTCATACAGCCAAGCACGGTGCTGGATTGATGTGAGCTCAGGCAGTCTGCCCCTGACCTGCTCTGCCACTGACCTCTGAGAATAGGATGGGACGGACTAATGATGAAGAATGATATCGTACCCCAGGTGCTCTGGTGGAAGAGTGCTGGGATACAGTGGGTGCGTCAGGGGAAGAGTACTCAATCAGCCCCGAGGACTGGGAGTGTGGTGGTGGGTGCCAGGAAGGACTCCATGGAAGAACTGCCATTCACAAGGAAGGGACTTTAAAAAGCTGATTCGACTCTTTGCAGACTGGCGGGTTTGTATGTTCTCACCTTTTTCCAAAGTTGGATCAGAAAAACCCAGGTAGGACTTGTAACATCCCGCACCTCATCACTATCCTAATGCTTGCCTAGTCCTCAGAGAGCACTTGAACTCTCTCCTGCAGACAGGGATCTTGAGGCAGCTTTGGAAAATGGGGCCACTGCGGGGTATAAGTCGCCTGCCAATGCCTTCTCCCCTCTGCCTCCCAGACTCCAGAAATTCATCATCAGATCTTTCTTTAGCAGTCAGGTGGTGGTCCAAGCAGTGTGTGTGCACGTGTGTGCATGCATGCATGTGTGTGTGCATGGCGTGTGTGTGTGTGTGTGTGTGTGTGTGCATTGGTAGATGGGGAGGGGCTGCCTCTCCCCCAGCCTCAGAGCATCCTGCCTCTGCCCATGTGAAGCTGAAGCTGCCTGGCCCTTTGATCAAGACCCCATGCTGTGCCTTGTTCAGGGAATTTTTAAATTCTCTTTCATTTTATTGAGCGGCTTCGCTCCCCACCTCTCATCCCTGAGTCAGGTCTCAGGATTATTGGGTCCTTCTCTTCACTGATTTGTTTTCCTGACCTTTGTAGTAGATACTGAAATATACGGATGGAACAAGAAAGGAAGGAGGAAAGGGAAGGGGAGGGAGCCCCGGTAGCCTCTGGAAGGGAGGGCTCATGGTGAGGATCTTGGGTCTGGCCACATTTTACAGAAAAGAGACAAGTCAGGTGGCAGTTCCTGGTGCCCCAGAAGAGGAAGCCCCCAGTTTCAGGGGGCTGGCCACTGAAGACCAGGCTGAGGTCACAACTCTGGTCCCCCACGAGCACCAGAGACAGATGCCGGACCTCTATATCTCTATGCATTTCCTTTCTGTTGAAAAAACTCCTGTGTCAACTCCGTCTTTCGTTCTTTTGGAGAATACTTCCTCCACTCCACTCAAGGCTCTGCACCAGGAATGCACGCGTGCTCTTTTTTCCCTCTGTCTCTACGGCCCAGGTCTGTGTTAAACCCCATGTCCTCAGACTAGCCACATTGCTGCAGGTCCCATCATCAACACTGAGAAGGAAGAAATGAGTATTTGCGGAGTAATCACTGGCCATCATTGTAAGAGGTGTTTTATTTATATTATGGGTTACTAGGCTAGACTTGTCCTGCTGTTCTGGATATGAAGCTGGGACCCGCAGGGGAGCCACCAACTAGAAGGCAGTGCTGGATCTAGGACAGGTGGTTCCTCCCGATGGGTATGAGCCAAAGCCGAGTGAGAAGTCTTCAGGAGTCAGCAGCAAAGATCTGAGATTCCTGCAAGATGGGGAGACTGGCCCCTCAACCCCAGGGAGGCATTGTGTCCACCAAGCAGGAGACATGCCTGAAGAAGAGGCACAGGGCAGAAGGGGACAGAGCAGCCCATACCTCAGTGTTTAGTGAGGCTGATGATCTGAGTTCCCTGAAGGTCAAGCATCATAGTGGTTGGACTTGACTTGTCTTTCCTGTATCCACTCCAGTGGGCTGCCCCCACTAGGCATAGGGAGGCAGGAGGAGGAGGAGACTACGTGGTCGACTCCATAGTGAAAGTTAAGTGGGGGGTGGGAGAGGTCAGTCTCCATCAGGGAGTTATCACAGGACCCTTCAAAGACATAGACATGCACCGTGTTAAGAAAGCCTCACCTTCGGACTCATGTCACAGAAAGTATCAACATCCAGTCAGTGTTGGCCGAAGAAATACCAACAGCCTCCAAAGGAAGCACCAGAGATGGGCACAATTATGTAAAGAGAGGCTTGTCCTTTCCCATTTCCTTCTACCAGAGAGGCCATTCTGGAAGAATTAGGCTCTGAAGGAGTGGAAGCTCCAAGCTACCTCAAGGGAGGGAGGCAATGTTGATGAGATTTCAGTGGAGTTTGAGAGTTAGCAGGCTCTGCAAACACCCCGACCCATATCCCCTCATCTTTACCTTTGGGTTGACACAGACCTGACTTCCAACTGCCAGAGCCCGCGTCTCTTTGCCTGCAAGCCTTTCCCTGGCCACCGAAGCCCTTTCTGCCCACAAACAAGTGCCAGGGACTTGACATCCCCCTAGAAGCAGCCCTCATCCACTGCCAGGTAGGATTTGGCATATAAATACCCCAGCTCCTTCATTTGGGTAGAATAACTCCGAGTCATCTGTTCTACACGGTATTAGTTATCGATTGCCGTATAACAATTTGTCCCAAAACATAGCAGCTGGAGATAACAACAGATAAATAGCACCTCACCATTGGTCAGGAATTCAGAAGAAGCCCAAATAGGTGATTCCGGCTCGAGGGTGCTGGTGATTTTGCAGTCAAGATGCCAGCCGGAGATGCAATCAGTTGAAGGCTTGACTGGGGCGGAACGATCTGTTTCCATGCCGGCTCACGTCGGCGGTTGCTGGCCGCCGGCAGGCCTCAGTGCACCAGCATTTAACACTTCATCATCTGCAGCTGGCTTCCCCCGGGGCTCTAATCCAAGAGAGTGAGAGATCAAGGCGAGAACAGAAAAGTCCTTTGCAACCCAGCCTCAAATACCGTGTTAATTATCGATGTCTGCATAACAAATGACCCCCCAAGATCAGCAGCTTTAAAATATGTATTAACTCACAATGTCTATTGGCCAAGAATCTGGGCACAGCTTTGCTGGGTGCCTCTTCTGTGCCTCCGACTCAAAATTCCTCACCAGGCTCCTCCCCGTGTGGGCCTCTCCCTAGGATAACTCACAACATGGGGACTGGTTTCTTCTCAGAGCTAGGGAAGGAGAGAGCCAGAGAATTCAAGCAAGGAAAAAGCCAGAGTGTTTTTGTCACTTAATCTCAGACACGACATCCATAACTTTTGTCATTCTATGGTTAGAACTGCATCACTTCGTATATGGTTATAAATAGCCTCTGCTCTAGGGCGGGGATTGTACAAGGTCACGAATACCAGCAGGTAGGGAGAATTGGGTCCATCTCGGAGGCTAACCAACCATGGTAGAGCATCACTCCTGCCATATTCTACTGGATACACAGGCCACACACATAGTTCAATGTGGGAAGGAATTACTCAAAGGCATGGATACCTGGAGGTGAGGATCACCGGGGCACCCCCACAAAAAAAAAAAAAAAAAAAAAATCCGGGTGATCACCGGATCACCCACCGGGGCTGACCCCCACAAAAACTGTCTCCAGAGTTCCCCAGTGAGATTATGGATTTGTTACTAGCGCACTTTCAAATGCTTTCCTTCCTTCCCCTGGCTCACTTCCCCACTCCCCTACTGGTCCTTCCTGGCATCATCCTCCAAATAAACCACTTGCATATAAATCTTTATTTCAGGGTCTACTTCTGGGACAGCCCAAACTAAGACAAAGAGTGACACATTAAATTAGACTTATAGGGGTGCTGGCTGGCTCAGTTGGTTAAGTGTCTGCCTTTGGCTCAGGTCATAATATGGTCCTGGGATTGAGCCCTGTGTCGGACTCCCTGCTCAAGGGGAATCTGCTTCTCCCTCTCCCTCTGCCTGCCACTCTCCCTGCTTGTGCTCACTCTCTCTGTCAAATAAATATGTTTTTAAAAAATTAGACTTATATAAAAGTGCGTGGGTGTGTTAGGAATTGATGCAAAATTTATTTCTTACTGTGGGACACAGCAAAAATTTTGAAAGCCATTGTAGTAAGCACCACAGGATTTCAGAGACAATGGTTTCATTTAACCCTGATGAAATCTAGAAGGACTAGACCTTAAGAGGATTCAAAGGGGGTAGAGAGAAGACAAAGAAATACGAAAAATTGGAAAGTGCACTGTGCATCCAGAAACAGTGACATGTAAAACTAGGGCTGTTACTGCCTGAGTTCATTCCCCACTTGTCTATTAGAGTTTTGTTTCTATCTGCTCATCACCTTACTTCAATGGGGGTCTTTTGTCAAGATGCCTATATCTGTTCTGAGCTCCAGCCAAGCCTCACGCCTAGCAAATTTTCCATAATTTCATGAGGGAGAATTGCTCTGTAACCAAATTGTAGAGATGAAATGCAAAAAACTTCATAGCATTGAGGGGAGGGGGGAGGAAGGAGATTCCCAGGAGTAAGCTAAGTTACTTGAAACAACTGTACATTTTCATACATTTTTCAAAACTCACTTTGAGACTGACTTTAGATAGGTAGGTACCAAATGACTCTTGACCTCTAAGTACCCAAAAAATGCCTGGGAGAAATCAAGGCCTTCCAAAGCACTCAGTTGTGGGCTTATCAAGGGCTGGCTAGAGGAGCTTAAATCCAAATTAATTACCCAGATATCTCTAGTTCAGAAGTTGGGCCACAGACAAACTCATCAGCATGCAATAGCAGCGCCAGTCCCACGGTGAGAAGAAAAGGAAGCAGGATAATGAGGACAGTACATAAAAGGAGGAGGATCTTAATTGTATCTTAATTGAGTCACACACTCTCTCCTCCATGCAGATCCCAGCCCTCAAGTCAGAAAGAGAGTGGCCTCTATGCTTGGGTGCTTTCTGTGTCCCAGCTATGACTGGTGTCCAAGGTCAACATACTGTGGCATTCCATTAGAAAACAAGTGTATCCGTTAACTGTTGCTGCAATGATATTATATAAGAAGCCACCCCAAATCTTAGTAATAGTCACTCATGTCACCCATCTATCTGCAGGTCTGTGGCTCTGCAGGTCAGCTGGAAGTTGGCCGATTCAGGCTGGGATTGGCCAAGCAGCTCTGCCTCAAGCTTTGGATGTAGCTCATCTTGGCCCTCACTGAGGCATGGCTCATATCTGCTCCACAAGTGTTGGTTTCAGGGCTCAGAGGTCTAGAAGGTCTTCTCTGATGCACAGGGAAAAAGCAGAAAATCCAAGGCCTCTTAAGACTCGAGCCTGGAATTGGCAACCCCTCACTGCCATCCACATATCACTGGCCCAAGGATGTCACGTGGCATAACCCAAAGTAAGGGGTGAGGGCCACACTCCACGCACAGTGAAGCCATGGCAAAGGTGAGGACATAGGACAGAGTGAGGGATGCAGAGCCAACAATTCCATCTCCCAAAGCCTGGGTCTGCTTCCAAACTCTAACTGAAGCCACAATAATTGATAGAGACTCTAGAATTCTAATCCACTGGTTGCATTTCTGATAATTAGGAAGTATGAAGATGAGAATGACATGCTCACACACCTGGCCGCTACAAAAACTGGAGGACAGTGATGGAGTACACCACCCACTTGATGTGAGCTTTGGGAGTAGTCAGTGTAGACCATCGCACTCATGGGCCTACATTGTCACCATTGGTTATTACTTGCTGTCCAAAGAGGTGTGGTGTTTCCTCTGACGTTGGAATATGAGGGTAATTGCAGGTTATGTGGTCATTCCTGGGAAGAGAAGAAGAAGGTCTTTCTTCAAAGACAGATGTGCTTCTTTACAATCATGAATGTTTCATCATCATCTCATTCCTTTTACATTGGCTCTGCCCTATGTGGCTGGCTGGCAAGGCTATTTCTGAGAAGGAAAAAAAGTCCCCGTTTCTTTTCTGAAGGTGGAGTCCAAAGAAATTCAGCTTTTTTGAGCTGGATTGACAAAAACAGAAAACTATCCCAGACTGTTCCAACCTGCAGAGCGTGGAGTCAGTTGCGACAAAATGCATTCCTGGGCCTTGCGAGTCACTCTTTGGGTAGGTGCGGGGTCACAGCACCCAGACCTGCAGCTTGACCCTGCACAAAGGTGCCCACCCAAGGAGCGGGTGGGGGCTGAATCCCACTCTGTCTTCTACTTGCCAAGCCAAGCACCCAGACTAGGGACTGCATAATCCCAAAGGAAGGGGCAACTTTGATAATTAATCTGCTCACAAAGGGCACATTTTGGTAATCCACAGAAAGACAACTTAGCACCAAAGGAGAATTTATCTCCTTGGCAGTCAGATGTTTGGTTCTCCCAGATTGCCCAGGAGCTACCCAAAACATGGAGCCTGGCACAATGTGTTACTTTGGATTACTCTTTCCGACTCTTCACTACTCCCACCACCGCATCTGCATCCACGTCCTTTGTCATGTGACTCTGCACTGCCCCGCCACAGGAAGGAGGATGGAGGCAGGAAGTACATCTCCATCCCACCCATGGTGGGCTTGACCATGTGACCTGCTTTGCCCAGTAGAATGTGAGTGGATGTGAAGTGAGCAGACACTTTAAAAACACTTGCTTCATCTAGCTCGGCCTTTCAAGCCTCTGCCATCTGCCATAAGAAGGGCATGCTCCCAGGAGCTTTTGGCACCAGAGGGCGGACTCCTATGGTGACCCGCAGTCTGAAACAGAGCCACCTTCGCTGCCCCACAGATCAATAAGCAAAAACAATAGATGCGTGCTGTTTGTTACACGGTGAAACCTGACCAATACACATATTATACAATTCATGAAACAGGACAAACTCTCCTCTCAAAGCAAGAAGCCTAGGTCATCTAGTTAACAGAAAGCATCCAGGGGTGACCAGAAAATGTGACATCCCACCAGAGGACCAAGCAGAGATGCACCCGCTGGTGGAATGGAAATTTGAGGACACCAGATGAGACTAAATGGGAATGATGCTTAGCCAGATTTTGGAGCTGAGCTTCCAGGACTTTCCGGGGCATGCCTGAGCCTTCTGTTGTGAGTGAGGAGGGGCTGTGGGGAGTTCTGAGTGTGCCCAGGTTCTGTGAGGTCCATTTAGGTGTCCCCAACCCAAGTGCCACCCGCTGGAGCAAAGGTCACCATGCCAGGCAGGGTTGACTGCTCTAGCGCCCACACCGTGCTTTCCTCAGGGAGAGCTGCAACACGCTCCAAGTTCAACCCTCTGAGGAGGGCAGACGTTTTGTCTGCAGGAGCTTTTCTACTGAGTCAGCCAGTTTTTAATGAGGGCTGCACACCAGACAGTGCTGCCACCTCACTACTCTTATTAAACCTTGATCGCAGCTCTACCCAGCTGCAGCTGATTTGGCTTTTGCCCATGCAGATGCATTTCTCACCCCTCGTCGTAATAAACTGAAGAACAGACAGGTTTATTGGCATGTGGGAAGAGATTTTGCAAAGGAGAAAGGAAGGGAATTCCTCTACTATACTGCTTGCAGCCCCAAAACCAAAGTCAAATGCTTCATTCTCAGAGGTTAGTTAGGAATATGAGCCCGTGTGCAACGTGGGTTGTGCTTAGATAGAAAGAGACACAAGATGGCCACCCTCTGTGTGGCCTCCTTTCCAGGTGTGATGGTGCCAGACTCCAGGAGGACAATGACATCTGGGTTCACCCCCATTTAAATCTGTTTAGAACAGTACCCAGACGAACTATCTTTGCTAAGAACGTTTTGAATAAGAAAATATCCTGTTAAGAATAAGCCGACCAAGGGACACCTGGGTGGCTCAGTCGGTTGAGATCCAACTCGACTTCAGCTCAGGTCATGGTGCTGAGATCGAATCCCATGTCGGGCTCTGCACTGGGTATGGAGCCTGCTTGGGATTTTCTCTCACCCTCTCCCTCTGTCTCTGCCCACCCCCTCTGACCCCACACATGCGCATATGCTCACACTCTCTCTCTCTCAGAGAAAAAAAAAAAAAGAAGAAGCTGACCAACACCATGTAAAGAAAACTAAGGTTTAATCGAACAATGCATGTTGAAAACCTATCATGAGGGCTTTCCCATGAATCATTGCTAATCCCTCAACAACTCTTTAGGACAAGTGTCATCATTCCTGGTTCAACACGTGCAGGAAGGAAGGTCAGAGAGATGACATGATTAACCCACAGTCACCTAGCAACTAAGCGATAGGACCTGAATTCAAACCCAATGCTGGTCAGACTCCTGAATTTATATTCTTTCCACTCATATTCTTACCAGACTGATGTAAGTTAATCTTCATATTTTATATAAAGCAGATATAAAATCTCAGTGTACAAAAACTGTTGTTTAATGAATGTAACTTTCTTTAGTTTTCTATTATTATTCAACTTAATTTCTCTTTCGAGCTCATTCCACCAGGGGGTCAGTAACTTAAACTCAAGCAGTTGCTTGCCCCTGCCCTTCCCAGGTTTGTGCAGTAGGCCCTCGGGATGCTCTGCACCACGTCCCCCTGGGCAGTCGTGGGGGACAGGTCCACACAGGGCCAGACACACTGCCAGTACCTAAGTTAAGCATATGTCACCGCACCTCTCTTCTCTGCTGCCTCAGTGGGGAAGTTACCAGCCTCTGTGCCCTGTTAAAAAGAAACCACAGGCCCAAAATGGCCTCACTTACGACAAATCACCAAACCGGGGTTTAATACCTAATCCAATTGCAGTTCCAACCTCCCCCAGAAATGTGTTAACCACTCAGTCAGGAATTTTTCTATCAGGACCGATGAGGTACTCTGTCACATGGGCCCTCTCCATCCCCCAAAGGAAGATGAGGCAATCTGCAGGATAAGATCCCTTGTCCTTCCCTCCTACTAAGGGAAAGTGACCTTGCTGGAAACAATGGTTTTCCTTTGCTAATAACTTTCTTGCCCCACCCACCTTTGTACAGAAACCCTCCATTTTGTACAACTCCTTGGAGCTCTCCTCTAGGTACCATATGGGATGCTACCCAATTCATGGATCAATTAATAAAGCCATTTAGATCTGCAAGTTTACTTGGTCAAATTTTGTTTTTTAGTAGTCCTCTGGGAATACAATTTTGAGGCTTGTTCTTCAGAGGGCCCCCTGAGAAACTGAGCCCTAGGGGCGCCTGGGTGGCTCAGTGGGTTAAAGCCTCTGCCTTTGGCTCAGGTCATGATCTCAGGGTCGTGGGATCGAGCCCCGCATCGGGTTCTCTGCTCGGCAGGGAGCCTGCTTCCCCCTCTCTCTCTGCCTGCCTCTCTGCCTACTTGTGATCTCTCTCTCTCTCTGTGTCAAATAAATAAATAAATAAATAAATAAATAAATAAATAAATAAATAAAATCTTTTAAATAAATAAAAAGAAACTGAGCCCTAAGTACCTCCAGCAGTAACCTGATCATTAATGCCCTCTTTATTGGCTTCTCCTCCTTGCCTGACTCACTCCTCCCACCCACTCACTTCTGCTTCCTGGGATCTCCTCCCAAATAAACTACTTACTCATGAATCCTTGTCTCAGGCTCTGCTTTCAGGGAACTCAAACTAACATGCAGTAAGTCCAAGTTTCTGGGAACTTCCACAGGGCCAAGGCATAGCAAGGGCAGAGCGGGATGGAACAACTAATCAGCAAGTCACCTGCCCCTTAGGTATCAGCTAAGCCAACCCCATCTTATCATCCCCGGTCACCAGGCTGCATAAATCGCTGCTGAGGTGTCCCTAGTTCCCATCCTCTGGCTGCCTCGGGCCCCGTATCTCTTGTCCCTATTTCTATGCCATACCATGTCGGGGGTGACAGAATCCTTCCACCAGGCTGTCATCTCGTGCCGCATAGCCATTCCCACGTCCTCAGAGCTCTACCCACGAAACAGAACACAGAACCCACTCTTGGGTCTCATCTGCCTGCTTCCCTGATACTCCACTGAGAAACCAGAACTGTGGTCCCTCTCTCTAGGAACATCAGACCCTGTACTTTCATCTCTTTCCTTCTGGCTCTTTCCTTCCCCAAGACTGGGAGAAGCCCTCTCTCCTCAACACTCTGTTCTCCCTTCTGCTGTGTCCCCTGAGTGTTCTGTCTATGCCGCAGTCCCCTCCGTCCCCTGAGGGTTCTGGGAAATTCTCTCAGGATGGTATCCTAGTTCCTTGAAAGGTGGGGAGTGGGGGGAACCACTGTGATAAAAAGGAGGGAACTGAAAACATAAACTTCAGTTTATATCTTTTTCAATATCATTCTTCCACATTTATGAGACACATTACAAATAATCCATAGTACAGTGCAGTCCTGGTATGGAATCCCAGTATTTCCTCACCAAGTAATTGGAAGACGCCCCCTAGTTTCCTCCAGATCTTTGCCATGTCCCCTACCATTCTGGGCTGGCTTCCTCGTCTCCTGATGTTGGGGTGTCTGCACTATGAGAAGGGACTCCCCCATCCTGTTCCTACTCCGAGTTCAGGCAAAACCAACAACAATTCTGAAGAGACTGGCTTTCCTTCTAGACAGCTTTTCTGTAAAATGACTGTGACAACACCTAGCTGCCCCAGGACCATCTCCTCTCCCTCTGCTCCGGTCCTTCTATTTTTGCTGCAGAGGGCATTGCCATGGGAACATATTTTGGCTCCTGAGGCACCTGTCCTTCCTGTCCCCAAAACCTACCAGGCCCAGTGGAGTACACAGCTCATCCCTGCACACGTTCTCTCTTTTCAGGCTTGTGCCCAGACCCACGAGAGAGCAATTCCATCAGCTCTCAGGAGAAACTGAGGCACAGTCCCTATTGGAGCCGGTTTTCAAATTCACAGAATCACTGACTCCTTGAGGCCTTTGCTTGTCTTGGAAAGTAGACTCCCTGGTCAAGAGGAAACATTGCCTCTGCCTCTTCAAGGGCCCTGACCTCGCGGCCCAGTTAGAGTTGGTGAGTGGTTTGTGGCTCCTGCTTTTAAGTACGGCTCAAACTCTCCTCCTTTCAGGACCTTTCCCTCATTCTGGTTTTGGGGATGAGAAAGATCACCACTTGTATGGAGCATTACAAGATGACCTCTTACGGTATAATTGCCAGCCTCGATTTGGAGGCTGTTGGGGGGAGCTGTGGCCCACACTGTAATGACAGAGGCCCCAAAGGCTACTGCACCTGGCAGTACAGCCCCCGGGGCCCCAAGGAACATTCCATCGCCCTCTGATGAGGGAATCTCCCAACCAACCTGGTTCTCTCTCTCTCTCTCCTCCGGAGGCTACTCAGGGCTGAAAAATCTCTCGGACTAACTCAGCTTTCATGCTCATTCCCATCTATCCTCTCTACGACCAGATCGCTGGAACAGGGCCCCTTTGCTCCAGGTGACGCGCTTTCTGCCCACCCGGAGTGACAACCCTTTGAAGTCATGAGTTTCAGATGGCCCAGACTGGAAAGATGAAAGCATTGGCCAGTCCCAGTGATGAAAGCGTTATGTCGAGCTAAGGCCCCCTTCTTGGGATCATCGCCACCCCTCCCCCTCTCCATGCCAGGAGGTCTCCCCTCCGCTCACTGCCCTCTTAGCTCTTTCCTTCCCCCCAGGGAGGAGCAGATACTTGGTCAGAACCAGGACTGTAGACTGGACAACACTGCTACTGAGACCAGCCAAGGTCTCAGTCTCCACTGGCTCCTCCTCATTCTCCCACTAGTAACCTCTCAGGCTGTCATGCCCAATCCCGAGTGACCTGTAGAATAAGAGAACTAGGGCCCTAGAGAACCTGCCTCTCCGCAGGCAGGCTCTAGCACTTGGGCACCACAATTTACATTCAGGGACATCAAAAAGTCCCAGAAATCATGGGTTGAATGGTGTCTCCCCCAATGATGCATCCACTTGAAACCTGGGACTATGGCTTTATTTGAATAAAAGGGTCTTTGCAGATGTAACTAAGTCAGAGATCTCAAGATGAGATCATCCAGGATTACCCAGGTGAGCCCTAAGTCTAGCAGCAAGTTTCCTTAGAAGAGTCAGAAGAGGAGGAGACATAGATGCAGAGAAGAAAGACCTGTGAAGACACAGAGGTGAAGGCCATGTGGAAAGGGAGGCAGACACTGGATGGACGTGGCCACAAATCTAGGAACTCCGGAAGCCACTGGAAGCTGGAAGATCCCAGGAAGGGTTCTCCCTGAGAGCCTTCAGAGGGAGTGTGGCCTCACACATACTTTATCATACATTTAAGTGTTAAGAAATTCCAATTTAGGGCGCCTGGGTGGCTCAGTCGATTAAGTGTCTGCCTTTGGCTCAGGTGGTGATTCCAGGGTCCTGGGAGGCTCAGGTGGTGATTCTGGGGTTCTGAGATAGAGCCCCAAATGGCATCCGGCTCCCTGCTCTGCAAGGAACCTGCTTCTCCCTCGCCTTCTGCCACGCTCCTGGCTTGTGCTCTCTCTATCTTTCTCAACTACGTAAATAAAGTCTTGAAAGAAAAAAAGAAACAAAGAAAAGAAAGAAAGAAAGAAAGAAAGAAAGAAAGAAAGAAAGAAAGAAAGAAAGAAAGAAAGAAAGAAAGAAAGAAAGAAAGGAAGGAAGGAAGGAAGGAAGGAAGGAAGGAAGGAAGGAAGGAAGGAAGGAAGGAAGGAAGAAAGATCCAGTACAATTTAATAGCAAAACTTTAAAGATTCTCCCCGTTCCCCAACTTGAACCTGACTTAGGGCCAGAAATCTATAAACCTCCAGAATGGAGTAGGAGAGAGAAATTAAGGAACAAAGTCTTATTTGACAGTGTCTACGTGATGGTGGCATCACAGCCTTCCAAGCTCAAGGCTTCAGTAGGGAGGAGTACAGGACGGGACCCGAGATGGAAAAACAGCCTTCCAGGGAGCTCAGTGGTGGGGAACTGTGAAAATGTAATGGTCCAGAGATGGTGTGGACAAGCCGTGAGCTAACCCTCAATCAGACTCCACGTGTCCCTGCCAGGTATGCCTAGTACTAGGGTCAGTGAAAAAAATCAAATGTGCATTTCAGAGCTGGGACAACCCACAGGGATCTGCCAGTCCCCCCACCACCACCCCCTTCAATTTCACAGATGGGAAATAGAAGCCCAGAGAAGATAAATGTGCCCAAGTTCATGTAGTAAGTTCATTCCTAAATTCCCTGCTCCCCCCACCCCCTATTTGTATGCTTTCGTTGTTTGGATTCATCGCACCACTTTGAGGGACATGACCCATCCCCAGCAGTTGCAGCCCCAAATGCTCCTCATGGCACAGGTGCTCAGTAAGCGTGCCCTGAACGGAGATGTGGAGATTTTGCCGTGGCACGGAACACCCGTGTGCTCTGTCCTCGACCCCAGCGAGGCACAGCTGAGCTGGGAGTGCGTTTGGGCAAGAACGCTCTGAGGACAAGCTAGCCCAGGGCTGGAAGCCTGAGGTTCCAGTTGGGGTCATGCCCACAGGGCACAGGCAGCTTCCGCGGGCCCCGCCTCCTCCCTGGGCCCTTCAGCAAGGACCTCTGTTCCCTGCCGTCTATGAGCTTCTCAGCTTTGGAGGCCTTCCCCTCCTCTGATCTTCAGCATCCTCTCAGCCCTCTTCCTACTGCTGTCCGCACACTGTGTGTCTCAGACTGGGTTCCCTTAAAACCAATCCCTGAGACAAAGACCAGGCTACAGGTAGTTTATTTAGGAAGGGAGCCCCAAAGAATAGGGTGAGAGGAGAATTAGAAACTCAACGTAAGGAAGGGAGAAAATCCAGCAAAGGGCACATTCCTGAGCAGTAGTGGGGTTTAGTCATGCGGGGGGGTCCTCTGGGATAGGAAGGATGTGCCTCTGAATCATCCCACTGGAGAAGCAAAAGACTGGGGCATTTACACGGACTCCCGTCCCCATTGGTCACGCATCTGAAGGGCACAGCTCCCTCCAGGTAGCGTGAGGTTCCCCGGCGGCATATTTCGCACTCTGTGCCCAGCCTCCTATGAGGTTGCTGGTCAGCCTTACAGAGATCACACCTCCACAGCCAGCAAAAAGGTACAATAGGAGCGCCTGGGTGGCTCAGTTGGTAAATCAACTGCCTTCGGCTCAGGTCATGATCCCGGAGTCCCGGGATCGAGTCCCACATCGGGCTCCCAGCTCCACGGGGAGTCTGCTTCTCCCTCTGACCTTCCTCTCTCTCTCTCTCTCTTTCTCTCTCTCTCTCAAATAAATAAATAAAATCTTTAAAAAAAAAAAAAAAAAGGACAATAGTAAAGCAATCCCTTCCGTTTCTGAAGGCCGTCTTATTTCCAAAGCCCTTTCACACATATCATTCTATGTCGTCTTCACAGCCACCCAAGGAAGAAGGTGTCACCATCCCAATTTTACACATGGGGAAACAGAGGCTCAGAGGGGTTGGAGGGGTGGGGTGCTGCCTGCCCGGAAGTGGCACAATGACAATAGAAAGATCAGTGTTGTTCTTGCCAATCCATACGGCCACATGCAATCCCACTTCCACTGTTTCCTCCCCTGGAGAAAAAAATGTGTCCATCTCTGTGTCCCCTTTGCCATTTGCCTGACTCCTGGGATGGTGACAAAGCCTCCTTAGAGGAGGCTGATTTGGATAAGAGGAGAGGCAAAACAGAAGATGCCAGAAAAGAGCAACCTAACAATTACTGGGAATCACACCTGGTCAAAATCACTGTGCACTAGGGTCTTGCAGATGCCACACTAGCAAGCAGCTCATCTCATCCGGCAGCCCATCCTCCTCCCCAAAGCAGAAGGCTTGGTGGGAAGGAGGTGAGGCCAGCAGGCCAGTCCCTGGGGGCAGAGAGAAGCAGGAATCTCAGGTTTATATGCCTGAAAGCGAAGGGCGATGGGAAGGAATTCATCTGAGTTTCACAGCAGACGAATTGACAAAGTCCAGGGGACCAGGCTGGGAACTTCAAGGTGGGATCAAAGGGGGGTGGGGTGAGGCCTGCAGGAAAAGGGACTCAAGAATGTGTCCTTAAAGCACAGAATCAGAGCGAGGGGATGGAGGCCTCTCCCATTTCATCGTCTCCAAGATTGGGGTCTTACAACCCTAACTGGGTTTTCCCCCTCCCTGGGTGCATAGGCCTAGGTTCCCCGGGCCATTTAAAGAGGCCTCGGCACGTGATAACGAGGGGCCCCATCTCTTTGCTCATTGAAAAGGGATGTACCAGACCAGTTGTTTACAAACCACACCTGCGGAGCCTGGAGACAGACCCGACCTGTTGGAGGTGAGCAAGGGAGAAGGTAGGTGCAACGAGACCCCAAGGGAGGGCCCGAGTCCCCCACCAAATGCCACTGGAGGAGCACTCCACTTTCGTTTGACGTCATCTGAACATGATTCTCTTTAAAGAAAAAGTCCTAAGGCTAAAAATGCTTGAGACCAAGGAACTACACGATCTTTAGGAATCTTTCTGACTTGAATGGCTAAAATGAACAACTCAGAAAATAGTAGATGTTGGCGAGGATGTGGAGAAAGGGGAACCTTCTTACACCGTTGGTGGGAATGCAAGCTGGTGCAGCCACTCTGGAAAACAGTGTGGAGGTTCCTCAAAAAGTTGAAAATAGGGGCACCTGGGTGGCTCAGACTGTTAAGCGTCTGCCTCCGACTGAGGTCATGATCCCAAGGTCCTGGGATCGAGCCCCATGTCGGACTCCTGGCTCAGCGGGGAGCCTGCTTCTCCCTCTCCCTATACCTCTCCCTCTGCTCATGCTCTCTCTCTATCTTTCTGTCTCAAAGGAATAAATAAAATATTTGGGGAAAAAAGTTAAAAATAGAGCTACTCTACAATCCAGTAATCACACTATTAGGTATTTATCCAAAGGATACAAATATAATGATTCAAATGGGCACCTGCACCCCCGTGTTTATAGCAGCAATGTCCACAACAGTCAAAATATAGAAAGAGCCCAGATGTCCACCGACAGATGAATGGATAAAGAAGATGTGGTATACATATACAATGGAGTATTACTCGGCCATCAAAAAGAATGAAATCTTGCCATTTGCAACAACGTGGCTGGAACTAGAGGATATTATGCTAAACGAAATAAGTCAGTCAGAGAAAGACAAATACCATATGATTTCACTCGTATGTGGAATTTAAGAAACAAAACAGATGAACACAGGGGAAGGGAAGGAAAAATAAAATAAGATGAAAACAGAGAGGAAGACAAACCGTAAGAGACTCTTAACTCTAGGGAACAAACCGAGGGTTGCTGGAGGGGAGGTGGGTGAGGGGATGGGGTAACTGGGTGATGGGCATTAGGAGGGCCCTTGATGTAATGAGCATGGGGTGTCGTAAGCAAGTGATGAATCACTAAATTCTATCAATGAAACTAATAATACAGTATATATTAACTAATTAATATAACTATGAATAATTAATTAAATTGAATTTAAATAAAAAGTTTTTTTTAAAGAATCTTTCTGACTCTAAAATCCAGGCTATTTTTGAAAAATAAACAAGGTGGTCTGGCTACTACAGGATCAAAGGCTTTACTTCTCTCCCAGCGGAAAGGATTTGCTGGGAATCATTTTGTTCCCATTCTTGTTGGCATCTTGGTGCCATTTGAATTGGTCTGTATTTGACTTCGGTACTTGTAGAGAATAACACGAGTGACTTCAGGGACCGGGGCTCCAATTTGGTGATCTCAGGCAGGTTCCAAAGGGTGCAAACTGCCTTCTTTCCCACAGGGTCAGTTGTTACTCAAAAACAGCAGTCACCCACATGCAGAGCTCTTACGCCCTTTGTCCAAAATTCGGAGTGGCATTTAATCCTCAAAGCAATCCTGGGAGGTAGGCGCTACCAACCCCATACTTCCAGAAGTAAAGCTCCAAAAGCTTGAATGATTCAACTCGTTCAAGGTCACTGACCCTTGGGAGCAGAGCTAGGAACGGAATCAGTGTTTGCGACACCACGCCAATGTCAATTGCGCTTTCTGAGCATAGAGATTAGTCTGGAAACCTTGGTCTCCAGTTGGGTAGCAACCTGCTGTTGGCACCCCAGCTGCATCCCCTTTCCCTTTCGACTCCAGTGCCCACCTGCCCAACATCTAGCATCTCTTTGCCTGAGATCTGCTTTCTTTGGACTCTACAGCCTGCCCGCCCAGTGAGGCGGACCAGAAATGCAGGGGAATTTTACACCCCACCTCCCGCAAACAATTAGTCGGTGGCGTATAAATACACCAGTTCATCCCCACTCTCCTGCAGGTGCTCCCTGTAATCACCTCCCAGATAGGCCACCCACACTGAAATTCTGGAGTTAGGGTCTGCCTTGGGCTAGACAAGCTCCCCTATGGTCAAGACAGGCTACCGTATGGTCTAAAGTAGGGCTCACAAAAAATCAGCTGTCGCGCTTTTCCCAGGGCTTGTTACAGATTTCTGAGGCAGAAGGCTTAAAGCCTGAGGAAAGAAAGGTGCCTAATTAGGATCAGACACCGGCTTTATCCAAAACCCATAAAACATGCTACATCCCATGCAAAATGTACCGCGCAGCCATTTTAAAAAATGAGGAAGATCTCAATATGTTGATATGAAACCATCGCCAAGATATATTGCATCGTGAAGAAAACAAGTGACAGAACGGTGTGTTTAGGATGCCACCATTTGTGGATTTTAAAGGGATTTATACACATATGTATGCAAGTATATCTCTGGGAAGATACATTCAAAAACAAAAATGTAGGAGTCCCTGCGGAGGAAGCCTGGGGACTAGGGACTATTCCTCCTTTTCGTTGTTTGAACCAGCCTCATCATATCCCTATGTTACTTTTAAAAGGGGGGAAAGGTAAAGGAAACATATTCTTCAATCAAACAAAGAGGCTCAGGAGAAATAACCTATGTACGTCATATTTACCCGAGGAACTTGTAGAAACCAGCAGCTCCAACTGGTCAGGGGATTCTAGAATCTGCATTTCTAATCAGTTCCCAGGTGATTCTCATGTCCACAGACCATGCCCTGGGAAAACCCGGCACAAAATGCTAGCACATCACCGGGTTGCAGTGCAGGCTGCAAAGCCTCTGAGGAACTGCTGGGTTAGAGACAGGCAGTGCAGGGGGCACCTGTGCGCCGCCGACGGCTGTCCCTCGGAGGACAGCACCTCTGCTCGCCATGACACGACACTTCATAATAAAGGGAGGTACAAGCCACTGCCTTTATCCCCGGCTCACCTCTCAGGTCCGCGGCGACCATCTCCCGGGATGGCATACTTGGCAGCGGGTTCCTTTGCTTCCTCCTCTCCCTTTGTACAGGATGCTCCCCAAACCCGAATGGTGAGCAAAATTAGATGCAGTTTAATTTAAAAGGTAAGGGGAGGATGGAAATCACAAGCTGCATGAGAATAGACTGGAGCCCAGTAGACCTTTGTGGCAATCTGCAAAAAAACCCGAACAGAGACTGACAAAGGCGGCAATGGCAAATGATCTCCAAAACTATTTAAAATTAACTGCATATGGGGCCCCTGGGTGGCTCAGTTAGTTAAGCATCTGCCTTGGGCTCAGGTCATGATCCCAGAGTCCTGGGATCGAGCCCCACATTGGGCTCCCTGCTCAGCGGAGAGTCTGCTTCTCACGCTCTCCCTCCCTCTACCCCTCCCCCAACTCATTCTCTCTCTCTCTCTATCATATAAATAAATAAAAATCTTTTTAAATAAATAAATAAAATGAATAAAAACATTAACTAGATATCCTGAAACCATTATGACACTATATGTTAACTAACTAGAATTTAAATAAAAACTTGAAACAAAAATAAATAAATAAATAAATAAATGGGGGTGGGGGGGGCCTCAGGGGCTCAGTTAAGCATCCAGCTCTTGCTTTCAGCTCAGGTCCTGATCTCAGGATTGTGAGATCCAGCCCGGTGAGGGTTCCATGCTCAGCGACCAATGGGCTTGAGGTTTTCTGCCCCTCCCCCCTTGCTCATGCGTGCTCTCTCTCTCTTTCTCTCTCTAAAATAAATAAAATAAATCTAGGAAGGAAGGAAGGAAGGAAGGAAGGAAGGAAGGAAGGAAATAACTAACTGGATATCTGGTCATAAAGTGAGAGTCACCAGATGCCTAAACTACTGAGGTAATAGTAGACTTTTAATGAATCCTGGAGACTCACAAAATTCCAGTGACCACCGGGGAGTGAAGAAATCCCCATGAAAGGGTGGCTGTGGTGCAGCATGTGATCCATTATGTGGTCCTAGACTTGAGGAGCAGGCAGAGAAGAAAAGTGGTGGAACTGATTGTTTGCAGGCCCGTCTGGAATTTTCGTTCACACGAGCCCAGATACTTGGGCCAACATCCTTCTCAGGTATGGTAAAGTGCTTCACACACCGTAGCAGGCACCAACTGTGGGACATCTAGGAGGCAAAGGCACAGGAGCCCTGCCAGGCCCCAGCCTCCTGCCTCTGCCACTCCCCCACCCTCCACTTCCCTACCTCCCCTCAACTCCCGGAAGGACAGGGCTGGAGGATGGGATAGCCAAATAAAAGATGCATGCTGGGAATCAGTGATCCCCCTTGGAGCCAGGACCCTGCCGGACCCCAGGCCCACAGCTAAAAGGAGGGTAAAAGCCAACTTTGCCTCAACGTGATAATGAGCCAGCCTCATTATAAGATTAGCTGCCAGGATGAACAACACTCTCTTAATAATGCACGCATTGCTATGACAACCACCCACTTTGGTACCTAAAGATAACTTCATTGTGTGGCCGCGATTTCCTTGTTGGAAAAGAAATGGCTGTTTACTCTGAGCTGCACCATTCTGCTCGTCCCTCGGGCCTCTAGCTTTGTGCAGAGTGTGTGCCTGCACGTGTGTGCAAGCCGGGCCACATACAGGTGTACATGTGAGTGTGCGGCTGGGGTAGGCAAGAAGGTCCGGCCCGCGGCAGTCCTGCTCGCAAGGATGTCGTCCGGGGCTCAAGGTTGGTAACATTTCTGTCGGGCCCAGGCACCCAAATGTGTTGACATAATTATTCAGGAAGACAGGCTTGGCCAGGATTAATACTGTGATTAATTATGGTGGGAGCCTCAACAAGCAAGTGCATGCTTGGGAGGGTCGGGGAGGGACGTGACAGAGCCTGGCTCGCCAGCTCGCCGGCAGGACGGCCGACGAGGGTGTTGAGTGGGGAGCCGCACGGGCCTGACTGTAATGAGAAATGAGCACAGTGCTGAAAAATTGATGGCGCCCGCAGATTGCACAGGCTGGCACACAGCGGGGGCCCTGCAGCCGGCGCGCCGAGCGCGCTATGCTAATGTGGGCGCCGGGCCGGGGAAAGGGAGCAAGAAAAGCCTGCACAAAGGAGAGAAATGCAAATGACAGGCACGGAGATCAGTGCCGAGAATCCCGGATTAACTGCTGGAGCTGGTGCGCGCCTGAGTTTAACCCCTTCCGGACTGTGCCGGGGGTGGTGGGGTAGGGGGCTGCTGCCGGGAACTCCGGTCTGGATCTGGGTCCAGGCCGAGGTGGGGACGCCGGAAGGCGGGGTTGGGAAAAACCAATAAGCTGGAGGAAAGAAGCTGGTTCCTCCAGGGTGGTGACTTCTTTGGAAAAGGTCGGGGCAGAGGGGGGGAGGGGTGATTAAGGAAATGGTATCTAGAGTAGGAAATGCAGGGACCCACCTAAATGCTTCCTGGTTGCTGGTGGCCCTACAGGCAGCCTAAAGAGCTTCTAGGAGGGCAGAGAGAAAGGGGGGCGGGGAGGGATGGGGGGGAAGAAAGCACCTGGGCGCTGGACCGTCCAGCACCCTGACCTGGGCGGTGGGTACAGGGCGGATTACATCATTTAGGGGATTTTGTAAGTATCGGATGTCCCTATCACCTCTCTACACTCAGCTATGTTCCAGTCAAACCTGAAACGCGGAAGAAAAGAAAATGAGGCAGGAGCCCCTGAACAGAGACCTGGTTCAAAGCTTCACAGACTGGCCTTCTCTGAGAAAGAACAACGGTGGATGTGTTTCATGAATAGTGGCGAACCCGAAACACAAATCAGCCCTCTTGGTGCCTTGGGGGCCCTGCCCACTTTGGGGCCCGCGCTGTCTGGGAATGTCACTGTGGTTTGTGCTTAAGGAGAGGAGAATGTGCTAAAACACAGATATACTTGTCCCCAGTCCTCCTTCATGGGGAAGTGTGGCCAGTAAGAGGCTAGCGGAAACTCCACAGAGAGTCCCACCAGGCGTGTGACCTGGGGAACTTAGACCAGCAGGAGTAGGAAAGAGGATCCAAAATTCCAGACAATAGAATTCCTTGTAAAGACAGGCAGATTTGGGGGTGTCTGGGTGGCTCAGTGGGTTAAAGCCTCTGCCTTCGGCTCAGGTCATGATCTCAGGGTCCTGGGATCGAGACCCGCATCGGGCTCTCTGCTCAGCAGGGAGCCTGCTTCCCCCTCTCTCTCTGCCTACTTGTGATCTCTCTGTCAAATAAATAAATAAAATCTTTAAAAACGAAGACAAAAACAAAAAAACAGGCAGATTCGGATAGATGCTGGTGATGCAGGTTTACACAGACAAAAGGGCCAAATAAATACGTATGTTACAAGGGAGAAAACAGAATCAGAGATTCCATTTATGTAATAAAATTGAAGTTATTCACCTATCTTTATATTCATTTTCTCCGTCTGCTCAAAACAAGAAGACAGGCCCCAAATAAAATCTCTTATGCTAAACCTCCTGTCACCAAAGCAAGACTTCACGTAATTACTGTTCGGATCTCCCCGGAAATGGAATCTTAACCCAGTCCATCAGGAATAACCTGATCAGCACCGGTCCTGTCATCTGCCTGATAGACCCATGCTCGCCCCTACAGGACTGTGACCTTGCAACAATCGACTTGCCTTTTCACCTAGTATAGCTTCCTTGTTCCTGCTCCCTTTTGCCTAGAAGGGTCTTTCATTTTGTCCAGCTCCTCGGAGCTCCTTTCTGTCTGCTAGATGGGATGCTGCCAATTCATGAATTATTGAATAAAGCCCATAAGATCTTTAAATTTTACTCAGTTGAATTTTGTTGTTTAACAAATCCGAACACCTGTATACTCAGCCATTAAGTAGTTCTCACCATGGGATGGGGGGTTCGAACTTTCTCTTCCGTGTTTGATTTTTTTTTTTTTACAGTATTCAAGTATTAGGGAAAAATGCATATATATAGTCATTTTGAGGGGCGCCTGGGTGGCTCAGCGGGTTAAAGCCTCTGCCTTCGGCTCAGGTCATGATCTCAGGGTCCTGGGATGGAGCCCTGCATCGGGCTCTCTGCTCAGCGGGGAGCCTGCTTCCCCCTCTCTCTCTGCCTGCCTCTCTGCCTACTTGTGATCTCTTTCTCTCTGTCAAATAAATAAATAAAATTTAAAAAAAAAGTCTTCTAGTCATTTTGAAAGAAAAAAATGGCAAAGTAACTGGGAGCCATGTGAATCATGGGCACTGCCTTTCTGGTGGCCTAGTTCCCTAAGATAAGAAGGCACTGTGCCTCCTGACGTATGCAGAGGAGAGGAAGTTCTAGTACAGTCTTCCCCAAGGTCTCCCCCCTTTATGCACGGCACCGCTAGAAGAATCCTTGCCTGTGAGCACAGGGCTTTCCCCTCTACCTCCACACAAAGCATGCCACTTGATCCCCATTATTAATCCAGGTACACATGGAGGCATAACCGGCAGGTCTGGGGGAGGTCGCAGAGATTGCCCTTGTTGGGGGCAAGCCAGGCATGGTAGGGTCATGTCTCAGCTGCCTGTTCCATGCCCACACTGGGCAGGACACTTATAAACAGGACTTCTGCTCAGTTTCAGCTTATTGTCTTCCTGATGGGGAAACTTTGTGAGCCGTTAGGACTCGCCTCCAGAAACTGTCCGGGGAGCCTATGGAAACGGCGCTCCACTGCGGAATGAAGCCACACCGTCTGTGTCACATCTCCATGGCTCCTGCAACCCCCCTTCCCCCCAGAATCCAAAACAGCTGCGGAGCACCCACACCTATGTTGAGAAAGGAATGAAATCTCCAGCCAAGGAGAGTAGGTAAGTGTGTGGATATGCGTGCGCGCGCACGCGCACACACACACACACGCACGCAGGAAAGGAGGACATGGGGGGGGGGGGCGCGGTTGTGGTTTTTTCCCCCTGGGACAAACAAAATAAGGCAGATTTCTCTGCTAGAGTTCCTTTGAACCAGAAATTACAATCTTTGCTCCGAGAGACAAGAGGATTACAAAACATCTTAAATGTCCTCCTTTTCTCCCTTTACTGCAAAGCTCCAGTGAACTCCAAACCCAAGGGTATTCACTGTAACACAACAGATTAAGCAAATGGGACTGGAGAGTCATTTGGGATCTTTTTCCTTTACACAAGCCTCCCTATGAGGGCAGGGCTTGTGGGGAGAGCTGGGAAGAGGCCGCCTTTGCTAAGGCGGGCACAGCCTCACTAGGCACAGCAGTTACTCTAAAAACATCTGGAGCATGAAATTTTAAAACGCCAGAATTACAGTGGATTGAGCTGGTGCCTCGGATATTCTCCGCACAGTGCCACAGGAGAGGCCGGGGAGCTTTCCCAGGAGGTAAGATTTATCCTCTTTCTCTACCTGTCCTGAAACAAAGTCTCGAGATTTGAATCCATTTGGTGCAGAACTCCCCCGTCCCTCTGATTCCCAAACAGGAAGAAATCCAGAAATCACAGCAGATTGCTTATGCATCAACCTTATAGAAAGGCAACCCGACTTTGTTGCTTTTTGTTTCACAGATGCGTTCAACCGACATTAAAAAGAGGACGGGAAGAACCAAGCCATTCTCTGCTTTTTAGGACCAATAGTTTACACCTAGTTAATGAGCTAAAAAAAAAAAAAAAAATCTTCTTTATACAGGAATGCCAGCTAATAGTTGTGGAAGGAAAGAAGAAATTGGAAAATCTACCAGTTTGCAGCCTGGAATGAAGTAAATGCTTCAGAAAAGGATTCTTCAGACATCAGGGAGAGTTAAAACCATTCGGAATTGGAGTAGAATAGTCATTTTTAGTTCCGTGGAAGGGAGAAAAATTAGCTCCCATCTGTCCTTTCTTAGGAATCCAGTAGGATGTGAGCCCCCCTCAAAATAAGGAAGTAGACACGTCCTCCAGAAGACAGTGGAGCCCACAGACAGGGTGAGGGGAAGAAGGCGTGGAGAGACCCGCACCCCAGCCCCAGAGGAGTAGGACAGAAGCCTTGTAGGCGCTGGGCAAGATTTGAGAGATCTTATACGTTCCATGAGAACTTGAAGTGAAGGAGGCAATGAGGCCAAACAATGGAAAAGTAAAAAGAAAGCTCTTTTTTTTAACTCCAGGGAAAATAAAAACAAACCCATGCAAGGAAGGTACCGTCATCCCCGGCACACTGGTGGGCTCTACAGTGAGCAATGTTTACTTAGTCATGACAATGCAATCCCTGTGAATGATTTTCTCCATTTAAAACCAACCTAGAGGGGCACCTGGATGGCTTAGTTGGTGAAGGGTCTGCTTTTGGCTCAGGTCATGATCCTGTGATCCTTAGATCAAGCCCCATGTTGTCAGGCTCCCTGCTCAGCGGGGAGTCTGCTTCTCCCTCTCCCTCTGCTCCTCCTCCCTACTCGGGCACTTGTGCTCTCTTGCTCGCTCTCTGTGTCTCAAATAAATAAATAAAATCTTAAAAAAAAAAACTGACCTACAATCCAACAAGGAGACTTCAGGATCGAAGAACATAATATAAACCTCCTCCTCCTTGACAACATGGGCATTTAAGTACAGACGATGGAGTGGTAAGGGGTAGGAGATCTGTAGGGATGTAAAGCTCATTCTACAACATGAGGAGGGAAAAGTTGCTATTATTGACCTAATAAGAAATAAAGTCCAAGCAGATCTCTCCAAAAGTGACAAATGGAACCCAGAGAAAAAATAAAGAGTGATAGTATTATACTGGGCCATTGGGGAGAGATGGAAAAGCGGTGGAGGGGAGCTAAGTCTTCATCTGTCATGCCAGGAGGTCAGTAATTAATCAGTCTATAAACTGCAGCAAAATATACTTAAAAATATAGAGGTAACTTTCAGAAGAAAGAGCTAAATGTGCTTGTAAGGGCTGCCTCCAAAGAGGGGGGCTCGGGCTGGAAAGGATGAAGCAAGAAACAGTTGTTTCTCTTTATAAACCCTTTTGTACGATTTGATTTTTTAACCAAGAACATGCGTCACCTGGAGTAAAAAACCTATCTTTAGAATATGGTTACAAGTGATGCACAGAACCATTAATTTGGGGATGGTTGTCATCCCGTGTATATGTATTATCTTGATTCGTCATCCCGTGTATATGTATTATCTTGATTTAAAAAACGTCGACATAGAATTAACAGAATTGCAACTCAACAATTAACATGGGAATGATTGACACCCGTAAGTATGGGGTCTTCCCACTCTCGGGTAGGTGTATCTCCTCAATTATTCATGTCTTCTTTCATGTCTCTCACTAAGAATGTTGTCGTCTATATATTGTTTCTGTATATTTCTTGTTGACTAAGACTTTTACATTTGTATTCCTGTTTTAAATAGGATTTTTAAAGAAAGATTTACAGGTGATTATTACTAACATAGAAAAATCATTGATTTTGCTATTTTAAAATACGACCCTCCTACTGTAATCTTGTATTACTGTAAATAGTTTTGCGGTTGGATCTCTTGGGGGTTTTTTAGTTACTAATAATATCATCGATCAGTAATGATTGCCCAGCTTTAATTCTGCTTATTCCTTTGCTCTGTTTACTCTATTCTTTAAGTTGTCAAATGGCAGCGGCAATGGTAAGCATCCTTATTCCCTCCCTGATGTTAGTGGAAGTTCATCTCGTGTTCCCTACAAGCAAGGTTTTGAGCTAACTGTTATCACAAGGTAACAATGCCCAGTGGTCAAGGTGATGGGCTTTTAGATCAGACTGCCCGGTCCTGGGTCAGATCTGGATTCCCCCATTTTCCTAGCAGCATGACCTTGACCAATTACTTACCCTCTACACCTCAGTTCCCTTGTCTGTAAAATGGGATAACTGTGCCTACTTCACTGGGCAGTTGTGCTCACTAAATGAGATTGTATGTGCAAAACACCTATCCAATGCACGGGCACATCTAGTGGACGTTACTTCCAAGAATCTAATTATAACACTTGTTCTGTATCATCTTGTTAGATTTGGCTTTTATCAGCCCCTTGAGGCTACTTCGGACCTGACTCTGCCATTAATTTTCATGGCTTCCATTAGTCCAGCAGAGCCTTGCTGATTCCCTGGAGTTTGGGTAAAACTTTGAAGTGCTGTGTGCATTCCACACGAGGCATCGTAAGTGTCACCCTAGATCCCTGCGGATGTTCTCTTCTGTCTTCTTTGTATCTTATTAAGAAGGGAAAAATCACACAGCCCTGGGGTGAGGTCACAGCTCTAGCTCTCAATGTGTGGTCTTGGGCAAGGTCTTAATTTCTCTTGGCTTCCAGCTCCTCGTCTCCAAGTGGAATGAAAATGTCCACCTCCGGGGGCTGTTTCAAACATAAGAGGGGTGAGCAAAAGCACACGCCTACCCTGGTATTTCTTTCCACTTCTTCACCCAGGGCCCCTTTGTCCAAAATCAGAAGTAGTGAGTGGCCTGGACAGCGGGAGGAAACCAAGCTCCCTGGGACTAAACCCAGCTCCACTTCAGGCGGATATAATTCAGTCTTTCCAGCCTCAGCTTTGGTGGGAGTCAGAGGCTCCCAAACCTGATACTGTAGCTGAGCCACCTCAGGAGATGCTCTCACCTCTGGAAAAGCAATCCCTTCACCGTCCCTTCACCGTCAACAGCTCTGAAATCCTCAGCCGAGGGACTTGGTGTGCGACACAGGGATACAGCTCCCTCCCCTGCAGAGATCAATCCTCCCTCAGCCAGAACCTGTTCAAAGCCCTCAGACCTCCCAGAAAGGCGCCTACAGCTCTATGCAAAGTGTTTTTATTAATATTTGGACAAGACAAAGGAATGCATTACCATACAGCCACATCTGCAAGCAGCAAAGACATTCAAATCGCTCTGAGTCACTCCAAGCAAATGCCACAAAAACACAGACAAAAGCCCCCCTGCTGACCGTCTTGGTTGCTAGAATACCAATCATCAGCATCTGTGGACTCGTCCACTTGGCACACATGTGCGGCTTTGCTCTGTCCTGCTGGCCAAACCGTCCTTACCCAGGACACAGAGAGGAGCGCAGAGGTTCCAATCAGCAGCCCTGCCCCAGCCTCAGATCTGCATTTTCATGCAAGCCAGCCTAGGGGGTTTTCCTGACTGGCATTTGGAGCCATCAGACACCTGTCGGGTGGACAACGCCCTTTATTTGGATCTTCCTCCTACCTTCCCCGTCTGTCTGAAAGGCCCCAACCACTCACTCAAACCAGAGACCCGGTAACACACCCTCAGATCCCTGTATGCATCGATCACCAAGGCCTGTCGCTTGGATTTCCTAAACCACGCCCAAATGTGTTCATTTCTGTTTCCCCCCCCCCCCAGTGTTTGCTGAATTACGACCACAGCCTCCTTCTTGTCTTGGTGCTCTAGTCTCTCCCTCGCCAATCCACTTGCTACAAAGCTAATGTGATTGTGGGTCTCCATGCTACCAAAAAGGGCTTGCCCTCCGGATGAGTTCCAAATCTATGACATTCAAGACCGTGTATGATCAGGGCGCCTGGGTGGCTCAGTGGGTTAAGCCTCTGCCTTCAGCTCAGGTCATGATCTCAGGGTCCTGGGATCGAGCCCCATATCGGGCTCTCTGCTCAGCAGGGAGCCTGCTTCCCCCCTCCCTCTGCCTGCCTCTCTGCCTACTTGTGATCTCTTTCTCTCTGTCAAATAAATAAATAAAATCTTAAAAAAAAAAAAAAAGACCCTGTATGATCTGCCCTCAGCCACCTCTCCTTGCCCTCCTGTGCGCAGTGCCACACCCAGGCTGAACATGGTCCTGTTCTTTGGCACTCATCATCTCCTCCCTGACTGTCCCCACTGCCTCTAACCACCTCCTCCTGGTTCCCTCCTGATGAAGTTTTAGAATATAGGTGAGGTTCGGTGGGGCGGAGTCCAGAGCCGACGACCAAGAAAGAATTCTTGAGACATCTTTGGTGCAAAATGGTGGTTTATTAAAGCACGAGGACAGGACCCGTGGGCAGAAAGAGCTGCTGCTGTGAGGGGTTGCTGACTATATACTATGGGTTTGGGGGAGGTAAGGAAAAAGGAAGGTTACATATGCTAATGAGGACCTACAAGATACTAGAGGCCTTGCCATTGCCAAGTTAAGATTGTTTTTTCCCCTCTAGCAAGGTATTAGCATTAACATAGTTGCGAGATTCTTGGAAGAATGTTACACATGTCCCACCCAGGAGTAGGGAGTGGGGGGAGGTCGCGGCGTGTCAGCTTCTTTGTCTTCAGCTTGCTTTCTGTTCCCTCACTCCCATTCACCCTCAAATTCTGCTCAAGTGTCGTATCTGGGGACAGCTTTCTTGGTCCTACCCACACTGAGAGCCAGAGCCACTGCGATGATATCCGTCTTCCTCTCTGATGCCCGCCCTCCTCCGGACCATTGTCCAAGAGCCTGAAGTGACATATTTCCAGATAGTTTCAGCCAAATAGAAACATACTCGGTTCCTGCAGGAAACATTCCAACGGCTGTAATCCCTTTGCCAATTAAAGGGTTGGGAAGGACTCTACGGGAATGTCTTGCGACCTCAAAGGTGAGAGAAGCATAAGAAAACCCGGGCATCTCAGGAGGCAGTGGTTGAGGACATGAACTAAAAGTGTATGCAGATCCCCATGATGACACTCACAAGCTCTGCTACTGGGCATGTTACTTAATTTCAACTGTTTCATCTGAAAAATAGGGGTAATTAGTCCTACCTCATGGGCTGGTTGTAAAGATTAAGAGATAATGCAGGAAAAGAACTTTGCACAGTGCCTGGGACACCAGCAGCAGTAGTTGCTAACATTAAGTAACAGTAGAGGATGGTGGTGGTAGTAATGGTATTTAGCAGCAATAATTATTCTATGCACATCAAGTCACCCTAAGACCTTCCAAGTCATCCTGTGCATTGTTCTGCCCTGGAGGGGCTGATGGAATTTAGAGCGTCTGTGACTCAGAGTTTTGAGCTTATTGCATCTAACGGTTCAAACTTCAGCTCTTTGCACATAGATATTAATCTCCACTGAAATATTGGAGAGCTTTAATTAAGGAGATCGGGCTGATTAATGATTCCCTCTGGGCGAGTGCCGAGGCACCCAGAAGTGGAGCAAGGGCTTTCTCAAACACAGGCAGAGCAATCCATCCAGCAATTTGCAGATGATGCCAACTCCTCCCAGGCCGTTGGCTCTCAAGGCTGTACCCCCATCCAGGGTGCCCGTGGCTACTTTTGCAGTCATAAACACACCCACCTATCAAGAGGAAAGACTGGGTCACCGAGCCTTGGCGATTTCTTTATTCTAACTCTTAACTCTTCCTCTGCAAGAACTGAGTAAATAGACGGGACTAGAAGTGGCTGCAGGGCTTTGGGGTAAGAAACCCCAAATTCTCACGCCATTCCACTGTAAATTTGAATTAGATAAAACCCCAGGACTCAGGGTTCGACTCCCCCCGAACCGTGTGGAAGGTAGACCTTCCCCAGACCTAATTTTGCCCTCGGCAGTAATCTCCTCACCTTCCAGATGGGAGAAAGAGCAAAATGTATGTTCATTCAGGAACAGCACCTCAGGCCAGGCCTTGTGCTGGGTATTGGGACTCCCAAGACTGGGCGAGGGCTTTGGAGTCAGGATTTAAACCAAAGAGTTGTTTTAAGGATTAAGTAAATTAATTCATGTGCTTAGATCAGTGTTTCTCACACCGTAATGTGCATACCAATGATCTGGGGATCTTGTTAAAATGCAGATTCTGACTGAGCAGGTGGGGCCCCAGAAAACGTCTGGCTTACGAACTCTTGGATTATGCCAGTGGTGCTGGTCCAAGGACCACACTTTGAGTAGTTGACAGCTTAGAAGATTGCCTCACTTAGCAAATGTTGTATGTGGTAGCTATAATTGTATGTGCTCAATCACTGAGGAGCAGAACTGAGCTGAAATTTGTACAGCCTAATGATAGCATATTCAGTATTTTCATATCTCTCATTTTATTTAATCCCCATAATTTGTCAAGGTAGTAATCCCTGTCCCCATTTACAAGTAAGGCATCTTAGGTGTCTTTCATCTATCCTGGAAAGTTCTCCACAATTACTTCTTTGACCATTGTCTCTCCCTTTCTTTCAGACAAATCAGGACTCAAACTAGACTGTGTATAACTTCATACTCAACAACACTTTTCTGTACCACATTCTTTGTGATTTCTTCGTGTTTCTTCCAGTTCACTAATTCTTGCTTCCTCAGTCTTGAATATGCTGTTGAACACACCCACTGAGTTTTAAATTGCCATTGTTAATTGCCATTGTTTTGTAAATTTCCATTGTTAGGCTTTCATTTCATTTCCAGAAGTCCAAATTGGTTATTTTTTCAATTCCTTCTGACCATTTTTACTCTTCCTCCTTTGCTCATATTTTCAATTCCTTTTTTTTTCAATGCCTTCTTTTATTTCTTTAAAAACAGTAGGAATATTTATATTCTGTATCCGATAATTCTCATCTCTGAGAATTTACTGAGACTTTTGTATGTATGTTGTTGTGATATTGTGATTCTTAAGAAATGTATTTGCTCTTCATCCCTTCCTGGCATGGATAGAGTTCTACAACCCTTGGAATTTCCCAGGCGATAAGAGCGATAAAGGTGTCTTTATTACTCCTAAGAAACTTCTTCCAACTACACCTGAGTTTACTAAGTTAAGGAAATGAGTTTTAGAAAGCCCCTAAGGAAAAAGAAAGAAAGAAAGAAAGAAAGAAAGAAAGAAAGAAAGAAAGAAAGAAAAAAGAAAGAAAGAAAAAGAAAGAAAGCAAGCCCCCAAGGATGAAGACGGGTTGCCAGAGGAACCACCAGGTAACTAAGGGCCTGGACCTTGCAGACCCACCCTCTCACCTTCCCCAGCCTCTGGGGAATGGGGAGGGGCTGGAGACTGAACCAATCACCAATGGCCGATGACGTAATCTAGCATGCCTATGTAATGAAGCCTCTGTAGAAAACCCTCATGGAAAGGGTAGGAGGGCTTCTGAGTTGGGGAGGACGTGGAGGTACCTGGGGAATGGTGTGGATGTGGAAGGAAGCTCCATGCCCTTTCCCCACACCTTGCCCTATGCATCTTTTCCATTTGGCTGTTGCTGAGTTCTATCCTTTTAAATGAACCACTGAGGGGCACAGAGGCTCAGTGGGTTAAAGCCTCTGCCTTCGGTTCAGGTCATGATCTCAGGGTCCTGGCATCGAGCCCCGCATTGGGCTCTCTGCTCAGCGGGGAGCCTGCTTCCCCCCCCCCCCTGCCTACTTGTGATCTCTCTCTCAAATAAATAAATAAAATCTTAAAAAAAAATAAAATGAACCGGTGATCCAGTAAGTAAATTGTTTTCCTAAGTTCTGAGAGGCACCCCAACAAATGATGAGCCCAAGAATTGGGGTATAGGAAACTCCAATTTATTGTTAGTTGATCAGAAACGGGACAACCAGGACTTGAGGTTGGCATCTGACGTATGCGGGAAGGTGGGGGGGAGGCAGTCTTATGGGGCGGATTCCTTGATCTGTGGGTTCTGATACTATCTCCAGGTAGATAGTGTCAGACTTGAGTTAAACTATAGGACCCCCAGCTGGCATCAGAGAATTGCTTGGTATGGGGAGCAGCCTCACAACTTTGGTGACCAGAAGTGAAGTACTGAGGGCACGAAGAATAATGAGAAACAGAAGAGTTTTTCCTACACAGGTGTTCCTACCGACTTTTTCAAGGCACCTTGTCTCCTTTTAAGTCATACAATTTGTTTTTATTGTGAGTCCAAAATCATAGGAATTCCATCAGGGGGAATTATTTGAGCCTGGAGAGGATGTCCGTTTGCTTCTTCAGGTGTTGGAAGCTTGACTCTCTTGGGCCCATGTTAAAAATTCTCAGCTTGTTTATTTCAAACCTTGCAAATAACTGCATTCAGGCACCGGCGCCACCCAGGAGCCTGCCCAGGCCCACAAATTCTTAGAGGATTCTTTCTACCTGTACCCAGGATCAAGACTAAGCTGGGACACGGGGCGCCTGGGTGGCTCAGTGGGTTAAAGCCTCTGCCTTCGGCTCAGGTCATGGTCTCAGGGTCCTGGGATCGAGCCCCGCATCGGGCTCTCTGCTCAGCAGGGAGCCTGCCTCCCCCTCTCTCTCTGCCTGCCTCTCTGCCTACTTGTGATCTCCCTCTCTCCGTCAAATGAATAAATAAAAAAATCTTAAAAAAAAATAATAATAATAATAAAAAAGACTAAGCTGGGACAAACAAGTTTCCTTGCATTATTCCTTTACAAAGAGGGTTTTTCCCGGTTTATGTTTTTACTGAGAGCGTAGACCTTTGTGGATCATAGCTTCACACGGAGTGGAAAGAAGACTCCAACTCTCACCAGGCCCAGGGTCTTGCTTGCATTCATGTCTGTGGTAGCAGGTGCCTCCAGCAACATCCGTGCTCACTCACATACCTGCATTCCCTCTCCCACTTTGCCCCGAGTCTCTAATGACATCCTTCGTTTTCTTGCAAGGTCGTCTTGCATATAAAATTATGTTTCTTATGTTTTATCTAGCATTGTTAGGAGTTTGTAACAGAAGGGATTTAGAATTTCTCATCTCTCATTTTGCCAGCACAGACATCTCCTCTTTTACTAAACTCAAAGTGCTCAGTGAAGATGATAAAATGTGACACACACCACACAGCAGGCAAACTACCAAAAGTCTTTGCCTTTTTAAAGGGAATAAGAGGTTGGATATTATCCATGTTAAGGTACCTTGGAGATAATATTGCTCTGGGGGCTTTACCGGTAAACACTTAGAGGAAAATGGCCTCATCAGGGAAGGTTCCATATAGCACATTCCTGGGAGAATTTTCTTCTTGGAACAGTGATAAGAACTTGCATCTACCTGTCAGGGGGTAGTTTCTGTATATTCCATCTGAGATGAATAAAAACACTCCATTGAAGATCAATGTAATGACAATGGTTCCAATAGCTTAAAGTTGCATAAAGGGCATTATTTAAAAAGTACTTCTATTATACTTATTTTGTGCCCCTTTGGACATATGTCCCAGAAGGACCCCCGGGTTACGAAGCTATAGGTGGGAATACTAGGGCGCCTCCTCTGGGTTCAGAACCCCCCACACCAAAAACAATGCAAGGAAGCCTTTTTGCAGAAGGCTTTGGACAAGCCATCTGGAATCCAAGTACCTCTGCTTTTTTTCTTCCCTGAATTTAGCTTCATCACATATGCTGAGGTCTACGGGGAGACTGGGACTCTTCCAAGGGTCACTGGTGTTCACCATACTCAGAGTTCTCATAGTCTTGGCCATCCCATACATTTTGCCATAGATTCAACCTGGGTCCATTGGAGTTCATGTCCAGCATCCTTCCATTCCCATTAATAGCCCATCCCCCAGGGTCTTACCACAGAGGTGGGTTGTTGGGAGACACAATCCAACAGGGAATGCTATGAAACTCTCTCAGTTGCCCCACAATCCTACCACCCAACACAGTACGTCTCAAACAGCAGGCTCTCCGCAGCCTCAGGACACCCCCGGTGCAGGGACGGTGGCCTTGGTGGATGAAACTCAAGCTCTCAGCAGACTGGTCCCAGGAACCTGGCCATCAGTGGCCCCACTGTTGCACTTTTTTTTTTTTTAAGTTTTATTTTATTTAAGTAATCTCTACACCCCATGTGGGGCTTGAACTGACAACCCTTAGACCAACAGTTGCATGTTCCCCCAACTGAGCCAGCCAGGGTGATGAGGGAACAGAAGGCAAGCTGAGGACAAGGCAGAAGCTGACACCCTGTGACCTCACCCCCCCCCCGCCCCCCCAGTGGGAGATGTGGGACATTCTTCCAGGAATCCCCCATCCTAGTTAAATACCTTGCTGGAGGGGAAAAAACAACCTTAACCTGACAATGGCAAGGCCTCAAGGCTTTGGGTATCTTGTAGGTCCTCTTTAGCATATGGAAGTTCTGTTGAAACCTCCCATTTTCCTGACCTCCCCCAACCCCATCGGACATAACCTGCCACCCCTCACAACCCCGGGGCAGCAGCTCTTTCTGCCCATGGGTCCTGTCCCCGTGCTTTACTAAACCACCATTTTGCACCAAAGACGTCTCAAGAATTCTTTCTTGGTCATCGGCCCCAGACTCCACCCCCACTGAACCTCACTTGTATACTAAAACTTCATCGAGGGCACCCCCCCCCCGCCCCGCTGTTGTTCTTTTTGAGCAGGGCAAACATAGAAGGGCGGGTCTGGGTTGGATGGGTATTTCCAGGTGCCATGCTGTACCCCCTACATAGTGTGGGATCTTTATTCTTTCAATTCTCTGATTCTTGATCCCAAAGGTGAGGGATATTCATTTATCTTTCCTTCTCTAAAAATCTTCAGTTCCTCTCAATCTTGCTCAATCCTAAAACCTTAGGAGATGTTGGCCTTTTCCCCAACAGCCTGACATTCCAAGGCATGGTTATAAACAATCACCTAACATTTCAATGTTGATGGTCTGTTCTTATCCAAAATATCACAATTCTAAGTTCAACCAGGAAGCAAATACTACAAAAAGATCAGGCATATACAAAAAGTAAGAAAACCAATACCATTTAACACATACGAGGAAACTAAGGCACAAGGCAGGTCAGGAATTTATTCCAGGTCACAGAGCTGGGACACAAGTCCAGGCCAACTGTACCCAAATACTCAAATCTGCTCACTTTGCCAGTATGCCCTGTTGCTCTCACATTGGGTAGCTCACTTCTTCAACATCACTCCATTTTATAAGGAAACATGACCCCGATATAAACTTCACGGATGGCATGGAGAAGCCAAGAGTTTACCATGATGCCATAGTTGGAATTAGCACCAAGTTTATCCAAACAATGGAGAGATTAAAGAAGAACAGAGACAACAGAGGCAGAGAGACAGAGAAGAGATTCTTTGTGATGACTGTCTTTTTTTTTTTTTAAGATCTATTTATTTTAGACAGAGAGAGTAGGGGGAGGAGCAGAGGGAGAGAATCTCAAGCAGACTCTGTGCTGAGGGTGAAGGCCGATGTGGGCCTCGATCCCACGAACCGTGAGATCATGACCTGAGCCTAAACCAACAGTTAGATGCTCAACCTGACGAAGCCACCAACGTGCCCCTGATTACTGTCTTTGCTTCATTTTCCTGTATGGGTTTGTCACTTTACAGACCTCCTTTTATCTGAATTGGGGGACACGCACACACACATGTACACACAGGCACACGCCTGAATAATCTAAGAGAAACGTGTCCTAGGAAGGCCAGAGAGGTCTCTGTAGACAGAGACATAGCATCTTCAGGGGTGCTCTGTCCTGAAGGGAGCACAGGAGAGAGCAAGTCAGCCAGGCAGGACTCTGCCCAGAGAAACCCACGGCCCAGATAAGCAGAGGTCAGATAAACAAGGCTGCCCTGTGATCAGCTGCCTCTCCTGAGCAGGGTGGCCAGGGGTCAAAGAACAAAATCCATACCTGTCCCCAGGGCAGGTTCGGTTGCTCCAATCATTCAGGCAATGGTTTATCAAGAATCTGGCCCTTTCAGTAGACTGAGCCACGGTCCCGGAGCCAAGAATTCAGCTCTCAGCCCCACCCTGCTACTGACTCACTCACCACCGCTCACAGAGGGTAGAAATGTCTGCTTTGCTCAGTGCCGCAGCCTCACGTGTGATAAAAAATGAAGCAACAAGAACAACTAGCATTTATGAAGACCAAGTATGTGCCATATTCTTCACATACATGATCTTGACCTGCCCACAACTCTGAGGTAGTTATGATTGTCATCTTACACGTATGGAAACTAAGGGTCAGGGCATGGGAAGACCCGCCTCTAATCACATGGCTGGTAAGCAGTAGGACTTGAACTTGAACTCAGGTGTGTCTGGCTCAAGCACCCCTATGCCACGGTGGCTCACTGTTGCTCTCACCTTCCTGATGTCAGTTTCTTTTCCCAAAGAAGAGCAGTGGCTCCATTGGGAGATTGGCATTATCACTTTTTTCCTCCTTCACTCTCCTACCTCCTCCCCCCCACCACCCACTGCTCACTGGGATTTTAATGGTGGCTCTGGGGTGTAAGACCCAAATTTGGAGAGTCAAGCCCAGCAGTCTCATTCACTCATTGTGGGTTTTGGAGACTATGTGATTATTTATTTTTCAGACGATGCCCCTGTTCTCTGCAGAAGCACAGACCGAAGAGAATTCATAAGAAGATTTTCAGAATGTGTGTTTGTTATGTGTTTTGTTGTTTCCGCAGCATGCAGAATTTATGAGCATTTAAGAAATCAGCCGCCACTGCAGAGTTCCTTCAGTTCTTTCAGCTGCCAATTCCTCGTGATGCAAAGGTGTCTCTGCCAAATCAAAGGATATTTAGAACAAACACTCCATGGAATATTTGCAAAATAATGTGATAGGAGCCGAGCATCCCAGCCTCAGCTGCTGTGAAAACACTAGAGTCTAGTGTGCCTGACACACCAGCAGGCTGATATCCCCTCTCACTTTCTCTCCTTTTCCAAGTCTGGCTACTGAGATCTTTCTCACAAGCTCTTAGGGATCCTCAAGGGTGGGTCAAGACCTATGTGTCAGGGATGCCATTTGTACAAAACTCAGCATCTCCAGGACACACAGAACCTTGCACTATGGAGTCCCAAACTGACAGTAAATTCTGGTAGATTAAATGAGACAAAATGGCCCAAATATTCTTATGTCTACACCATCCCCGTTATTGGGTTTGGCCTGAACGAAACCCTTCCCAGACCCCAGGACAATTTCTGAGAATAAATGGTGTTTAAGGAAGGTCTAAAGCTTTTGGGGGCATAACCACAACCACTCTCTAAAGGTTGTGGCAGGGCAAGGAGACTTCTTTTCACCCTTGTCCTTCTACCCCTTCACCATCTCTTTCAACCCACCATTGCAGGAGAACAAGCTAACGGTTACAGAACGCTTATCTGGAGCTGAGACCTTGCATTGTCAGTTAATACCAGAAATCTCCATGGTGCAACTCAGAAGGAAGTGAACCCTAAGAATAGAGCTATAATTGACAAGAAATAAAGTCAGCATTTTGCTTTTGTAGCAAAGTCATCTTTTTGTATAACATCGAAAGACATTAATTCACGAAGTGGTGAGATGTATTTAATTTTAAATTAGTTTAGAAGAAAACAAGCAACAACCCAGGTTGGAAACTCTTCCCCTGCCAACATTCTGTATTAGGGGTCTCCAGAGAAACAGAACCAACAGAATGTGTGTGTGATGTGCGTGCACGAGCGCGCGCACGCGCGTGTGTCTGTGTGTCTAGACAGAGAGAGAGCTTTTACAGAATTGGTTCACACGACTTTAGAGGCTTGGCAAGTCCAGAATCTGCAGGGTAGGCCAGCATGCTGGAGACCCAGGGAAGAGTTGCAACTTGAGTCTATATGTAGTTTCCTGGGAGAATTCCCTTTCTCCTGGGGAGTGCAGTCTTTTTTCTATTAAGGCCAACATTGCTACTTACATTCCTCATCCCCCACCACATCCTTCATGCAGAACCAAAGTACATTCCCATCTTTGATAGAGCTAAAGGACTTGGGTAGAAGAAAAAGTCCTTTCCGATACTGAACAAATGCCTGAGACTAGAGTTCTAGGAATGCGTTAAAGGAGGGGTCGTAATTGGGGCATTAGAAAAGTCCAGAACAACCACGGGCCATAAGGGTTTCAATAAGACATAGGTCCCAACCGTAAACGTGACAGTGAGGGCTCATGGCATGAGCAGTGGCTAGACAAGAAGCTTGCCATCCAATGCATACTATGTTTTACATATGTGGGATCGCAGTTCTCAGATGCCTCTATAACCATAGAGCCAAGAACAATCTAGATCAGTTCATAGCTAACCAAACTCCCAGCCATGTGAATGAGCCCAGCTGACATCAGCAGAGCCTCTTAGCCAACCGCCACACAGGCAGTTGCAATAAACGCTCAATGTCCTATGCCACTGCAATTTTGTGACTGTTATGCAGCATTTTTGTGGCCATAGTGAACTGATACACCAACTTTCCAAGTCAGGAAATGGGCTGACAAATTCAAATGTTGCTAGGGAGAGTCAGATAATATAATCCTGCAAAGACGTAAAGTGGAGTCTACATTAAACTGGAAAATACATGCCCATCGGAAGGGGATAGCGGGTACTCAGCTCAACTAGTCACGCCACGGGGAAATGTTGATTTGAAACTGCCGAATTAGGGTTTCAAGGGAGAAGGAGAGGCAGGAGTTCCTATGACATGTATTATTTTATATGTTTTCAGTACGTCTTATTTTCTTCAGAAAGCTGTGCAGTAGTAACAAAAATGCAAGTTGAAACTCAACTGAGATATCATTTCTCTTTTTATCCAAGATTAGGAAAAATCGAGAAGTTCAACAATCTGCTTTATTGGTGAAGCTTTGGCAAAACAGGCACTTTCATATATCAGTAGAGGGAATGCAAAATGGTGTATATAACCCCTATGGAGAGAATTTGGAGATATTTAATAAAATTACATATTCATTTACCCTTTGATCCAATAATCATACTTCTTGGAATTTATCCCAAACATATATTGCCAAAACTACAAAAGAGATACATGCACAAGGTCGCTAATTGCAGTACCAATCATACTAGCAAAGGAAGAAAACAACCAAAATGCCACAATCAGGGACTGGCTGAAAAAATTATGATACACCCATATGATCGAGTGCTGTGTAACTATAATAAGGCATGAGGAATATGTCTATCATCCACTGTGGAGTAAGTTCCAACTTGCATTGGTAAAATCATTTTTTTAAAAAAAAAAACTAAGGTGCAGAAAAATGTGTATCACATTCTACTATTTCTGTAGGAAAGGAGGAGATATATAGATATATTTTTATACAGATTAATTAAATTTTTCAATGGAAAATAAGCCACACATTTTAAAGGGTTGTTTATAGGGGAAAGGAAGGTACAGAGTAGGTAAAACAAAAGGAGAGGCTAGAGTTATTTGAACATATTTTGGTTTTTAGATATATCTTTAATGCTATGTAATTTTTAATACAATTTTAAGACAATTAAACTTTAAAATATTAATCCCAAAATATGAAAAAATAAAAAGAATTTAGCGAAACTGTGTATCCATTTTGGTGGCAAAAAAACACCGCAGCTATAGTAATTTGACTGCATGCTTTTAGTGGAATATATCCTAAGTACAGAAAGAATTATAAAGGGGCGCCTGGGTGGCTCAGTGGGTTAAAACCTCTGCCTTCTGCTCAGGTCATGATCTCAGGGTCCTGGGATCGAGCCCCGCATCGGGCTCTCTGCTCAGCGGGGAACCTGCTTCCCCCTCTCTCTCTGCCTGCCTCTCTACTACTTGTGATCTCTCTCTCTCTCTCTGTCAAATAAATAAATAAAATCTTAAAAAAAAAAATTATAAAAAACAACAACAGGAAGTAACTGTTTCAATAATAATATTGCTGGTGGGAGTGTGTAGGTTTGGAATTCTAAGACTGATATGTGAGTAATGTGGGATAAAACTGTTGAATAGTTACATGATATTCCAATTCTATCATCCATACTGTTTTGGAGAACAAAGACTTTGGGCGTGGGAAGAAGGAAATGCAGATGTTGGAAAAGTTTAAGTAAAAACCATGTAATCCTGAAACTGAAAAGGAAGCATTGGTTCAAATTCATAATGTATTTTATGATGATGACAGATAGATAGCTAGATGATAAGGAGATAGATAAATAGATAGATGATAGAAAAATAGATAGATGATGATAGATAGATGATAGATATATAGATAGATAGATGACAGGTAGATAATAGATGATAGATATATAGATGGATAGATGGATGGATGGATAGATAGATGGATAGATAGATAATAGGTAGATAGATAATAGATGATAAGTAGATAGATGATAGATGCATAGGTAGGTAGGTAGATAGATAGATAGATACATACATACATACATACATAAACTACCCATATTTCCCAGTTCTTTCCCCAAGACCCAAGACACTGGAAACAATGCCAAGGCCAATAGCAATGAGTTTCCTTAGCACTCAAACTGGGGTCTGTAGATAACCATTTCTTACCAAAATGAACCAAATGTGCTTGGAGGAATAGCTAATTCCAAGTCTGGTACAGGAAATAAACAAGGAGCCTAAAATACCTAATTATATCAGAAAACAAGAAAATTGTCAAAGACTGATGGGGTTATCCCAACTCGCAAAGGTTCCCACTGGGCAAAGGTGGGGCAATCTGAGCATCAATAATAATTATCTTTAAAAATAATCATAAAATGGGGCACCTAGGTGGCTCATTGGGTTAAAGCCTCTGCCTTCGACTCAGGTCATGATCTGAGGTCCTGGGATCAAGCCCCGCATCGGGCTCTCTGCTCAGCGGGGAGCCTACTTACCCCTCTCTGCCTGCCTCTCTGCCTACTTGTGATCTCTCTCTTCTCTGTCAAATAAATAAATAAAATCTTAAAAAATAAAATAAAAATAAAAATAAATAATCATAAATTAATAATAATAATCATTGCAATAAATTAAAATGTATCAAATATGTTTAAATTCATAGGTTAATAATTTTTAATAAGATAATTGGAAAAATGGAAACATTGACTAGATGTTCAATAATACTAAAGAATCTAGGAGTAATCATGGTAATGGGGATTATGTTTTTAAAAGAACATAAGGACTAGCTCAGAGGACCACAGGGGAAGGGAGAGGAAACTGGGAAGAAATCAGAGAGGGAGACAAACCATGAGAGACTCTGGACTCTGGGAAACAAACCGAGGGTTATAGAGGGGAGGAGGTGGCAGGCTGGGGTAACCGGCTGATGGGTATTAAGGAAGGTATGTGATGTGATAAGCACTAATGAATCACTGAACACTACATCAAAAACTAAGGATGTACCATATGTTGGCTAATTGAACATAATAAAAAATAAATTTAAAAAAAGAGTCCTTATATTTTAGAGATATATATCGTAATCCTAATTATCCACGGACTCTGTACTTGCGGAGCCCCCCACTCACTAAAACTTATTTGTAGCCCCAAAATCAGTGGTCTCGGCTCTTTTGCGGTCAATCACAGACATGGGCCGAGCCGCAAAATTCTGAGTCACCTGATGTGCACCTTCCCAGCTCAGGCTGGACAAGGGGATGCCCTGCCTTCTTATTTTAGTTCTCATACTGAAAACAAATACTCTTTCTGTGGTCTATTTAATGTCACATTTTTGTGATTTTTTTTTTTTTTTTTAGTGATTTCACTGTTTAAAATGGTTAAATGAAGTGCTGAGGTGGAATCTAGTGTTTCCGAGGGCAAAAGGCTGTGATGTGCCTCGTGGAGAAAACACACGTGTTAGATAAGTCTCATTGAGGCTCAAGGTATAGTGCTCGTGGCCATGAGTTCAATGTCAATGAATCAATAATATATATTAAATAAAGTGTCTTTAAACAAAAACACATGTCAAACAAGGTTATGTATTTATTGGTTGAAGAAAATGTGCGAGAGGCTCGCAGGAACCTCACCCTTCATGTCCACCAGGAGTAATACTCATTCAGTATTCAGAGAGACTATATAGAACATAACAAATAACAAGAATCAACCTACTAAAATAGTAGCAGATTATATAGGGCAAGAATACTGTGCAACCAGAATAAGATATGTCTCCTGGATTGGATTAGGTTTACCGGACCCAGTTCTTTGTCTCTGGTCTATTTCCTTCCCCTTAACTAGTGCACAGAACGGAATCTTTTCCCTTTCAATCATTCCCCAATTGACAGACATTTGAGTTGTTTCCAGTGTTTCACTGTTAGGATCAGTGCTGCAGCGAACACCTGCACAGGTGCAGAAGTTTCTCTTGAGGAGACGCGAAGAAGTGTAATTGCTGAATCACAGGCTATGCACATTTTACATTTTAATAGACGCTGCCAAATTGCCTTCAAAGTGGCTGTACCAATTAATACTCCCACCAACAGTGTGTGCAAGTCTGGGTTTCCCACACTCTTGCCAACACTTAATTCCACAAGTATTTTTGGAATCTGGATCCTGTGCGAGGCACTAATGAGGTTATGGGGGGGTGGAGAGGAAGCAAAACAGAATACAGTCTGCAGGAGACATCGTGTCACAGCCCCAAAGACAAATTGCTCATCCTGCCCCAAGAGTCGTAGAACAGAGTGATGGAAACAAAAAGCAAGCAAAGAATTTTTTTTTTTAAGATTTTATTTATTTATCCCACAGAGACACAGCGAGAGAGGGAACACAAGCAGGGGGAGTGGGAGAGAGAGTCAAGGCATGAAGGCCAGGCAGGGAGCCCAATGCGGGGCTCGATCCCAGGGCCCTGGGATCATCACCTGAGCCAAAGGCAGAGGCTTAAGGACTGAGCCACCCAGGTGCCCTGAGAAAAGAATTTTCAAATCTCAATGAGCGGCTCCCTTATCTTAAACAATAATCCACAAAAATTACTTAATTAGCTTTGGAGTGCTAATTTGTGCTAAAATATGACAGTAGGTGTAGGTCCAGCCCAAGACCGTATCAAGGGCAAATCCTATTGGCTTAATTTTACAAATAAATCACATTTTTTTCCTTATCCATATAAGGATAAGGATATGGATATATATTTGGCTGTGTGCATCCAAAAAATAAATAAGTAAATAACCTTTAAAATGTGCATGCTGTTTAACCAAGCAATTATTTTCTATGTATAGCTTAGGGAAATTAATCTGAAAAATTTACAAAAATGTAAGTGCAGGAATATTCATTCACAGCATTGTTTAATATCCTCACAAAATGGAAAATTACCCAACTGTTCAAAAATAAGGAATGAAATAGTTAAATATTTTAATGAAAGCCACCAGCATGCGCACATTTTGTTCATTCACTCACCAGATACGTGCCGTGCACCTACTGTGTGCCAAGCACTATGCAGACAAAGTCATAACAACTGCAGACGGAGTCCCTGCTCTCCAGTCCCTGTTCTCCAAGCTAAGCTGTCTTTTGCTTCTCTTGCCTGTTTTGCGGACTGCAGAGACAGATTTCTCTAGCCTGGATCTGAGCAAACTACTAATTGTTTGCTATTAAGCTCCTTGTGATTTCACAAGCACTGATGGATTGCTTCTAATTCTTTTTTTTTTTTTTTAAAGATTTTATTTATTTATTTGACAGAGAGAGAGAGATCACAAGTAGGCAGAGAGGCAGGCAGAGAGAGAGGGAAGCAGGCTCCCTGCTGAGCAGAGAGCCTGATGCGGGGCTCGATCCCAGGACCCTGAGATCATGACCTGAGCCGAAGGCAGAGGCTTTAACCCACTGAGCCACCCAGGTGCCCCGGATTGCTTCTAATTCTCACACCATGTAGGACAATGCCCCACTTGGTTAAAGCGTCTGCTTTATTGTACTCTGGGGCAAATAATACATTATGTGTTAATTAAAAAATAAAAAAATAGTAAAAAATTTAAAAAAAAAAAGCGTCTGCTTTATAATATCATCGTAGGTAGACCAGTGGGAAGAGAGTCTATCTTACCCACAGAACCAACAGAGCAGAGTTCCTCTTCCCAACGCCATTCTCTGAGGGAAGGTTCTAGAACAGTGGAAATACCGTGGCTCGGGGATGTCACAGTGCTGACTCCGGGTCCCTGTTTTGCTTTTCCGGCGCCTGACTTAGCATCTTCCGGCTTCAGTGCACGCACCCTTACGATGAGCACCACAGGTTTGATGTGAAGTGAGTCATGACCATAGAGATGATGCCTGCACCATAGCCACCTCCAGATATTAGCTCCCTTCCCATCCTCTAGTCTCTTGTCAAAGATTGGTTTCTTTACAGAAGTCATTAGTATGAAAAGCAGAAGGATGCAGTACTTCAGCTGGGATATTCATTTTCTTCTTTTTTTAAAAAGATTTCTTTATGGGGATACATGGATGGTTCAGTTGGTTAAGCGTCCACCTTCGGCTCAGGTCATAATCTCAGGGTCCTGGGATCGAGCCCCGCATCGGGCTTCTTGCTCAGCAGGGAGCCTGCTTCTCTCTCTGCCTGCCACTCTCCCTGCTTGTGCTCTCTCTCTCTCTCACTCTCTCTGACAAATAAATAAATAAAATCTTTTTAAAAACGTATTTATTTATGTAAGTCATCTCTACGCCCTACATGGGGTTCAAACTCACAGCCCCAACATCAAGAGTCACACGCTCCACTGACTGAGCCAGCTAAGCGCCCCTGTTCCTTTTCTTTTTATCTCATGGCTTTGAGGGAGAGTGGTCTGGCTTACCCAGAGTCTCTGAAAATGTTCACCGATATGACCTGATGATTAGCGGGTGATCAGATTCTAGAGGTACAGATAAACTGGCACTCCTCCCTTCTGCAAATAGATAGATACCAGCACATATGCATGGGCAAGGGTCTGCCCTATCTACTTCTAAAACTCAAAGCCCTTGGCGGATTTGGATCTCTCCAGTAGAGGCGGTGGAACGGGTGGGAGAAGTAGAACAGAGTGTAGAGAAAAGAAACTGAGGGAAACCCCAGGCGCATGACTCAGGATTGGTCAATCAGACCCTTCCATCCGCCTGACCTCAGCGATGGCTCAGAGGGGTGCAAGCCAGGCCAGTGGTTTGCAATTCTATGATATTCTTGGAACTATTCACAAAAATAAGTTCTTTCTGCTCAAGCAGTATATATTTTTTTATTTATTTAAATTCTAGGTAGCTAACATACCACCCAATATTGGTTTCAGGAGTAGAATTCAGTGATTCATCACTTACATATGATACCCAGTGTTCATCACAAGTCCCCTCTTTAATGCCCATCATCCATCTAGCCCATTGCCCACCCACTTCTCTCCATCAACCCTCAGTTTGTTCTCTAGAGTTAAGAGTCTTTTAGGGCACCTGGGTGGCTCAGTTGGTTAAGCGTCTGCTTTCAGCTCTGGTCATGATCCCAGGGTCCCGGAATCAAGCCCTACATCGGGCTCCCTGCTCAGCGGGGAGCCCGCTTCTTCTCCCTCTCCCCATGCTCATACTCTTTCTCTCTCACTCTGCTCTCTCTCTCAAAAAATAAATAAAATCTTTTAAAAACAACAACAAACAAACAAATAAAAAAACCAAGGGTCCCTGGGTGGCTCAGTTGGTTAGAAGTCTGCCTTCAGCTCAGGTCATGATCCCGGAGTCCTGGGATCAAGCCCAGCGTTGAGCTCCCTGCTCAGTGGGGGGCCTGCTTCTCCTTCTCCCTCTGCTCCTCCCCCTGCTTTTGCCTTCTCCCTCCCTCTCTCTCTCTCAAATAAATAAATAAAAATCTTTTTTAAAAAGTCTGTTTTATGGTTTGACATCTCTTCTTCTCTGTTCATCTGTTTGGTTTCTTAAATTCCACATATGAGCGAAAACATATGGTGTTTGTCTTTCTCTGACTGGCTTATTTCACTTAGCATAATACTCTCTAGGTCCATCCACATCATTGCAAATGGCAAGATTCCATTGTTCTTGATGGCTGAGTAATATTCCATTGTATATATATACCACATCTTCTTTATCCATTCATCAGTTGATGGACATTTTGGCTCTTTCCATAGTTTGGCTATTATTTATAATGCTGCGATAAACATCAGGGTGCATGTACCCTTTTGAATCTGTATTTTTGTATCCTTTGGGTAAATACTTGGTAGGGAAATTTTGGATCATAAGGCAGTTCTATTTTTTTTTTTTTAATTTATTTAATTATTTTAGAGAGAGAGTGGGAAGGTGGGGGCAGAGGGAGAGGAAAAAGAAGCAGACTCCCCACTGAGCACGGAGCCCAACAGGGGATCATGAGAGCACAACCTGAGCCAAAACCAAGAGTCAGATGCCTAACCAACTACACCACCCAGGCACCCCAGGGTAATTCTATTTTTAAGTTTTTGAGGAACTCCAAACTGTTCTCCAGAGTGGCTTCACCAGTTTGCATTTCTACCAACAGTCTGCTCAGGTAGTCTAGTTGGGAGAATGTAAGCCTGGGTGTGTTGGGAGCCACTGTGCTGAGAAATTCTGCCTGGGGAGAAAGCCCGGCCAAGTGACGGGAAGAGAGAGACCGAGTCATAATGATATGGAATGAATGCACTGGGTCCAGCCTTACCTGACACCAAATCTATGCCTGGACTCCAGGCTAAATCAACATTCACAGCCCCCCTCTCTCCTTCCTCTTTCATCTGAGGTTACCACTAAAGAAGACCCTGAAATAAGGATTCATGTGCAATAAGGAGCTTATGTGAGAAGCCATCCCAGAAAACACCAGCAGGGGAATGGGGAAGTAAGACCAGGAAGAGAAGGTACATTATTGAGCAAGTAACAGCTAAAG
>CM052898.1:59205658-59258578 GCA_028534135.1 Potos flavus | reverse complement strand
GCTGAACCGACAACCACTTGGCATAGTGGAAAGAATACAAAAGTAGACATCCAAATACCTGAGTTCTAATTCCGCCATCCCCCTGCGGGCACTAGGTGGACGTGGGTAAGTCACCCAGGGGCTCCAAATCCACCTGTTCCCATCTGGGCAACTAGGATCAGACCCATCCTGGATGTTCCATAACGTCGTGGTGAATGTGTAAACAAACAAGTGATATTTCTCTGCAAGAATCCAACAAATAAACCAAGAGAATTTCTACATGCTGTAAAGAAATGATAACAATCCTTGTGCCCTGCTTTTCCTTGCCTGTGTAGATGCTGGTTTCTCTGCATGGCACGCTCTTTCCCCAACTCCTCCTGGCCAACTCCTCCACCATACACCATCACCTACTCCAGAAGGTCCTCTCTCCTCCCACCCCAGGCTGAACTGGGCCCTCCCACCTCTGGGCCCACACACACACCGCTATGGCTCTCGTCACACTTTGGTGTTGTTCCTTGTCTCTTTCCCCAGCCAAACTGTGTGCTCTTTGAAGACAGGGACTGGGTCTTTTCGGCTCTTGTGTTGCATCCCGCTTTGTGTTGCATGACTAAAAACAAATGAACTAAATAAACCAGTGTTACTCTACGTCATAAGGATGTTTTCCTCTGTATTCTTTCAGAGGCCTTCTGAAATCCACCTGGATTATTGTGTATGCATAAGGTAGAGATAAGGATAGGCTCTTTTCCCGTATTCATAGATAGTTGACCCAGTGCCTTTATTTAAAAGGACCATCCTGTCCCCACTACACTGCAGGCTTTCCTTTGTCATAACTCAGGTATATGCATGTATATGTCAGTTTCTAGACTCTCTTCTGTTCCATTGGTCAATTCATCTTCCACCTTCCCGAGCCAAAGACCCTGTTACAGACCTACTCTATGCAAATAAGTAACAAAATTTCAGCCAATAACAACTTTAAGCAGCGTCACACCCACTTGAGAGCCTGAGCAGTGAACAGAACCAGAGGGAGTGACCAGGCTGTCCGCTGGGGCTGCCCTCAGGGAGCTGCAGGTGAGCGGGAAGCCAGAAGAACCCTCTCAAGGAAGGGAAAGTTACACCAGCCTCAAGAGTCTGTGCACCTCGCGGGACCAAACAAGGGGTGGACTGTCCCTGTAACAAGCGCAGAAGCAGAAAGGCAAGCCAGGACGCCAAGTCAGGAGGAAGCAGGGCGCTGCTTGAAGTCCGTGACAAGAGCCAAGGGATCGTAGGCACTGCCCTGAGCTGAATCCACTGGTACCTGCTGCTGTGGCATCTGGCTCCTAGCCCTGCAGGCAGCTCTTAGGGAAGCTTCCCTACGGAGCATCTCAGGCATCAAGAGACTTCTGACCACTGGGGCTGGGAAGATGCAGAGAATCCAAGAGAGAGAGATAAGAAATGCCCCATTTCCTCTTTGCTTTCGGTTACGCAACTAAATTGAGTGAAGGGGCCCCCTACAAGGACAGTGGGGATCTGACATGTGGTCCTCCCACAGAGCCCCAAGTGCTGGCCACAGGGGAATGGAGCCCAGAGTTGCCAGTTCCTCCAGTTTTCCAAGGGAAGCTGCAAATCCAAATTCGTATGCAAGAGGTCTAAGTATTGGTAGCTAATTTTTGAAAATTATAAACACCGTGAACCACGTATAACACATCTACTGGCCATATCTGACCATATCTGATTTAGTATCTGATCATTATCTGATTAGTATCTTTGGAATCAATAGAGGAAGAAACAAATTATTTTACCCTTGAGTCCTGGGTGTTGTTCTGATATTAGGAAGAGAGTATGGTGGGGACGTCCCCCATCCACTGAGCAAATTTATTGTGCGAAGGAGAAAAAAGAAACATGCCCCCCTGCTGGGTTACTTTTCCAAGCCTAATTGCATTTTAATAATCTGGAGCTAATTCTGAAGGTAATAATTGTTTGGTTCTCACATTGGGTTTGTGTTGATTATTTTGGAAGATGTGTTGAAGCTTATTTTATTTTCCAATCTTGTACTACTTTAATGAAAATTCATTACCGACAGAGCTTTCTGAACTGGGAAAGAAGAAATTGAAAACAGTCATCTGTACATAAATAAAGTAAACGGGCATGCTAAATAAATTCCTTTTACATGAGGTATCTGGCCCATACTGATGAAATACGAATAAGGGGATATTTAAGACCTAGAAAGAGAATAAAAAACTATGGAGCGAGTAAGTAAATGAAACAACTTTATTTCAAGGATCATTTGGGACACTGTGGTGGGGGTGGGGAGAAGCGTTAGGTCTGGAATCATAGGATCTGGCTGGTCCAGATTCGGCTCTTTCAGGTAGTTTAACCTCGGCATGATAGGATTATATATCCTTGCCCTCCGAATCATTCCTTTGGTCAAAAAAAGAGAGCAGTGAATACATTACACGTAAGTGAACTTGTTTGAGCTTGCCAAGCTTTCTTTTCCCTCTGATGCAGTGATCAGCAACATCCCAGGTGGTGGATACTTTGTCACCCAGAGTTCTATAATGAAAGCAACAAGGATGTGGAACAGAGTCCCAGAACAATGCACCGCGGATGTGCACATAAGCAAGAAATAAACCTTAATTATTTTGAGCCGTCGAAATATGGCGGGGCTGCTTTTTACTGCAGCAGCGCCCAGCCCATCTCAACTGATACCAGTCTGTAAGCCTGAGTCCTTATCTTAAAATAAGATTTCCAAGCAAGCACCATAGAGTGTGCTGGCGCATGTTAGCTCTCCCAGCAATGAGTACACCGAATGACTCATTTTTCTCCCCATACCACATACCTTATGTCCTCTATTCCCCATCACACTATTCACATGTAATTCCATGCTGATGTTTTCTATATTATATTATATTATATATTATTATAAGTTTCCTGAAGATAGGAACCCTGTCTTTTCACCTGTATATCTCCCATAACAACAAAGACGTATTTCTTGGAAGAGACACACAATTTGAACAGGGTGCTCAACTGGTTAAAACAGGTTTATTTTTCATTAGTCATCAAATAAATACAAATTAAAAACCACAATGAGAAGTAATTGCATGCCCATTAGAATGGAAAATCAAAAAGATTGGTGACAAAATGTCTCTGACTGAGGCTGTCGAGCAGGCAGAACTCGCACTAGCTCATGAGAGTGTCAAATATACAACCACTTGGGGGGCGGGCGGGGGGGCACCTGGGTGGCTCAGTGGGTTAAAGCCTCTGCCTTCGGCTCAGGTCATGATCTCAGGGTCCTGGGATCGAGCCCCGCATCAGGCTCTCTGCTCAGCAGGGAGCCTGCTTCCCCCTCTCTCTGCCTGCCTCTCTGCCTACTTGTGATCTCTCTCTGTCAAATAAATAAATAAAATCTTTAAAATATATATATATATAACCACTTGAGGGGGCGCCTGGGTGGCTCAGTGGTTAAGCGTCTGCCTTCGGCTCAGGTCCTGGTCCTGGGATCAAGCCCTGTAAGGGGCTGCTCTGCCTTTCCCCTCTCTCGTGCTCTCTCTCTCTCTCTCTGTCAAATAAATAATGAAATCTTAAAAAAAAAAAAAAAAAGTTCAATGTACACCCACTGTGGGATCGAGGCATTCCCCTTACAGATATTTATCCAAGAGAAATAAGAGCATATACCCACTCTGTTAGCTATCTATTGCTGTGCAATATTACCACCAACTTAGCAGCTCAAACAGTACATATTTCTTATCTCACAGCTTCTGTGGGTCAGAAGTCTGGCCACAGCTTAGCTGGGTCTTCTGCTTCAGCATGTCTCACAAGACTGTCATCAAGGGGCCCGTCAGGCTCTCAGATCTCAGCCGAGGTTTGATTGGGGAAAGATCCCCCGTTCTGAGCTCATGAGGTTGTTGGCAGGATTCAGCTCCTTGCAAGCCCCCAACCGGCAGCCACAGTTTCCTGCTGGTTATTGGCCAGTCTGCCCTCAGTTACTTGCCATGTGGGCCTCTTCATCGAGCGCTTCCTTGATCAAAGCCAGCAAGAAAGTCAATAGAGTCTGCAAGCAAAACGGAAGATACAATCATTCATGATGTAATCACAGAAGCGATATCCCGTCCCCTGTGCCATATTCTGTGGGTTAGAGGCAAATCACAGGTCCCGCCCACACCCAAGGGGAGGAGCCTATACGGGGCGGGGGGGGGGGGGGGTGAACACCAGGAGGGGCCGTCCGGAGCCATCGTAGAGTCTTCTGCCACACTCACGCGAAGACTCATCCACCAGTGTTCATAGCTGCTTTTTTCGAGATAGTCCCCACAATGGAACAACCCATCCATCCACAGGGGAATGGAAATACACAAGAGCTACTATTCAGCTATTACAGGGAACGGGCTATAGACACAACATGAATGGATGTCAGAGACAGGCTAAGTCTAAAAAAGCAAAAGAAAGCCAGACACAAAAGCACACATACTGCATCCACACAGTGGTTAAGAATAGGCAAAACTAATCTACGGTGATAGAAATCAGGAGAGTGGCTGCCTCTGGGTGCCAGGAATCGACTGGGAGGGGCAGGCAGGAACAATCCAGCGGATGGAAACGTTGGATACCTTGTTTTGGTGGTGGTACATGGGTGTGCACAATTGCCAAAACTCATCAAATGCTTAAAATATATGCATTTTAATGTGTGCTAATTACATTTCAATAAAAGCTTTAGTCTCTTACTGTCATAATAGTTTTTTGGTTTGTGTTTTTTTGTTTTTATAACCTGGTCATCAGCTACAACAATTTTAATTTTTAAATTCTCATGTCTGTGGAGGGGGAAAATCACAAAACGTGATAGCAAATGGAAAAAATGTTAGGAGAACAGAACAGGATATTCACAAAGGCATTTTGCAATATAATCCATAGACCATTTGGAATAGTATTGCAAAATAAGGGCCAAGGGAGAGGGCTCTGCTCAAAGATGGCCCTAAAAGTCTGTGGCTTTTTCGAGCATCGTTATTATTAGTAAATACAGAGCACAGACAGCATTTCAAGGTGGTATGGGCTTTTGCACTCAAAGCAAAATATATCATTCGAGGCACGGTAAAAGACATTCTAAGCTCGTCCTCCTGCTACAGAAAGCGACAGCATTTGGTGGGGGCTGGAAAGAGCCCAATCGGTGAACAGCCCAACCGCAGTGCAGGACCACAGCCCAGCGTGCAGGGCCAGATGCGAAGGGTAGGCCAAAATGAAAGCTATCAACGGAATAAAAGCGCACACAGGCAGGGAAACAGCAGGAGGGCAGCAGAAACAGAGGCAAGCACAGGGAAATATACCAAGAACATGAAATGTGCTCTTACTGATTTGCATGTGGGATTGGGCTGATACACACCATTTTTGGAATAGGAAATTAAAATGGGAAAGAACCGGTTTTAATGAACAAGAAAAGACAGTATGCAGGCACAGTCACGATAACCTGGGAGAAGAGACCAATCTCTTCCAGTCAAGTTAAATTCCAACAAAAAGGCGGAGGGTGGGTGGGTATGTGAATAAGACTTTGTTTTAAACAAAGGGGGAAAGAAAGCTATTTGGGGTTGAGAGATATTGTATTCACTAAGACAGGCTAGCTGAATCTTTAACCACAATAAACGCACTTAAGGGGAATAAATGCTTCTTAAGGTATATGGTTTGGCAGCCAGAAATCCAAAAATAAAAGGCAAAAGGAGTAGAGAACAGGGTACCTTGCCATCCAAGGTCACTGATGTTGTCACTCATTTATTCCATATACATTTAGCAATGTTCCTGACCCATCCTGACCACAGGATCATGTCATTCTCCTCCTCCTCCTTTCTCTGTGAATTTCCCTTCCCCAGGACCCCACTAAGGGTTCATAAATGCTTTCGTCCCACTCCACACCCCTCTGCCATGGGCAACCTCCCAACTCCCTGTGTTTCAGATCCAGCCTGGACCAAACCCCTAACATCCCTGCCAGACAAAGAATCAGAACTATGTCAGAGCATTTGTGCTCATTTCTTTTAGATGTGATAATTTAGGGTCTTTTGAAACTACTTGCCTTTTTGAGTTACCAACTGAAATATTTATGAATGGAACGATAGGATGTCTGCAATTTGCTTCAAAATAATATTGGGGGCTAGTACACAGCAATTTAAGAAACCAATTATGACTAGATAGATGAATCTCACAGTGTTGAGTGAAGAAAGCAGACCCCAAAAGAATACATCCTATGTGATGCCATTTGATTAAGATCAAAGAGAAAGCCAACCTTTCAAGATACAGGTTAGAAGACGGGAAAAGTTGTGACAAAAATCAGAATAGTGGCTGCCTCTGTGTATTCACCGGAAGGGAACAGGAGGGAAATTTCTAGAATGACTGAAATGTTCTATGCTTTGGTTTAGTGATGGTACATGGGTGTATACAATTGTCAAAACTCAGCAAATGCTTCAGATACATACATTTCATTGCATAATAATTATATTTTGATAAAATCTAGGTTTTGTCTCTTGCCATCATGGTAGTTTTTTTGTTTTTGTTTTTTTTAGCTTGAGAAACATTTATTCTGGTCATCAGTTTTCTTTATGATTAATGCTATGGAAACTCTCCTTGTATGTAAATCTCCGTGCAAGCCCATAGCCATTAATTCTCCTTGCCAGTGAAGAAATGAATGAAAATAACAGTCCCATTATTTAGCTGTGAGAATAATTCCAACCTAGAGCCACAGATACTTAGAAGAGCCCAGCAGAACTTTGTCACTGACAAATCACTCAATTTGGGATCTTCTTTGTGAATCACCATTTTTTCATATGATGTATGTCAAGGAGCCAGTGAATATAAAACAAGTGTTCTCATCTGAGAGCAGTAAATGCACTGTATGCAGTGAGCCAGAGAAGGCCTTAACCCAGCTCTCCAGGTGAAGCCAGGGACCTCTCTGTGCCCTTCGATGTCAGGCATTGGAGGGACACTGGTGTGGGCATGGCCACACACCTCCCTTATAAGTCTAAAGATTCTTCGCAAAGAACTGAAGCTCCTCCCTAAGAAAGAAACTCAGCCTTGGAAACTAAACACATTTTTAAAATAACCATTCAGTAAATCAACAGAGGGATAAAGGGTCTTCCCAGTCCTAAGAATAATGGCGGAACATCTAGAGGGTCACCCTCGTCAAGGTGTACCTGATTCTGAGCAACAGGAAAAGCGCCACATGAGGACTTAGAGGTTCTGGTCTCAGCTAGAATTGATTCTTTCTTCCTCTGGTGTTGTTTATAGTCTGTTTAAAAATATCTGGCAGCTTTCACCTGATTGGCTTGTTTGTCAGTCTACTGAATAAAGAGTCTGAAATTTGCTTCAGAAATGGCATTCTGCAGCCATTTCACCTGCCAAGGATAATTTAATAGAATTATAAAACTTGATTAAAGTTCTGTCTTATGCTCCACAGACTGTACAGACAGGCATAGCTCATCTATATTTAAAAATCAGGATGATGATTCAGGCAAGAAGAGGTGAAAGTTTGATAAGGAGCAGGATATTTGCATAAACCCAAAATATCTCCCACACAAGTACTTCTTACCTACAAAAGGAAAAAACGGTACTTTAACAGCGGAAAGATCCAATGGACATTACCTAAACAAATGACTGATGTTCGTACCAATAACGAAATCAGCCCATGATGTATGTCTCACGATAAGGTGCCGTGGGAAGGACACAATATCACTTCTGGGATATTCTGGCCAAAATGCATAATCAGAATCGAATAATGAGAAAACTGCAGAGAAACCCAAGCTAGGTCAAATGTCAAAGTCGTGAAAGACAAAGAAAGGCTGGGGAAGTGTTCCAAATTTAAAAACCCTAGAGAGGCATGAAAACCAAACGCAATGTGTGATCCTGGGTTAGAAATAAAAATACCTGGGATGCCTGGGTGGCTCAGTGGGTTAAGCCTCTGCCTTCGGCTCAGGTCATGATTCCAGGGTCCTGGGATCGAGTCCCGCATCAGGCTCCTTGCTCAGCGGGGAGTCTGCTTCTGTCTCTGTCTGCTGTTCTCCCTGCTTGTGCTTGCTCTCTTGCTCTCTCTCTCTGACAAATAAATAAATAAAATCTTTAAAAAAAAAAAAGAAATAAAAATACCTGTAAACAACTCTAATGAAATAATTGGTGACATTGGAATGTAGACAATAAATTAGAAAATAGCATTGGCTCAATGTTCGATTTCCTGAATTTGCCAGCTATGCTGAGGTTACATAAGAAAATGTTCTTGCTCTTGGATATACCCCTAGAAGTATTTAAGGGTGAAGGGATGTGATGCCTGCAACTTACTCTCAGATGTTTCAAGGAAAAAAAAAAAACACTGTGTGTGTATATATGTATATATGTCTCTCTATCTAGAGAGAGAGAAAATAATCAAATACGGAAACTGTTAACTGTTGAATCTGTGTGGATCTCATTTCAAGTGGGGTAAAAATGAAGATGGAGATCTGAGCGAGAGTCAGTGACCTTTCTTGATGCTGTCATACCAGAAAAGTCAGAAGACCTCTCAGTTGATCCTGACAGCAACAAACTGAACTATTTTTTGGTCTGTGTGTGTCCAGCTGGATGAATTGAAATGACTCAAATCATCTTTGATTTTTTCCCCTTTATTTCTATAACTCATGTTATGCTCACTCACATGACAATACCACTTTTTCTTAGAAATGTCACTTGCTTAAAATCTGGGTGCAGGTAAAATAAAGTCGTAAACAATGCCTAATATTGCCCCTATTCCCACCAATAAAGAAAGAATAAACTCGGGGCACCTGGGTGGCTCAGTCGGTTAAGCATCAGACTCAGTCATGGTCTCAGGGTCATGAGATTGAGCCCCACGTCAGGCTCCACACTGGGCATGGAGCCTACTTAAGAGGATTCTCTCTCTCCCTCTGCCACTCCCCGCCTCACTAGTGCTCTTGAGCTCCCTCTCTCTCTCTCTCTCTCAAGTAAATAAATAAATCTTAAAAAAAAAAAGTAAACCCGCTGCTTCTCACACTGTTCATTTTCCCTTTGCTAATGACATTTGTCTACCAATATGCATTTCCTTAATGTTTTAAGATAATTTTTGCTCCATTTTCTGAAAGTAATCCTTTAATAATGGGAATAGTCTGTTCAATTTTAAACCAACTAGGCTCTGTAGATATCATTTATTTGTATTTTAATATGTTGTGAGGCCTGTTTTATAATTTATAGCTCACGAATCTCTGTATATTTACTGCTTAGCCTTCTGGTGACATTAAGCTACAGCTTGAATTATGATGAAGGCAATAACTATTTGTACAATGATGCTTTCGTAATTTATTTATTCAAAAAGCACTCATTAAAAGCCTTCAACATGTCAGGCACTCTGTCTGTTATTTGGAATGAGAGAGCTGTATGAATTAGATATGTCAGATGATTATAGATTATTTACTCTTTTCTTATACTAAAAACAACAGTAACAAATACAACAAAACATCACGATGGCTACAAGTTCAAATGAGAACCAACAGTCGATGCCTCTTGGTCACTATCTTTTAGCTCCAAGATTACAGGATCACTTACTCAGTTTGGGTTTCCACACGAAGAGAGAGTTGGAAAGGCAGGTCAAAAGTCCAACAGCCCCATGTCCATGAACTGGACTAAACATATCAAATCCCAACTTCGCACAATCCACGTTCAAGATAACACAAGACATCTAGTTCCCAGCTCTTGGTGTCTAAATTCCTTTCCCCATACCAGGACTACTTGGAAAAATAGTTGATATCTGGGCTGGAGCTGGAAAGATACAGCTTCACCATGAAGTTTTTTGTTTTGTTGTTTTAAGTAAACTCTACACCACACATGGGGCTCAAGAGTTGCATTCTCTACCGACTGAGACAGACATGTACCCAATATGAAATGTTTGGGTTTTTTTTTAAAGATTATTTATTTATTTATTTGATACAGAGAGAGAGATCACAAGCAGGCAGAGAGGCAGGCAGAGAGAGAGGGGGGAGCAGGCTCCCTGCTGAGCAGAGAGCCCGATGTGGGGCTCGATCCCAGGACCCTAAGATCATGACCTGAGCCGAAGGCAGAGGCTTTAACCCACTGAGCCACTCAGGCGCCCCAACATGAAATGTTTTTATCAGAGATGTTACCAGAACCTAATCAAACCTCTAGACAAACTTCAAAAATACAGGAAATACAGAGAAGGAAGGAAAAAGTTACCATACAAATCGACACTGGGGGACAACTTTCCTTTTGGAGGGGGGCGTTTAACTACCCTTTTATTGGCACAAAACAACATTTTCTGTGTTTTCACAATATATGTAAATAAAATCATCACACTCTACGCTTTAAACTTATACAGTGATCTATGTCAATTACTTCTTAAAACTGGAAAAAATTATATTAAGTTTAAAAAATTTTAAAAAATAGGGGCGCCTGGGTGGCTCAGTGGGTTAAAGCCTCTGCCTTCAGCTCAGGTCATGATCTCAGGGTCGTGGGATCGAGCCCCGCATCGGGCTCTCTGCTCAGCGGGGAGCCTGCTTTCCCCTCTCTCTCTGCCTGCCTCTCTGCCTACTTGTGATCTCTCTCTCTGTATCAAATAAATAAAATCTTTAAAAAAAAATAAAAAAAACAAAAAACAAAAAAACACTAACCCAGCAACCCAAGGGCCCGAGAATAAATTAAGGCAGGGTGCAGGTAAGGGGAGATTTTCCAAGGCCCAGGTAGTGAGTCCAGGGCCCATGCGCCCCAAATTTCCTGAGCGAACTTCCAAGGGGACTAGGGAATCAAAGGTCCTGGAGGAGATTTTCTCTGGGGATGAGGAAATGGAGAGCGCCCCCTGCAGACAGAAGTAGGCCACACTGTTTCAAGATGTTAATTGTAAAACCTAGGACAACCATAAAAAAATAATTCCAAAAAATCTGTTTAAAAAAACAAAGAAATGTAAACAGTACACTCAAAATATCTATATGACATAAAAGAAGTCAGTAATGGAGGAACATGTGAACAAAAAAGACATAAGATATGGAAAACCAATAGCAAATTTGCAGATATAAATCTTACCCATATCAGTAATTACACCAAATGAAAATAAATACTCTAATCATAAGACAGAGTTAGCAGAATGGATTTTTTTAATGACCAAACTACATGCTGTTTTAAGAGGCACAATTTAGACCCAATGACACAAATGGACAGAAAGTAAAAGGATTGTAAGATGTGCTGTGCAAACACATAGAGTTTGCTGTGCAAACTTCATAGAGTTGAAGTAGCAATTGAATGTCAAAATGGGCTTCAAGATCAAAAAATGTTACTTGTGACAAAAAGATATTTTATAATGATAAAAAGCTCAATTTAGCAGAGAAATAACAATTATACATAGATATGTACCTAACAACAGAGTCCCAAAATTAAAACTGACAGAACTGAAAGAGAAAGAGACAATTTAACCATAATCATTGGAAACTTCAATACTCCACTCTGAATAATTGACAGAAAAACAGACAAAAAATCAGCAAGTACACAGAAGAACTTAACAACGCTATAAACCAACTTGACCTAAAGACATCTATCCAACAGTCCACTCAACAAGAGCATAATACACATTCTTTTAAAGCACATATGGAACATTCCCCATGATAGACCATATACTAGGCCATAAAACAAGTCTTAATGAATTTAAGATCATTTAAATCACGCAGAGTTTGTTCTCCAACCATAATGGAGTTCAATTAGAAATCAACAACAAAAGGGAATTTTGGAAAAGCAAAAATATTTTGAAATTAATGAACACATTTTCTAACCCATAGGTTAAAGAAAAAATTACAAGTGAACTAAAAACACAATATATAAAAATGTATGGGATGCAGCTAAAGTGGTGCTTAGAAAGAAATAGTTTTAAATGCTTATATTAGAAAAAAAAAAGAAAATGCCTATATTAGAGAAGATATCAAATCATTGATCTAATCTTTCATTTTAAAAATCTAGAAAAAGGGACACCTGGGTAGCTCAATCGGTTGGGTGTCCAACTCTTGATTTTGGCTCCAGCTGTGATCTCAATGTCCTGGGAGGGAGCTCTGTGTAAGGCTCCCTGCTCAGAGGGGAGTCTGCTTCTCCCTTTCCCTCTGCCCCTCCCCCCTGCTCAAGCACAAGCACTTTCTCCTTCTCTCTCAAATAAATAAAAAAATCCTTAAAATTAATTAATTAATTAAACATTAAAAAAAGAGCAAATAAAAACTGAAGGTAAGCATAAGGAAGAAAGCAATAAATATTAGAGCAAAAATTAATTAAATAGAAAACAAAAAATAGAGAATATTAATGAAACCAGCATTGACTCTTTGAAAAGATCCATGAAATCACAAATCTTTACCAATCTTTACCTGCACTAAGAAACTGAAATGAAAAAAAAAAAGAAAAAAAAAAAAAGAAACTGAAATGATACAGATCACAAAAATTAGTAAAGAAAGAGGGGGCATCCGCTGACCCCTCAGAAATTAAAGGGAATGCTACAAATGACTTCATGCTTACAAATTAGATAACTTGGGAGAAATTTGTCCAAATTCCTAAGAAATCACAAAATACAAAAACTGATTCAAGAAAAAATAGAACATCTGAATAGATCGATAACAAGTAAAGACAATGAATTAGCCACTCAAAATCTTTCCACACACAAAAAAACCCAGATGGCTTTCACTGATGAAATTCATACTGATATTCTACAAATTCAGAAAATAAAAGGTAAAGGAACACTTCCTAATTCATTCTGTTGAGACTAGGATCATTCTATACCAAAATCAGACAAAGATATCACTAGAAAAGAAAACTATAGACCAGTATCCCTCATGAATATGGATGTAAAATTCTCAACAAAGTATTAATAAGCTGAATCTAACAACATATATGAGATTATATACCATGACCAAATGGGATTTATCCCATGAATACAGGGTCCATTTGCATCCAAAAATCAATATTAATAACACCATATTATATGTTTTTATATCACATGTTATAATTGACACCATATTAATAAAACAAAGGACAAAAAATAAGGCATCTCAATAGACACAGAAAAAATATTTGAAAAAATCAACCACCTATTCTTGATAAAAACTCTTAACAACCTAGGAAGGGAAAGGAACTTCCTCAATCTGATGAAGAACATCTACCCAAAACCTACACTGATTTCACTCAAATTAACTAAAAATGGACCATTGACTTAAATGTAAGAGCTAAAGCAGTAAAGCTTATAGAAGAAAACATAGGAGAAATTTTCAAGGTTAGGAAAAAATTAGGTTAGGAAAAGATTTCATAGATATAAAGCCGAAATCATAATCATAGAGGAAAAAATGATAAATTAAACCTCACCAAAATTCAAAGCATTTGCACTTGAAAGGACACCATTAAGAAAGTGAAAGGACAAGCAACAGTCAGGGAGAAAAAGATTTGCAAAACATGTATCCAGTAAGACTTGTATCCAGAATACACAAAGAACTCTTACAACTCAATCAGACAAATGACCCAGTCCCAAAATAGGCAAAATATATGAACAGACATTTCACCAAAGTAGATACACAAATGACTAATGAGCACATGAAAAGATGTTTAACGTCAGTCACTAGAGAAATACAAATTAAACTCACATGAGATATCCTTTCATACCTGCTAGAATGGCTAGAATGAAAAAGAGAAATAAGAGACGTTGTCAAGGGTGTGGCAAAACAGGAGCCCCCAGACATTAATGGTAGAAATGTTAGTTGGTGCAGCCGCTTTGGAAAAGAGCTTGGCAGCTGCTCAAAATAAGTCTAAAACTAGCATCAGAGCTAGCAATTCTACTCCTAAGGATTTATCCAAGAGAAATGAAAACACACATCCAAAGACTTCCACATGAATGTTCATAGCAGTTTTATTCATAATAGCCAAAAACTGGAAAGAACCCAAATGTCCATCAGCTAGCAAATGGACAAAATTCGGCACATCCATACAATGGAATATTAATTCAACAATAAAAATGAATGAACTACTGACACTTGCTGCATCATGGATAAACGTTATGCTTAGTGGAAGAAGTCAGATCCAGAAAGTGTTCATAAAAAGCAAATTTACAGAGACAGAAAGTAGATTAGTGGTTGCTTGGGCATGAGGGATCTTATTGGGAGGAAGAAAATATTGTTAAACTGATTAAAGGTCATGTTTTCATCTCTCAGTGAAGTTTCGAAAAATCATTGAACTGTAGAGTTGAAATGGGTCAATTATGTATATGTGAAGTAGACCTCAATGTTTAAAAATCAGTATTTGTTGAATCACTATATTGTACACCTGGAAATAATATAACGTTGTATGTTAAATATACTGAAATTTAAAACAAAATTAAAAGTAAAAAAAGTCAATATCACTTTTTTTATTTTTTTAAGGAGAAGACTATTCCAGAAGAGATATAGCCATCAAATCCATGCAAAAACCTAATTGGGTCCTGGACTGGGGGCAAAAAAAAATAATAATAGCTTTAAAAATATATTTGGGGGAGGGGCATCTGCTGGCTCAGTCTCTAGAGTATGTGACTCTTGATCTCAGGGTTGTGAGTTCAAGCCCCATGTTGGCTATAGAGATTACTTAAAAGTTTAAAAAAATTAAATTGTTAAAAAGCACACACACATTTGGGGGAAATTTTTCAATGGACTATAAAGTAGATGATACTACCAAAATGTTGGTACATTTTGTTGGACGTGAGAATGATATTGTGGTTAGGTAAAATGTCCTTAAATTCTAGGGAGATAAGCTGAAGAAGTCAGGGGTGAAACATGATGTCAACAACTTACTTTCAAATGATTTAGGAAAACATATACATACATATGTATGAAGATAGACAATACGAATGTGAAGAAAATGTTAATTGTTGACTAGAGGGAAGGTACACAGGTATTCATTGTATCATTCTCTCAACTTTTCTAGAGCTTTAACAATTTTCAAAATAAAATGTGTGGGTAAAAATAGTCCAGGCACCCCACTTATCTGCTTTAGGATAGACCTTCAAAAAATCTTTACTTAATATGCAAGTTGCACTAATAAAATGAGTCTATAATTTGTGCTTCCTCCATCCCTCATTTATTACCCCAGCCACACTAGATTTCCTTCAGTACTCCAAATGAATTTGAATTTTTTTTAGTTTTATTTATTTAAGTAATCTTTGAACCCAACATGGGGCTCGAACTCACAACCCCAAGATCAAGTCGCAAGCTCTTCCGACTGAGCCGGCCAGGCACCCCTCAAATGAATTTGAATTTCATGTGCTTTCCTATCTCAGGCCCTCCCCTTTCCTGACTTCTCTCACAATACCACGTACCTTTCCTTCAAATGTTTACCAAAATTATAATGATTTGTTCAATTATTTGTCCCACGATCTGTCTCCCACAAATGACTGTAACATTCAGGAGGGTGAGGACTTGTCCATATCGTGTCTCCAGTCCTGTGCAGGGCTTAATACATAGTAAGCACCCAAGAAATATTTTTAAGAGAATGAATGAATGAATTTAATAAATCTCCCAATGTGCCATCCACTGTCAGGAATCTCACCAGTGTTAGGGAAGCAACACTGCATCTTAAAACAGGTCCGTCTCTAAGGAACAGTTATCATTTTGCATCCAGTTTGGTTGCTATCCCCTGGAGGTCTCTGCCAACCTGTCTCTCACTATCTCTATAATGGACCTCCATTTGGGAGTAGGTAGGAAATCAAACAGACCGAGCATGCAGTCATTTAGAGGGGAAATACGTTGTAAAGAACATGGTAAATCAGTCAAGGACAAGGCAGAAAACACTACTCAAAGCCTCCTCCGATGATGTATCGGAGCTTACTGCAGCATCTGGTGTGTCATGGATGTGGCAGGCTGATTAAGAAAGTGCCTTGTGATTTGTTTTCCCGGTTTTGCTGCTGTCAATCATCAAGAAGTCAACATTTTATTTCCTCTCCCAGGAGAGTATCTAGATATCTTGGATACTAAAATCTGAATTTTCCTCTCCCTGCAGAGGACCTGAACAGACATCTCTCCAAAGAAGACATCTATGAGGCCAGCAGACACATGAAAAGATGCTCGATATCCCTCATTATTGGGGAAATGCAAATCAAAGCTATAATGAGATATCAGCTCACTTCTGTCAGAATGGCTGAAATCAACAACATAAGAAACAGCAGCTGAGGGGCGCCTGAATAGCGCAGTCAGTTGAGCGTCTGCCTTCGGCTCAGGTCATGATCTCAGGGACCTGGGATCGAGCCCCACCTCAGTCTCCCTGCTTAGCAGGGAGTCTGCTTCTCCCTCTGCCCCTCTCACCTCCCCCACTGCTCATGCTCTCCCTCCTTCCCTCTCTCTCTCTCTCAAATAAATAAATAAAATCTTAAACACACACACAGCTGGCGTTAGCAAAGATGTGGAGAAAAAGGAACCTCATGCACTGTTGGTGGGAATGCAAGCTGGTGCAGTCGCTGTGGAAAACAGTATGGAGGTTCCTCAAAGAGTGAAAAATGGAACTAACTACCTTATGATCCACTAATCATACCACTGGGTATTTACCCAAAGAATACAAAAATACTAATTCGAAGGGATATGTGTACCCCGGTGTTTATAGCAGCAGCATCAACAATAGTCAAACTATGGAAAGAGCCCAAATGTTGCCAATTGATGGTGAATGAATAAAGATGTGTGCACATATATACATACACAATGGAATATCATTCAGCCATAAAAAACAATGAAATCTCGTCATTTTCAACAACATGGATGGAGCTAGAGTATAATGCTAAGTGAAGTAAGTCAGAGAAAGACAAATAAATACCATATGATCTCACTCATATGTGCAGTTTAAGAACAAAACAAATGAGCAAAGTGGAAAAAAGAGAGAGAGACAAACCAAGAAACAAACTCTTAACTACAGAGAGCACATTGATGGTCACCAGAGGGGAGGTGGGTGGGGGGGATGGGTGAAATAGGTGATGGGGATGAAGGAGAGTCCTTGTGATAAGCACCAGGTGATTTAAAAAGTCCTCCAGATAATTCTTAAGCACATTCAAGTTTGAGAAGTGCTGAGCTATAGTATGATTCCACTGGGCGTTAAAAAAAAATTGTGTATTTGTATGTGTATATACACACGCATGCATATATTTAAAAATTATATACACAGAGAGACAGACCTGAATAATGTACACTCTATTCACAGTAATGCCTAAATGAAGAATTCAGATGGCAATGAGTAGTTTTCTATTTTTTTTTTAAGATTTTATTTATTTATTTGACAGAGAGAGAGATCACAAGTAGGCAGAGAGGTAGGCAGAGAGTGGGGGGGAAGCAGGCTCCCTGCTGAGCAGAGAGCCCAATGCGGGGCTCGATCCCAGGACCCTGAGATCATGACCTGAGCCGAAGGCAGAGGCTTTAACCCACTGAGCCACCCAGTTTTCTATTCTTTAACTTTATATTATTTTATGCTAACTTTATCTTTAAAAATACTTCCGAAAGAAAATATAAACTGTAGTGTGGTCAGGACTCCACTTCTCTGGGATTCTCTGGCCTCAGCCCGCCACCTTGTCTGGCTTCCCACTGGTTCAGAAGGTCCCTGCGGAAGCTCTGAATACCACATCCAGACAAGACAGTGCCTAAAGGCCACTTAGTTGTGTCTCTTTTGTAAGAGTAAAACTCCTTTTTGAACAGAATGTACTCTATTTCGGCTTTATCTCATGCTTCCTTGTTGGATTCAGCATATTCAACCCAGGCTAGAATACTCATAAGCGATATACCTTCCTCAGGTTTTATCACCTACAGAGGATGTAATTTCCATTGACCCCTCATTAGTGGTGGGTTTTTTTTTTTTTAAGATTTTATTTATTTATTTATTTATTTGAGAGAAAGCGGAAGAGAGAGCATGAGATGGGGGAGGGGCAGAGGGAGAAGGAGAAGCAGACTCCCCGCTGAGCAAGGAGCCAGACACGACATAATTTTGATCATCCTATCAAAGTGTTGTACAATTTCTAGACTCTACTGTGCTTTCTCTTGCAACTTATAATCTTTCCATGGTTAAACATCTTAAAACTATACAAATATTCTAATCCTCATTACATCTCCCCATTGAAGATTCTTAACTGAACCTATCTTTATTATAATGGTTGTAATATGATTTTCCAACTTCAGCATTCCCAGTACATTTATCAGTTAGCACCTGACAATCTACTTGCATTAACTTATTTTTTTTTAAGTAAGCTCTACACCCAACAAGTGGCTTAAACTTATGACTCCAAGATCAAGAATTGCATGCCTCTACCAACTGACCCAGCCAAGTGCCCCATATTAATTTACTTTTGATGGATAGTTTGGCTAGGAATGGAATTCTAGGTTGAAAATAATTTTCCTCAAATTTAAAGGAATTGCTCCACTATCTTGGATCATCCCATATTGCTAATGAGGAATCTGATATCATCCTGATTTCAGTTCCTTAATGTATGACCTGCTCCCCATCCCCTCCCCCAGAAGTCCCTAGGATCTTTTCTTTATCTTTGGCATTCTAACAGTGTGTAAAGATGGGACTGGAATGAAGATCCTGTTTTTTTCCTTTTTTCCTGGAGGATTCACAATTTTTCATCATCCTACTCAAATTTGAAGTGGTTGGTGCCCAAGCATGACTATCTTCCCAGCCCTTCACTACACTGTGAATGTTGGATCCTCCATTCCCTGGACTCTAATTTTTTTTTTTTTTTTAGATTTTATTTATTTATTTATTTAAAGGCGAAAGAGCACACACAAGTGAGAGGAGAGGCAGAGGGGGAGGGAGAGAGAGAGACAGAATCTGAAGCAGATTCTGGTGCTGAGCGGGGAACCTGACTCAGGGCTCAATCCCACGACCGTGAGATCATGACCTGAGCTGAAACCACGACTCAGACATTTAACTGACTGAGCCACCCAGGTGCCCCTAAATATTTCTTTTGCTTCACTCCCTCGTTTTGCTGAACCACAGTCCTCTAGTGATATCACTCAAGCATAATGTTAAAAGGAAAAAGGCAAGTTGCTGAGTAAGAGAGAGACTAGTAACTCACAGAGACTAACAGAGAAGCACATATGTGGTTGCACGTCACATAACTGTCTCTAGCATCCCTGGGACACTAGTACCTACATCGACTTTTTTGAACGTGCAAAGGATTGCCATTCATTATTCATAGATTAACTCTGGAGAAATTATGGAAGAGGCAAATAGGAAAGAGAAGAACAAAAGGGGCCCCTAGCTTATTGAAAATATTCCATTTATCTTCAAAGAGTATGCAGAAATGAACTAAAAAAATAATGACTATAACAACTACGTACATACTAGATGTTCGTCAAAGTATTAAAGACATTAAAAATGGAAATATCCTACATGTTCAGTAAGAATGGGTTATGCAAAGAATATAAATCCATGCAATGTAATATTATGCAGCTGACTAGGACATGCACGTGATATTCTGCTAACTGAAAAAGGGTGTCTATGATAGAATGTGCATATTATAATTTATGTATGCACACACGTGTGCGTGCATGATTGTGTGATCAGGTGCATGTTTGTGTGTATACCAAAGTATCAAAAGTGATGAAATTCAGGACAAGTTGCTTTTCTAGGTAAGACTTTTGCTCTAGTATGTATTTCTTCTATAACTAGAAAAGCAGTGGTTTTAGTTTTAAGAGCTGCTTCATATGCAGGGCACCTGGCTGGCTCAGTCAATTAGTACAGCATGTAACTCTTGATCTCAGAGTCGTGAGTTCAAGCCTTATGTTGGGTGCAGAGCTTACTTAAAAAAAAAAAAAAAAAAAAAAAAGAGCTGCTTTATATGATCAACAAGTTAAAAGTGGGCAATTCATACAAATGATGGAGACCCTCAGTGTTTATAAAACAACTAGCCATCCCATTAATGGAAAATGAGAGACCTGAGAAGTACAAGAAAATTGACCTATTCCTGAACATCATACCTGTAAAGAGAACCTCCCTTCTCAAGAACAGGCACAATGTGGCTCCAGATTTCTGCTGCCTCTACAGCTAAAATTCATTATTTACACTTTGACAGTCTAATGGACATTGCTCCTGCAATTAATTAAGCGATCTGCTAGTAGTCACCGACAAAAAAACAAATTAGAACTGAACTGCTAAGATTGACCTACAAAACAAGGGCAAGAAAAAAACCTCTGCCCTGTAACGATCACTCAGTAGACAGAAAATCGCTATACTTGTGACGTTTCCTTTAAAAGTTAATGTCAAGAACTGAAAGTCGGCATCGAAATATTTCATTTCTGTCCCCAACGACTGTGACATTGAGAAAGGTCCTTTCCCATCTCTGGAGCTTCTTTTTATACAAACCTGAGATAGGAAGCCTCACATGCAACGTACTGTGCTTAAATATTACACTTGATCTTAGCCAAAAGGCAGAGAAGCGATTGTGCTTAAATATTAAATGGTAAACCAGGAAAGTATCTATTTTTATTGTTACTAAAATCCAAAGTGTCCTTGTAAAGGTAGCAAAAAGGAGTAGATTGAAACTTTTGGGCCAATTAATATTTCCTATAACACCATAAATTCACTGTAATTAGCAAACAGATCAGCAGAAATAAAGTTATAACATTGATTACTGATTCATTTAAGGGAAAGACATGAGTCAGCCTTATAATTGGGCTTCATGTAATAAAACTAACAAAATGTTTTCTCTAGGGGCTCCTGCGTGGCTCAGTCAACTAGGCATCTGACTCTTGATTTTGGCTCAGGTCATGATTTCAAGGTCATGAGATTGAGCCCCAAGTCAGGCTCCATGCTCACTGAGAAGTCTGCCTAAGGTTCTTTCTCTCCCTCTCCCTCTGCCCCTCCTCACTGTGTGCACGCTAGCACTCACTCTGTCTCTTAAATAAATAAGTAAAATCCTTTAAAAAATGTTTTCTTTAAGCAACACATTCAATCATCTGGCTTTTAAAATTTTATGATTTTTAAAGATTTATTTATTTGAGAGAGAGCGCAAGAGCATGAGTGGGGAGAGGGACAGAGGAAAAGAATCTCAAGTGGACTCCTTACTGAGTGTGGAGCCCCACGCCGGGCTTGATATCACGACCCTTGAGATCATGACCTGAGCCAAAAGCAGGATTCAGACACTCAACTGACTGAGCCACCCAGGCACCCCTAAAATTATATGATTTTTAGTTTAAAACAAGTTATATAACTTCTGGACAGTCATGAAGTAAGATACTACTTACAGCAAGATTAAAAGACCACATTTCATACTCTGAGAATCATTAACTCAAGATTTTTTTTTTAAGATTTTATTTATTTATTTGAGAGAGAGAGAGAGAGAGAGTGCGCACACAAGCAGGGGGAGCGGCAGGCAGAGGGAGAAGCAGGCTCCCTGATGAGTAAGGAGCCCGATGCGGGGCTCGATGCCAGGACCCCAGGATCATGACCTGAGCTTAAGGCAAACGCTTAACCTACTGAGCCACCCAGGCATCCCTAACTCAAGATATGTTAGAAACAAAATATCTGACTCATTTTCAGACAAAAAAAGAGGTGGCAACAGTGAAGTGTGTTGGACAACTGGTAAGCAGCAGTTGTGATTGGGTTCCTGGCATTTGGGACAAAATGAGAAAAACAGTAAGAGGGAAATAAAGGAGGATCTTTTATATATTTCCAGCCTATGCCACTGATGCTTGTATATCTCATTTCTCTATAATTTTATATTTTATATGTGTATTTTGTAGAAAAGGTATATGTTACTAAATAGTATATTATTGGCTTAGATTTTTTAATTCATGCAAATCATATTACAGTGTATCTATTTTTATAACTTAGCTTTTTTGGGGGTTTTGCTTTGTTTTGTTGTTTTCGATGATCGTTATATTTAATATCTGGAAGAACAAAATCTCCCACCCTGCTCTTCAAAATTGTCTTAGCTATCCTTTGTTCTTCGCTCTCCTGTATAAACTTTAGCATCAGTTTGTCAGGTCCCATACACGACCCCCTTTGTAATTTTGGTTGGAATTGCTTTTAATTTATAAATTCACTTGGCAAAAGTTGAAATCTTGATGGTGGTGATCTTCCCCACATGAGTAGAGTGTATCCTTCAGTCATTTTGAGCCTCTTTTGTGTCTCTAATGGATATCTGATATTTTATGGCTGCCCAAAATATTTTGAAAATCCTTTTCCCATTTTAGGACTTCTCCACCTTATAAATCCTACTTCCCCCAGATAGACTCCAAAAAGTATTTTCCAGAAGTCCTTGCTACACAGATGTACACATACAACCAACTTCAGTGGCAGGTACACCCTCGCAGAAGATGGAAGATCACGGTGCCCTATGTTCTCCTACCAAAATTGTTATGTGAGACTTGATTTTTCTCCAGAATGTGTAGAAACTTCCTGATGGCCCAGTTCCTCTCTTCAATGGGAGCAGAGAACACTCCAATAGCAGTTTCCACTGGAACCATTTGGTACTGTCATTGTTGCTTATTTTTCTTGGCTTCTGCCTACGTGACATTCTACCTTGTTTCCCTCTTGGAAATTCTGTAAGTTAACTTAAGAATATGTAACAAATCTCTTTGCACTTAAACTAGTGAAGGTGTTTCTGCAGTCAGCAACTGAACACTGGCCGACACAGAATGAGGAACCCGAAGTGAGTTGCTGAGTGGGTGAACCTTAGAGCCGGAAGTGCCTTAGTGTTAGTGATTGAGAATATGGCGGTGGAGAACCAGATACTGCAAGCTGGAAGGGAGATGGGCAAGATGAGGTGGCCACAGCAATTCTGGGTCCAATTTGGCTCCACTTGTCTTCTCCACGTGTCACCCAGGCTCTCTGGAGCCTAATTATTCTCCCAGCAGAGGGCAGAAATGATCATCAGTGGCGCCCGAGGACTGAAAAGGAGACACCACAGAATGGAGAAGAGAGAAGCTAGGGAACAGCGGTCTAAGGGAGCAGGGGAGTGACGTGGACCCTAGAAATGTAGTATGACTGTCGGGAAGCATCAGGGGCCCACTTGCAGTTACTGGTCATGAACTTCAGGTGAAACAATTGAGCACAGTAGTGTGTTTTCCTGACTGCTTTCGGGAGCGAAGGTGCAGGCACGGAGAAGGCAAAGATCTGCGTTTAGTCTGAGGTGGGGTTTTGCCAAGTCAACATGACGACAAGGGAGTTAAGGAAGACTGTGACGGGGCTGCTGTAATCGTTGAGCATGGACTTGGTGCTGGGCGGAGGAGAAGGGCAGGCACGAAGGAAGGGAAGGACGGTTAGCATCAGGATTGTAAAGAGAATGAAAAGAGCTAAGAGGGCAGGATATTGAAAGTGCCGAGTCACAGAGGAGGCGAGGTGCTTGGTAGCAACGAGGTCTGAGATCTGATCAGAGGAGAGGCTGGTGTAAAATGGAGGACCACGAAGGAAATGAGAGGGCGATGTACTGAAGGGATCAGCTATTGAAATCACCAAGGATTCTGACAAGAATAATGTTGAAGAGAGTGAGAGCAAGCCAGGAACTAAGAGCTTCCAGAAATAAAGGGGTGTGACCCAGAAGCCCGGCAGTACAGCTTGATGACTTCAATTTAGAAGGTGGTTTTTAGGAAAGGGGAGGGGGGGAACGGAATGGTCTGGAACTGGCAACGAGAAACGAAGAGGACCCAGGCTACCTGGTAGCAGCACTGTGTGCGAGAGGGGACCACCGTGTCAGAGGGCTCTGGGGTGGCAGTATCGTCCAGGGACAGGCAGGTTCTACTGGAGCACAGAGGCAAAGGCAATGTTGAGCGGTTTAGCACACAGACGACTTTGCTACCGGTGGACCGGCCGTTTCAGAGAGCAGAAGGAAGAAAAGCTTCCAGGAGCTGAAGAGGTAACAGATGAAGACAAAGGGGGAATGCAGAGATGTGGAGGATTCAATTTGCAGGAGGTGGGGACTCTCCCGGGAGGTCAGGGCTCCTCGTGGTGGCTGACATCAATGCCTGGTGCATGCGGAGACTGCGCTGAGGCTCCGACTAGAAGGCTGCGCAGGCTGAGGTTGGGGCGTGGTAGGTTGGGGAATGGATCTGGAGTCCCTCTTCATTCCTGCCAGGAGGGGCATGGAGGCCTGAAGTGGGGGAACTTTACTCCAAGTACTTAACACATGTCGATGAAGTCACAGCACCCTAGTCTTCCATTCTGGGAAATCGCCTGGCAGCATTTCTTTGATGATTTATTTCCCTATTCCCCTCTCTCTAACGTCGGTTACGTCACCTGCACTGCATCTCTTTTTGCTTTCCCCTCTTTTTGCGATGCTTACTAGGTGATTCCCTTGCCCTTATTTTTCAGTGCTCACTCTAAGTCTCATTTCTGATATCAACTTTAAGTTTTCAAGAGGTGTTTTCTTGTTCTCTGAATTTTCCTTTTTTGGAGCAGCCTATCTTCGTTTCACAGATGTGAACCTCTTCTGTAACCTCAGAATAAATTCTTCCTGCCATAGTTTCTTTCAAGTGGGCTTTCTTTTTCCTTGTTCCAGCCTCTTGCCTATCCTCGGCTATTTGTTTGTATCTAAGAACGGAGCGTTAAAAGGGCTGGTTAAGGGAGGGGCACTTGGGTGGCTTAGTAGGTTAAGCATAGAACTCTTGACCTTGGCTCAGATGCTGGTATCCAGGACCACGTAGGGCTCGGGCGCTCAGCGGGGAATCTGATTTGGATTCTCTCTCTCCCTCTTCCTCTGCCCCTCCCTCCACCATTTGCATGCTCTCACAAAATAAAATCTTTGTAAAAATTCTTTAAATTAAAATGATAAAAGGCTGGCTAAGGGGGGGGGAGGGGAAGCCTGGCTAAGAAGCTCTGTGTGCACCGCTGGAAGATCCCTGGAGAGCCATTTCATTGAAGAATCTGAGATGTATTGTCTTTTCTCTTGATTCACCTGATCTCCCAGAGAAAGTTCTTCTGATTTCTAGCTGAGAAGGTACACGAGACTAGTTGGCAGCATTACGGAACAGAAGCAGGGGCAGAAGGCTAGAGGGTGAGGGAGAAGGACTTGACATTTTCAGCATGGTACCCCTGACCTCCAAAACTCCTGCTTTGCTGCTCCAGTGAACAGAGAGCTAGGGGGAGGTGACCTGAGAATCTAAATGCTTCGTAAAGACTTAGCAAATTCTCCTGTGTTTAGCTCCACCAGCATCCTCTACATCCTCCACAGAAACCTGAATCTTCAACTCCTAAGCCTCTGTGGGAAATCTGCAACATAGGCTGCTCAGCTTCCCCCCGGGGGGCCGTTCAAAGTTATAACTCTTCACCTGCCTTCCAGCTTCCAAGCTCTTCGCGTCGTATTTTCCTTGTCCTTGTAAGTTGGTGCCTTTTCATTTGTACTCTTTTGCTATTTTAGTGGGGTTTCAGGAGGGCACGCATGCTAACATGTTCAACCACCATTTTTACCAAAAACCCCGTGGCATCATCTTGTTTTTGCCAACTGTGTTTTGGATTTTTTTTGGTCTGTTTGTTTTCTTGAGTTTGTGGTTAATTTGTTTCCCACAGCCAGACACCATCCCCGGCTTTCTGAACTGCAAGGCTTCAAACTCGATTTCTAAAGGATGCATCCAAGGGGTGCCTGAGTGGCTCAGTGGGTTAAAGCCTCTGCCTTCGGCTCAGGTCATGATCTCAGGGTCCTGGGATCGAGCCCCGCATCGGGCTCTCCGCTAAGCGGGGAGCCTGCTTTCCCCTCTCTCTCTGCCTGCCTCTCTGCCTACTTGTGATCTCTCTCTCTGTCAAATAAATAAATAAAATCTTTAAAAAAAAAAAAGGATGCACCCAAGCCTGTCAATCTCACTCTGAGTACCACATTTTGCCATGTCCTGGCCCCCGCCGCATCCTGTTCTTACCGTTGTTCGGCTCCCGATCACCCGTAGCAGCCAAGCACCATTTGTGCTCGCTTCGACCCAAGAGCTGCTTGGAGGGGAATTAACTTTCTAATACAAAAATATTTCTTCATTATTTTAGCCAACAAGCAAATAGCAAAAGGCAGCCAATGTCGACCCCCCGCAAGCCGCTGGCGGTGGAGACCTCTAGATCGCCTCATGGCCACCTCAGACCTCTTTGCCCCTTTCGTTCCCTACCGGCCGTGTTTTAATGGCTTTTCTCTCTTCTTCTAAACCAACGCCATCCACACTGCTTTTAGAGGTCTCGGTCTTGAAGACCCCCCTGTGCGGGAAGGCAGTCCCTCTCAAGCCCTGTGTCGACACACACCTCCAACAGTCCGCAGCCACTTTGTGCTCAGAGTTGCTCTCTCGCTGTATGTCTAGCCACCACCACAGATATCTAAAAACAGAAGTTCGGGGAGTTAGACCAGAAAATTACTCTTTTCAGACCAGGTTATTCAGACACACAGTAAGAACCACTAACTTAAAGGTTTTTCTGTGAATTGCCGTGGAGAAACATCTAGGTAGCAAAAGCAACTTAGAAGAATAAAACGTATGGCCCCCTTCATCATGTTTAAGCCATTACTTTATATTAATGCCAATAATGCAGGACTCAGATTCTTTTCCCAGAAATTGCTTCACATAGTCCTTCGCATAGCTGTAAAAGATCCCCATCAAGGTCAAAACTAAGAGCAATCCAAAATTCTGCTTCGCTGACCTACCACAGAAGTTTAGCCACTGATCCACCACGCAGCTCCCTCTGTTCCTAAAAAAAAATTTTGGAGACTTATTGAGATTTCCCCCCAAGCTGGCTTTACACTGATGCTATTTCTTTCATAATTCGTCAAATTCGTATTTACAGTTCATGCTATCTGGAGAACATAAAACGTAGAAGCCAATGCTTGCCAACGGAAAGCCAGAATGCCCACGGAGAAAAATGTACACAACACATGGAACAAAGATGAATACTTTGGTGTGTATTTACTTAGAAAACCAAAGTTAAAGAGAAACATCTAGACATCAAGAGCAGAACGAAAGGAAAAAAAAAAATAAAAAACACACTTTGTGTTGAAAGACATGATTGCTATCAATCACATAAATGATTGCGATCACTGCATACGTTAGGTTTTCACTGGTTATTTCACATGATCTTTTGCATAGACATAGGAGATCCTCAATGATCCATACCAAGGGCAAGATGACTTTGATTGCACTGATGGACCGACCACCTTAGCCCACTGAACAAGCTGCATTAATTTCTGAGTCTGCAGCTGGAAGCGTATTCCAGCACTTTCCACCCCCCACCCCGCCCCGGACCCGGTTCCTGTGCCCTCATCTGCTTCCCACAAGCCACTTGGCTCCAACCACAATGGCCCAGCACAGGGGCGGCCTCTCTCCCAGCCACTCAAATACAACCACGTGTCCTGCCAGCACTTCCAACACCCGCACCCCCACAGGGCAGATACAACCATTACTGTTCAAGCCTGAAAGAGACCAGTGCAAAAGTCAGGTAGTTTCACTTTCTACCTGGAAAAAATACAGAAACGCAGTCTTTCCATATAATATAGATTATAATGGGGTTTATGCTGAAACAATTGTAATGTGTGTAAAGTAAAAACAAACAAACAAACAAACAAACACATATACAAATGAAACTCAAGTGAAGCTGAAGATCTGCTGGGCCTAAGGGCCGGAAGACTGCTGAGCTAAAGCTCATGAGGTGTGAGGGGAAGGGGCCAGAATAACCGGTGACGGCTTCACGGTGGAAGGCAGGCCCTGGAAGACACGCACTATTTGGACAGGTGAAGAAGGCATTCCAGGCGCGGGCAGTAGCATGAACAGAGGCCCGGAGGTAGGAATGAGCACAGCGTGTGGGAAGGTCAGTGAAGGCACGGCCACGGTGGGAGCAGAGCACGGGCCCTGGACGGGAACGGCAGAGAAGGCTGAAGAGGGGCACGGGGGACTCATCAGGGATGGCCCGAGAACCTTGGCGGGCTTCTTCTCCACCGGGTGCAATTTCTGGTGCTGAACGAAACTGCCATACCATTTGAATGCTTTCCCACACACCTTGCACTCATAGGGCTTCTCGCCGGTGTGCACTCTCTGATGCTGGATGGAGGCTATCTTCTGAGTGAAGGCCTTGCCACACTCCTTGCACTGGTAGGGCTTCTCCCCCGTATGAACCCTCTGATGGACAATAAAAAGTGACCTACACCCAAAAGCTTTCCAACATTCCTTGCATTTGTAGAGCTTCTCTCCGGTGTGCAGTCTCTGATGCTGAAGATAGGCCGCGCTCCTTCGGAAGGCCTTCCCGCACTCCTTACACTCGTACGGCTTCTCTCCAGTGTGGATCCTCTGGTGCTGAGTCAGGGCCGTGTTGGAACTCAAACCTTTGCCGCACTCCTTACATTCGTAGGGCCCTTCTCCGATGTGATTCTTCTCATGTACAATACAGTCATAGCTAGATTTAAAAGCTTTGCCGCACTCCTTACATTTGAAGGGCTTTTCCCCAGTGTGACTCATCTGGTGCCGAAGCAGCTTGGAGTTGTATCTGAAGATTTTCCCACATTCTTTACATTCGTAGAACTTCATTCCACCCCGAAGGATCAGATTCGGATTCAGACTGAAAGTTTGCCACGTGGCTTTGCTTTTAAAGTCAAAGTGCTGGGAAACGTTTCTGAGCAGTCCTCCTCCGGGCGTTCTGGACAATTCTGCCTCCTCAGAGGCTTCCCGCTTCACGGCTGGCTCCTCCTCCTTGATCCAGGACTCGCCACCTGCCCAAAGAAACCACAAGTGTTCTGAGTTACTGAGCTGGGAGGGGAACAGGATCCAGGGCTCCTGTTTTCTCTCGTAGAATCTGATTTTGAAAAATACGCTCAGGAAGTGGCTACAGGCATCCTTACAGGAAGATAAGAGAGAGAGAGAGAGAAATGATAATATACTAACTGGAGGGCGGATGACACTGGAAACGGCAGGAAGTGCCTCTTATGAGGAAGGCTGGGAAGTGGACTAAGGCAGGCGAAAGGAGCACAATGAGACATTCCAGAATGGAAAGGAAAGAAGGCAGGAGGCGGGGGAAAAGAGAAAAAAGGATGGGAGAGATAAGAGAATCAGCAAGAAATGAATAATTTTTGAGAGAGAGAGACCCCAAAAAGGGAAGGAAATTCACGCCCCTGGGGAGAAGAGACAGGCAGCTGTCACACTAGCTGGGGTCTAGCAGGCTGCAAACCAAACTCAAAAACACTGCATTTCAACGTCCCCACCTGCAAGCCAGGAAACCATGCTAAATTCTAAATAATGGCCCAATGATTCTATTTTTAAATGTTCCACATGGGGCGCCTGGGTGGCACAGTCAGTTAAGTGTCCAACTCTTGATTTCCGCTCAGGTCTGATCTCTGGGTTGTGGGATCGAGCCCCGCGTCGGGCTCTGTGCTCAGCGTGGAGTCTGCTTAAGGATTCTCTCTCCCTCTCATTCTCTCTCTAAAATAAATAAATCTTATTATTTTTTTTTAAGATTTTATTTATTTATGACAGAGCGAGACAGTGAGAGAGGGAACACAACCACGTGGGAGCTGGAGAGGGAGAAGCAGGCTTCCCGCCAAGCAGGGAGCCTGACGTGAGGCTCGATCCCAGGATCCTGAGATCATGACCTGAACCGAAGGCAGACACTCAACGACTGAGTCACCCAGGTGCCCGTCTAAAATAAATAAATCTTAAAGTAAATAAATAGGTAACTATTCCACATAATCTTCTGGGATAAAAAGATTCTTTCAGGAAGTCAGCTAGAACACAAATTGAACCTGAGAGCTGTAGGCCACAGGCATATTTCTGCTAAAAGAACCACAATTTACAAAATCACAGCATATATGGAAATTTTCTTACAAAAGGAAGAAAACGCAAGGAATCAAGAGCTCCCAGGACTGGTGAGCAGTCTCAGGGAAATTTTACACTGTGGGTGTTGGGTGTGTGTGCATATGTGTGTGTTGGTGTACGTGTGCATGCACATGTGTGTGTGTGTGTGTGTTGGGGTCTGTGTGTATGTGTTGGGTGCGGTGGTGGGGAACAGTCCCTGCCTCTCCCTATACAGCTGTATGTAAGACAAAAAAAATGTAGACCTAAAGATTCTGGCATATAGAACTTGTAGGTCACCTAAACACTAAAAAGGCCAATTAAAGGCATTTATTTCATTGCTGAAGGCCTAAAAACAAAATTCATAGCTGTGGCACAAATAAATCAGTCTGACCCACAGAATCATACTTTCCTCAAAGTATGGCTGAAACCCACTTCTTTGCATAAAACTGGCTTCAAATTAAGTATTTCCACCGGTGAGAAAAAAAGTGGTTTAAGGGCTACTGGGTCACAGCTTTTCTGTGGGAGGTGAGTAGCCACACACTCCTGGGGACCGGTCATCCCAGGCTCAGGGCTGGAACTGGGCAGAGGTCAGAGAGCGCACTGAGTATCGCCTTATAAACGACAAGGAGCCACGGCTTCTCTGCTGCAGAAGAAACATTTCTAATAAACTGGGAAGGCAAAACCAGAAACCACTAGGTTCTCTTACTCACCTGGACAGACGCGTCTCAAAACCTCTGCTTCCCAGGGATCTGGGCCCCATGGCGCTTCTCCACTCTCCAGCTGGGAGACCACATCAGGTTTGGGGAATGGAAACGCTACTCAAGCCAGAGAAAGGAAAAACAAGTTGAGGGAAGACTTCCAGAGCTTTCCTGAGCTCTCGCCAGGCCCACCTCACAACAGGCTGAGAGGGAGGGAGGGATGGGATGAAATGCCCAGGAGACCAGGTGAGCTATCAAGGGGTTCTGAGGAAGAACTCCAAACTATGCTCCAAGACAAGACCAAGGAGATAGCCATTGTCCTCAGGAGGAAACTGCAATCTCACCCTGACCCAAAGGAAGACATGCCCTCAGGAAGAACATAGGCACTGATTCCCACGGGGGGAGGACACACATCTCCAGAACACTGGCAGCATGGAGGAACACAGGGCTCACCTGGGGCTCCAGGAAGCGGCCTCTCCCTCAGGGCCCAGAACCAGTCCCTTCCCGGGACGCAGGGAAGTCTGATTTCGAAACCAGAGGGAATCAGGGATTTCCTCAGCCAGCGTCTCCAGAGACTGGTGACAGAACTAACCTCTGGAGTCATCAAACCTAACGACTTCTAGAAGCCCCAGAACATCTTAGGAAGATGTCAAACTATCACAAAGGACCAGGGCGAGAGTCCTTACCCAGGGAAGCCACATTCGCGTAATTCTCCAGCATCACCTCCCGGTACAGGGCCCTCTGCGTGGGGTCCAGGCTGGCCCACTGATTCTGGGTGAAGTACACGGCCACGTCCTCAAAGGTCACCGGCTCCTGAAAAAACAGGCTCCTGCTCAAGCTCTCAGGGAGGGCAGAAGAGAGGCCTGAGCTGCAGGGAAGAGGTGGACCTGCCAGGGTCTGCAAGTCTGAGCCTCCCAGAAGGTCTGCTCTAATGAGAAGAGCACCCAGCACCCCCAAGGGGCAAGCCCTCAGCCAGTGTTCCCGCTTCCAAATGGAGAACCCCAACACTACCCGTGTGCACAGCTCTGAGGCCCCAAACTGTCATCCCCATGTCACAGCCTGGCACCTGGGGCTCTCTGCCTGGTCACTGCATCAACCCCCATTGTTCCTGACTCTGTCCGTCTGGCACCTCCCGCCCCCTTGTGTGCCACAATCCTGTCACCCTGTTTTCTACACACCAGCCGCTGCAGGCCGCTGCCACTCACTCCGTCTGCACCCATCCAGAGTATACACCCGCACCGTTTGCTCCCTGCACCTAGCGTCTCCTCGGTCCTCCCCAACATTTCCACCAGTGCAGAGGAGCCGCTCCTTAAAGATATTTCCAGCATACGGGACGCCTGGGTGGCTCAGTCGGTTAAGCGGCTGCCTTCGGCTCAGGTCATGATCCCAGGGTCCTGGGATCGAGTCCCACATCGGGCTCCTTGCTTGGCAGGGAGCCTGCTTCTCCCTCTGCCTCTGCCTGCCACTCTGGCTGCTTGTGCACTCTCTCTCTCTCTCTCTGACAAATAAATAAATAAAATCTTTAAAAAAAAAAAAAAAAAGATATTTCCAGCATTCTGCAAATTTCTTCTTATTCCTTCTTATCTTATCGGAACGCTCTCTTGAAGGAAACCTGCAGCCTGCCTGTTCTGGTCTTTTCTCTGAATCACCCATCTTCAAAGAAAGTTAGCAGTGCCCTGTCTCTGGACACAGGTCCATCCCCCAGTCTTGAGCTCCATCCCACCTGCCAACACGGGCCCCTCTCTGCCTCCCCCGGAGCCATCCATGTTCCCAAGCATGAAGGGAACTCATACTTGTTAATTAAGACCCTGGGCACCAAGCTCTTAGGTGGGAGTACCTTTAGGACATATCTTTTTTTTAAAGATTAATTTATTTATTTGAGAGACAATGAGGGAGAGAGAGAGAGAGAGCATGTGAGCACACACAAGCAGGCGGGGCAGAGGGAGAGGGAGAGAATCTTAAGCTGACTCCCTGCTAAGCACAGAGCCCGACGCAGGGCTTGATCCCAGGACCCTGAGATCACGACCTGAGCTGAAATCAGGAGCCGGACCCTTAACTGATTGAGCCACCCAGACACCCCTCTATTTCCTTTAATCTTAAAAACGCATATATGAAATAGAAATTATTACTCCCATTTTCCCATGATGAAACTAAGGTTCAGAAAAATTAATTACTTTGCCCAAGACCACACAGACAGGAACTGGTTGAGCTGGGATTTCAGCCCAGATCCATCAAACAGCAAACCTGGGCTCTTCCCACACACCAAGCTGCCTCCCACACCAGGCTCGCGAGCTCCCCCCAAAACACGGCTCGCCCCTGATCCTCACCGTTACGTGGTGCTGCCCCATCTTTGAAGAACAGTTTCTCAAACTCCTGACCCCCAACAGCACCCATCGATCCATCTTCGCCATGCTCCCTCCAAGCCACAGGGACTCCCTCTCTGAGTGTAGACGGAGGGATTGAGCTCTTTCAAAACCTCACGCACCACCCTGGGAGCCAGAGCCTCTGAATCTTCATGAGGCCCAAGAGTAATCCCTAACAGTGTCCACTGGTTACTTTCTCTGCTTCTGCAGTCGGGACGGTACAGACCACAGAAACTAGATTCTCACATTGGAGGTTTCATCATTTCTGTGCCTTCTCTCCTTGATGCCCCCTACCCCCAGAGTCCACGTCCTAGGAGAAATTCAGGACCTATGCAGTCAGCCTTGTTTTTCTAGTCACCAAAAATGAAAACACCTACCAAGAGGGGTTCAGCTAAGCCCCTAACTCTGTGTGCCCTGTCTCTCTGGGAAGCAGCCTTGCACTGGGGGCAGCACTGGGGCCAGGGCGAAGGGAAGGCTACTGTAACTGCTCTTGGAGGAAGCCGGGAAGAAATGTATCCCAAGCATGAATGCTGGCACTCACAAAGCTCATGGCTGCTCTCCACTCAGGTCCTTATAAGGGTGCTCTTTTATTTTATTTTTTTGGAGAGAGCAAGAGCGTGAGTGGGGACTGGGGTTGGGGGGTGGAGGGCAGAGGGAGAGAGAGAATCCTAAGCAGGCTCCACACTCACTGTGGCACCCGACGAGGGGCTTGATCTCATGACCCTGAGATCATGACCTCCAAGATCATGACCTGAGCCGAAACTGGATGCTTAACCGACTGAGCCACCCAGGCATCCCAAGGGTGTCCTTTTAAAACAACAATTAGGGAACCCAGTTCAAAAGGAGACACTGAAAGGAAAAGAACAAATGTGGACACTCCTCAAAGCAAGAGCTGGCCTTTAGACTGGGCAATGACAAGGTCCAAAGGGCCCCGAAAATAATCTGAGCCCCCAAAAAATCCCAACACTAGACAGAACCACAAGGCAGTAAGGCCTCTGAGGACACCAACCACAGGATCATAGGCGAACCAAAGCTCACCTCCACTTAGAGCAAGTCAGACCTCACTTCCTCTCATCTCCAGGGCTGCTCTCACGACCTCCTCCTTCTCCTCCCAGTCTGCCACCACCAATCTCTTCCTCCCGCACGGTCCCTCCTACCTGCCACCAAATATCACCAGGGCTCTGGAGTCTGGAAAAAGGAAAACTTACTGCTTTAAGGTAGTCGGGTTGTGGATATACCTTCTTTTCTCCCATGATGGTCCCCGTGTACCTCACCATATTTTTCTCCACTGCCTTTCTCATCGTCCAACAAATTAGATTGTTCATTATCAATCTCCCTCCAACAGAACATAGGTCAATGAGGCAACGACTCTGTTTTGTTCATAACTGGTTCACTAACACACAGTCCAGTGCCTGGCGGATACTAGATGCTTAATATAAATTTACTAAATGAATTTCGAAAATGATTTAACCATAAATTTTTCTAAACTTATGAGAAGAGGGTCAGAAAACACCAGCAAGTACCTCCCCGAGTAAAATGCCAGAGCATATCCACTCAAATTGATGGCTGGTATTTTACCATGAGCAGAGATTCTCCTTTTGCAAAAGACTAAAAAAGGAGCATAAATGCAGGAAATGAGCCTAAACATCTTTTTTTGCAGATGATATAACTATCTGCCTAAAAATACTCAAGAGCCAAGGAACTAAATGGAAAATAGAACTGACAAAATAACTCATTAAGTTGGCTATATAGGGTAAGAAAACCAGAATCACTAGCTTTCCTAATACCATAACAATTAGAAGATAAAATGAGGGGGGGGGGGGGAGGTGCACCTGGCTGTCTCAGTCGGTAGAGCATGCCACTCTCAGGGTTGTGAGTTCTGGGCCCCTGATGAGTATAGAGATTTTTAAAAATAAAATCTTTAAAAAAGAAACAACAACGATAAAATGGGAGAAAATAGATGCCATTTATATACAAATAGCTAAGACTAGATCTAACAAAAATGTGCAAGACCAAGTTGAAGAGAATGGAAATAAAGGAAAAACACTGTTTCTGAGTGGGAAGAATCAAATTTGTAAACAATTATAACCAATTGTGCCTAGAAATTCAATAAAAACTCACGCTCCCACCTAAAAAGGCAATGACATCTCTGCAGAGAAAAGAGATCATTTAAAGTCATCTGAGGGGCACCTGGCTGGCTCAGTCCATACAGCATAGGACTTTTGATCTCAGGATTATGAGTTAAAGCCCCACATTGGATGCGGAGCTTACTTCTAAAAATGATAATAATAGGGACCCCTGGGTGGCTCAGTCAGTTAAGCGTCTGCCTTCAGTTCAGGTCATGATCCCAGGGTCCTAGGATTGAGTCCCACATGGAGCTCCTTGCTCATCAGAGAGCCTGCTTCTCCTCCTCTGCCTGCCATTCCCCCCGCTTTTGCGCTCTCTCTTTCTCTGACAAATAAGTAAAATCTTCAAAATAAATAATAATAAGTGTCACCCGAAAAGTAAGTGCAGAGGACCACCTAAAATGTTTTGAAGAAAAGAAGTTTTGAAAGAAAAGATGAGCAGGAATTAAATCCTACATTGAAAGGCCAATACTTCAGGGGCGCCTGGGTGGCTCAGTCAGTTAAGCGTCTGCCTTCAGCTCAGGTCATGATCCCAGCGTCCTGGGATAGAGCCCCGCATCAGGCTCCCTGCTCAGTGGCGAGTCCCCGCTCAGGGCTTCTCCCTCTCCCTCTGTGATCTCTCTCACTCTCACTCTCTCTCAAATAAATAAATAAAAATCTTAAAAATAAAATAAAATTAATGGGGAAAACTGGAGACACTTTAGGATTTGGGTCTTGGGTGTTTGTATGAAATTCTGAGGCCTTCATTTAAATCTTTCATTGTATTGTGATTTCCTTTCAGGTGTACTGCACTAAGTGAAACTTGTCAAATACACCTTCCCTTAAAACCTGAAAGAGGGTACCTGGGTGGCTAAGTCGATTGAGTGTCTACCTTCGGCTCCAGGCATGATCCCAGGAGCTGGGGATGGAGCCCACATCCGGCTCTCTGCTCAGAGGGGAGCCTGCGTCTCCCTCTCCCTCTGCTCACCCTGCTTGTACTCTCTCTCTCTCAACTAAATAAATAAAATCTTTTAAACAAACAAACAAATAAATAAATAAAAACTGAAAGAAAAAAATAGGATATAAGAAAATGAGAAGGGGCACCTGGGTGGCTTAGTCAGGTATGCGTCTGCTTTTGGCTCAGGTCATGATCCTGGGGTCCTGGGATCATGTCCCGCTTCGGGCTCCCTGCTCAGCCAAGAGTCTCCTTCTCCCTCAGCCTGCCATTTCCCTTGCCTGTGCACACGCACGTGCTCTCTCTCATTCTCTGACAATTAAATAAAATCTTTTTTTTTTTAATGAGAAAACAAGCCACCACAGGGAAAAAAATAGTTGAAAAGACCTATTTGATAAAGGACTTCACCAAAACATACAAAGAACTCTTAAATCTCAAAGGTAACAAACCACCCCATTAAAACATGTGCAAAAGACCAGAAGAGACACCTCACGAAGCAGATGTACAGATAGCACACGGGTATATGAAAAGACGCTCCACATCATACGTCAGCAGGAAAACATACATTAAAACACTGAGGTACCACTAGAATGGGCAAAACGAGAACACTGAAAACTCCAAATGCTGGTGAGGATGTGGAGCAACAGGAAATCTCATTTACTGCGGATAGGAATGCAAAATGGCACAGCCACTCCGGAAGGCAGTTTGGTAGTTTCTTACAAAACTAAACATACTCTTACCATATGATCCAACAATCATGCTCCTCGGGACCTTCCCAAAGGAGGTGAAAACTTATATCCATATAAAAACCTGCACACGGATGTTTCTAACAACTTTATTCATAATTGCCAAAACATGGAAGCAACCGAGATGTCCTTCAATAGAGGGGAATGGATAAACTGTGGTAAGTCCAGACTATGGAATGTTATTCAGCACTAAGAAGAATTACGCTCTCAAGCCATGAGAAGTCATAGAGGAAACTTAAATGCACAAAACCAAGTGAAAGAAACCAATCTGAAAAAGCCACATACTGTATGATTCTAACTACGTAACAAAACTACGAAGATCAGTGGTTCCCAGGGAGATAGGGATGAATAGGTACAGCACAGAGGATATTCAGGACCATGAAAATACCCTGTATGATACTATAATAATACTCTGTATGATTCTGTAATGATGGGTACATGTCCTTATACATTTGTAACCCACGGAATGTTCAACACCAAGAGTGAGCCCTATTGTAAACGACAGACTTTGGGTGACTGTGATGTGTCACTGTAGGTTCATCAATTGTAACAAAAGTACCACTCTGGTGGGGGATGTTGATTATGGGGAAGGCTAAGAATAGCCAAGACAATCTTGAAAAGGAAAAACAAAGCTGGAGGTATCGCAATTCCAGATTTCAAGATAGACTACTAAGTTGTAGTGTCAAAACAGTACGGTACTGGCACCAAACAGACACACAGATCAATGGAATAAAATAGATCAATGGAATAAAATAGAGTGCAGAAATAAATCCACACTTATACGGGAATTAATCTGTGGCAAAGGAGGCAAGAATATACAAAGGGGAAAGGCAGTCTCTTCAATAAATGGTGAACAGCTATGTTCAAAAGATTGAAACTGGACCACTTTCTTACACCACACACAAAAATAAATTCAAAGTGGATTAAAGACCTAAAAGTGAGACCCGAGGGGCGCCTGGGTGGCTCAATTGCTCAAAAGACGAAGCTTCTGCCTTCGTCTCAGGTCACAATCCCGGGGTCCTGGGATCGAGCCCCACGTCGGGCTCCCTGCTCAGTGGGAAGCCTGCTTCTCCCTCTCCCACTCCCCCTGCTTGTGTTCCCTCTCTTGCTGTCTCTCTCTTTCAAATAAATAAGTAAAATCTTTACATAAATAAATAAATAATAAAAGTGAGACCTGAAACCATAAAAATCCTTGGAGAGAACATGGATGGATCTATAGGGTATTGATACTAATGAATTAAGTCAGACTGAGAAAGACAAACACCATATAATTTCATTCATATGTGGAATCTAAAAAAAAAGAAAGAAAGAACAAAAAGCAGGATCAGATCTGTAAATAAGAGAACTAATGGTTACAGGGAGTGGGGGAGAATGGGCAACATGGGTGAAGGGGAGAGGGAGATACAGGCTTCCAGTTACGGAATGAACAAATAATAAATCATAGGAATAAAAGGTACAGCATAAGGAAGATAGTGAATGACATTGTAATAGCATTACAGGGTCAAAGATGGTAACCATTCTTGTGGTGAGAGTAGCATAATGTATAAACTTATCAAATCACTATGTTACACTTCAATGAATGTAACATTGTGTGTCAACTATACTCAAATTAAAAAAATTTTTTAGGGGTGCCTAGCTGGCTCAGTCCATAGAGCATGTGACTCTTGATCTCAGTTTCATGAGTTGGAGCCCCATGTTGGGGGTAGTTTACTTAATAAATAAACGAAAATTTAAAAAAATAAAAAGAGGGGCACCTGGGTGGCTCAGTGGGTTGAAGCCTCCGCCTTCAGCTCAGGTCATGATCTCAGGGTCCTGGGAACGAGCCCCGCATCGGGCTCTCTCTCTGCCTGCCTCTCTGCCTACTTGTGATCTCTCTCTGTCAAATAAATAAATGGAGTCTTTGAAAAAAAAAAAAAAAAGATAACGGAGGAGGCTTTGCATGTATGGAGGCAGGGTGTGTATGGAAACTCTGTGCTTTCTATTCCATTTTGTTATGAACCCAAAACCTCTCTGAAAATAAAGCCTATTTTTAAAAAAAGGACAATATTTATCTCTTATCTGGACTATAATATGCTTCTAACTGACTCACACCCTTCTACAACCAATGCACCACAGGGGCTGGAAAAATCTTTTTTTTTTTTTTTAAATCTTTTTTTTGGTAATCTCTACACCCAACATGGGGCCATGGGGCTTGAGCTCATGACGCTGAGATCAAGAGTCACATGCTCTACCAACTAAGCCAGACAAAGCCTGCTGGAAAATCTTTTTAATATATATACCCAACCAGGAAGCTGGGTGGCTCAATTGGTTAAGTGGCTGCCTTCAGCCCAGGTCATGATCCCAGGGTCCTGGGATGGAGCCCCGCATCGGGCTCCTTGCTCAGCACGAGCCTGTTTCTCCCTCTCCCTCTGCTTGCCCCTCCTGCTTATTCTGTCTCTCTCTCCGTCAAATAAATAAATAAAATCTTAAAAAAAAAAAATACATATATCCCACCATGTCACCTACCGTGTTTAATAATCCTCCGGTGCCTTCCCAATGAACTCGGAATAGAAATCAAAGTCTTGACAGTGTCCTACAAGACATGTGCCTACTTTTCCCACGTCACAGTGAACTACTTTCCCTGACCTCGCCCTGTTTCTACAGTACACCCAGCTTTCTCCCCAACTGTAGGGCCTCTGCATTTGACATCCTTCTCTCGGGAAAGCTCTTCTTTAGCTCTCTCTTCAGCGCTTCCCAAAAATGTTTCTAGCTCATTCTTGGGATCTCGATCCCATGTCACTACCTCTATGAGGGCTTCCCTGACCACTACCTTGAGAGGGAGCTTCAAGGCTTCTCAGATTTGAAAAGGTACGGGCATAAGAATCACCTGAACAGGGGCGCCTGGGAGGCTCAGTCAGTTAAGCATCTGCCTTCCAGCTCAGGTCATGGTCCTGGGCTCCTGGGATCGAGGCCCATGGCAGGCTCCCTGCTCACTGGGAGGGTCTGCTTCTCCCTCTGCCTTCCCCCTACCCATGCTCTCCCTCCCTCAAATAAATAAATAATATCTTTAAAAAAATAAAATAAAATAAAATCACCTGAAGAGCTTGTTACAACAGATTCCCAGACCCACTCACCCTCCTCCCCAGTCTGATTCTGGGTCTAGGGTAGAGCCCAGGAATTTGCAATTCTAATGACTTGCCAGGTGATGTGGATGCTGCCCACATGGGGACCACACTTTTGAGAAGCAACTTGTAATTACCTTACTAGTTTGTTTATAAAGTATCTACTTTGCTAAAGGTACCTTCCACAAGAAAAGGAAACTTGTCTACCTTATCCATGTACTATGTACCCAGCACTTACAAAGTGCATAGGGAAAGAACAATGCTGGTCTCCCTGGGATACTTCTGCAATCTGTGGAACAATGTCTTCAATACAGAATTTCTCTGATCTCAGTAGGCAACTTTTATATGCAGAACATGATCTGGATTTCCACATTCAGGGAGAATTTCTTAGCTTGGGCGCCTCTTTTCCCACTTAAACCTACACATCCACACTCATCACTCTCATACTCACAACTCTTATCTCCTCCACCACTATTTACAGCCATGGCTGTGGACATAAACTTAAGGGGGAAATCAGAGCGTGGCCAAGTCAGGCCTTCTTGGCCTTTCCCTGATTACCTGGTAGCTAACTTAATTTTAAAAGACTGAAAGGAAGCTCAGCTCACCTGAGGCCAAGATGTTTGGAGCATGGCTGATGTCCCCTGGCTTCGTGCACTGTCTTCTTGATTTGGAAAAACAAGAACCTTAGGAGCTAAGAGAAGAAGAACCATGAGTGCAATGCACCCTGTCCTACGACACCCACAGCCGCCTGTAGCCTTCCCAGTGTCCTCATTTCCAGCACTGCTAGGAGACTCTCTCACACCCGCCCTGCGGCTCATGGCCCCAACGACCTCACGAACTGCTCCTCAGGACAATCCTCATCGCCTGCTCAGTCCAAGAGCGTCCCTGAGCCCATTCACACGCAGCCAACTGAAAGATCCAAGACAAATCCTATCCCTACAATGTTGGGTCTGAACGAACCTAAAAACACTCTTACAGGAACCATGACGTTGACCCAAAAACGGAGCCAATGGAAAGGAGGGACAGAGATGGCAAGATGCGGATTGACAGTAAAATACTCGGTGTTCCAGCGGGTGATGCTGACCGGAGACCCGACTGGGATCTCCACCCAGGGAATCAGAGACCCCAAACAGAAACGTCAGTATTGGGCGCGGGAAGCTGCTGGGCCAAGTTCTTTAGGATAGAAAAGAGGATCACGCCTCGGTGGTGGGCAGGGGGCTGGACCAGGGCTCTAGAAGGCCGTGCAGCCACCTCGGGCGGCTTCTAAGAGGCCCAGGCGTCGGAGCCCCGAGTCAGGGGAGGGGGTGAGCCGATACCGGGCCCGAGTTCAGGGGAGGGGGGCGCTGACGAGCCGCCAGGGAAAACGAGAAAGCCGACGCCGCGCGGACCTTGCACGTAGAACTCGCTGGAACCCACGCTCTCCCTCTCGGAACACCAAAAAGCTGGTAGAGGCAAGCCGATGCGGAAGCGAGCGCGAGCGCCCAGCGCCCCTCTAGGCCGCGCGGAGGCAGCCCATCTCTGTGGTCCCCGCGGCCCCGCCCACATGACTCGGCCGGCCGCGCGGAAGAGGGGGGGTTGCCGGCGGGCCGCTGCAGGCCTGGTCTTTGGCTGGTGCCTCTCCCGGCTGCGGCAGTTGCCACCTCGTGGGGTCCAGGACGCAGCGGATAAGGTACCCCTTCTAGACCCAGGTGGGGCCTGGGTTAACGCGATGCCGGTCAGCGGTCGGCCGCCCTTACTCCGAGCGTCACTCGGGCCGTGCTGGTGTGGGGAGAATGGCTCCCGGTGTTTCATCTCTTGGAGACCGGAGCCAAGGACACTCCTTCGGTCCCAAGCTGGGCCGCCCTTAGGAAAACGAAGGTTTCCATCCACCCGTGTGCAGCCCTCTCCCTCTCTAGGACCTGCACGTGTAGGAATTCCCTTTCGGACAGACTCATTTAGCTACCAAAATAACGGTAACTAAGGTTGCCAGGCATCCTGTACATACAGGACATGTCCTATGTTAGATGATTTTGTTCTGCATTGACTTAAATGTCCTCTGTTTAGCTTTTCCCGATAACTTTACTAACAAATCTGTAGTTTAGAGCTATTTTTCCACCCAGTAACTGCCATTTAAATACAATGTCAACACTGGCTGAAAAAGAAAAAAAATCATACCTTCCATAAATAAAGATCTGGACAATCCCTTAACAGTCTCTTCCGCAGGTTTAGCTGTGTGAAGTTAAAACAGAATTAACAGATTAAAATTATCTGTTTTTCACATTCAAGTAATTGCCGTTAATTTGCGTAACTTCGGGTCAGTGCACGTGTTCTGCAAATCAGCCAATAAAGTGACAGCCTCACTTAGGTGGTCCCAATTTGCTTCTGAAAGTTAGCAAATCAATGGCAGCCCAAGCTTCTGAACAGGAGCCAATCAGTGGCAAACACCCCTGAAAACCAGCCAATCAGTGCCCTCAATACAGCGACCAAGCCTTTGAAAACCACTGGGTCCCCGTGTTCCACTGACCAGGGCTGGCCAGCGTGGTTGCCAGCGGGAACCGACTTTATTTCTGTTGAACACAAGTTCAGATACACGCCTCCTACTCACCAAGCACTTCTATGCTATGGAGGGGAATCGGCCTCCCACTACTGTTAAGACAGAACGATCCTTGGTATCCGGATGTATGGCTTTATCACAGCAGTTTTCTACTTTTGTTACCAAACCCATTTGACTGCCTGTTACCTGAAAGATCACTCAAGAGACGAGTTTTGTTTGGAAAGGAATCTGAGCTTTATTCAGGAGGCCGGCAACCAAGGGAGAAGTTGGACTCTTGTCCAAAAGCCCCCTCTGAGAGTTCTGCCTGACCCAGGGGGGTTTAAACGGGTTTAGGGTAGTTAATCAGCAAAGAGCGCGCAGTGACCTGTAGCATTTCTTCATCACATGCAGATTTGAAGCCAGTTAGAAACATTTTCAGTGCTGAGGGTTTGCGTGGGGGTCCAGTTCTTGTTTCGTGATGTGCCCAAGTACTCTCTTCTTTCTGGAAAGCAGTGCAAGGTCTACGGATACACAAAGGGAGGTTAGTAATCATTTGTGTAACCTAAAAAAGAATATTTTGCTTAAAAAAAAAATTGCTGGAGTAATCCGAAAGCCAAGGTGGCTTCGAACAGACTTGCTGGCCTCGTTGGCCTGGGAAGGTTCTGGTTCTTCACTTCTCAAGACCAATGGTCTGCAAATCTCAAAGAAAGTAAAATAGTTCTGTTACAGACTGAGGCCTTAGGTCAGTGAGTAAGGAGTGTTAACGCTTCAGACTGGCTGGAGTGCTGTTACACTGCCACAGGAATTAGACTGTTACTAACTATAGCTTAAAGTCCTGTTATGGAGAGTACAATAGGTACCTCCTGCTACATAATCACCCCAAAACTTTGTGGCTGAGAACAATATACATTTATTATTTCTTAAAATTTTTGTAGACCAGGAATTCAGGAGTGGTTTGGCTAGAAGATCCCAGCTTGGGATCTCTCATGAAGTTCCATGCAGGTGTCACATGGGGCTGCTTATGTATCTGCTTATATTACTGGTTATTGCTGTGAAACGTCAGTCCCTTCCTACATGGGTTTCTGCACACAGCTGTGTCCTCACAATATGGCTACAGGATTCTACCTAAGGCAAGCAATCCAAAAGGCCAAGGCCAGGGGCACCTGGCTGCCTTAGTTGGTGGAGCATGTTGACTCTTGATCTCAGGGTCATGAGTTCAAGCCCCACACTGGGTGTACAGTTTATTTAAAAACTAAATAAAACCTTTTTTTAAAATAAAAAAAGGCCAAGGCCAACTACAGTGTGATGACCTAGCTTTGGAAGTCATGCACCATCATCACCTCAATATACTACCTGCACAGGCCACTCATAATACAGTATTAGATGAGATACACAAGGGCATGAATGCAAGGATTAAAATCACTGCAGACCATATGGAGGCTGCCAAGTACTGAGATTTTGCCTATCACAGAAATCGTATATTTTACAAAACTTCCAGTATTTTTATTGCAAAGCTTCTGTACAATTGTTTTAAGTAAATGAATTAGATTTTCAGGAACAATAGCATGATGAGGACTTATATTTTCTTACTGCCCCTTCTCTGAGCCGATCGAAATGAACAACTACCATGAATCTAGAAAGATGGGCACACATATATGGGTGCACATACACACATATACATCACAAACCCTTAACAAGTATTAGCCAGGGGTGCATGGGTGGCTCAGTCAGTTAAGCGTCTGCCTTTGACTCAGGTCATGATCCCAGGGTCCTGAGATGGAGCCTTACATTGAGATCCCTGCTCAGCGGAGAGCCTGCTTCTCCCTCTCCCTCTGCTACTTCCCCTACTTATGCTCGCTCACTCTCAAATAAATAAAATCTTAAAAAGTATTAGCCAGTTATCACAATCAGATCTAACTTGAAGGGGGACGATATTGGACATGAAATTCCTCTATCTGGTATTATGGTGCAGGGAGAATAAATGAAAAAGTTTTGGTAGACCCAAATAAAAATCCCCAAGTTGTGAAAATGAGAATTGGAATCATGGGCAGTCAGAGAGAAAACTGGAGCATGCAACAAAAGTCCCATTCTTTCCCAGAGCAGCCTCACCAGAGGGACAGAGTACAGGTAGTGCTGACCTACAGGCAGCTATAAAGTAAGGTGAACCAAGGAAACTTGAGCTGCTTTTATAGCTATCAGGGAGCTTGCTCATGTATCAGCAAAATTAAAAATGTAGAGCTGGGTGTCCCTCACCTGGCCAATGCCACAAGGACTGGCTCTCCCTAAAAACACACTATCCCCAGCCACTAGCCAGTGCAATAAGGCAAGAAAAAAAAATCCAGAATTGGAAAGAAGTGGTTATGAACATGACCTTCAATGTTAAAAAAAATCCTACAGAATCTAAAAAACATTATTAGAATAAGTGAGTTGTGCAATATTGCAGGATACAAGGTCAAATACAGCAATCAATTGCATTTCTATATATCATCAATGAACATTTAGAAATTTACTATTATAATAGCATCAAAAACGACATATTTAGACAAATCTGACAAAAGGTGTGAAAGATCTATATGGTAAAAATTACAAAACACTGCTGAAATAAAGATCCAAATGAGAGATTTACCATGTTTTTAAGTTAAGACTGTACAGTTAAGATGTGAATTCTCCCCAAAATTGATCTAAAGAGTCCATACAATCTCAATCGAAATCCCAGGATATGTTTTGTAAAAATTTGCAAACTGATTCTAAAACTCTTATGAAGTGCAAAGGACGTAGAATGGCCAAAACAACTTTGATAAAACACAAAATAGGAAAACTAACACTGTGTGACTTCAACACTTAGAAAAACTACAGCAATTAAGGCACCAGCATCAAGATAAACAAACAGACCAACGGAACAAATAGAATCCAGAAGTAGGCCCACACCTGTATGGACAACTGATTTGCAACAATGGTGCAAAGGGAATTCAGTGGAGGAGTCATTTTCAAAAATAGGATACGCACCTAAAAAGGCACAGAGGAGAAAGGAAAGAACTTCGATGCAGACCTCATACCCTACACAAAATTTAAGACAAAATAGATAACATAACATAAAATCTAAAATTATAAAACTCCTAGGAAGAAAAATAGGGGGAAAAAAATCTTTGTAAACTTGAGTAAGGCAAGAATTTCGTAAATATGACACGAAAGGCATAATCCATAAATGAACAAACTGATATATTGGACCTCATTAATAATAGTCTTCTGCTCTTCAAAAGATTAAGAGAATGAGGTTGGTTAAGCTCAGTTAGTTGGTTGGTTGCTCAGTTGGTTAAGCATCTGCCTTTGGCTTGGGTCATGATCTCAGGGTCCTGGAACTAAGCCCTGCACCAGGCTCCCCGTTCAGCAAGAAGTCTGTTTATCCCTCTCCCTCTGTCCCTCTCCCCCAACCCTGCTCGTGCTCACTCGTTCTCTCAAATAAATAAATAAAATCTTAAAAAAAAAAAGATTGGGGCACCTGGGTGGCTCAGTGGGTTAAAGCCTCTGCCTTCGGCTCAGGTCATGATCTCAGGGTCCTGGGATCGAGCCACGCATCGGGCTCTCTGCTCAGCAGGGAGCCTGCTTCCCCCTCTCTCTCTGCCTGCCTGTCTGCCTACTTGTGATCTCTCTCTCTGTGTCAAATAAATAAAATCTTAAAAAAAAAAAAAAAAAAAGATTAAGAGAATGAAAAGACCAGCCACATGCTGGGAGAAAATGTTCAGAAATAACATATCTGAAAAAGGACTTGTATCCACAATATATAAAGAACTCCCCACCCCAAAAGACCTCCCAAATATCAATAAAAACAAAACCCAATAAAAACATAGGCAAGAGATATGGACACTTAACCTAAGACATATGGAAGGCAAATAAGCACATGAAAATATGTTCAACATCATTAGTGATTCGGGAAATGCAAAGTAAAATCACAATGAGACAGCATTATACTTATTGTAAGAGCTAAAATTTAAAACAGTATTAAGCATAGCCAAAGATGTCTTGGAAGTATAACTCCCATACAGTGCTGGTACAGATATAAGATGGTACAACTTCTTTGTAGAAGTCTTGAAGATTTTTTAAAATGTAAATATATACTGGGGTGGGCACCTGGGTGACTCAGTCAGTTAAGCATCTGACTTCGGCTCAGGTAATGATCTCAGGATCCTGGGATCGAACCCCATGTTGGAGCATCCAGGCTCCCCGATCTGCAGGGAGTCTGTTTCTCCCTCCCCAGCCCCACCCTGCTCCTGTGTGGGCACATGCTCTCTCTCCCTCTCTGAATAAAATCTTTTTTAAAAATGTAAATACGTACCTACATTATGACCCAGGCATTCCACCCCTACCCAAGAGAAACAAAAGTATACACCATTACAAAGACTTAAACACAAATATCCATAGCAGCTTTATTTGTAATAACCAAAAACTGGAAACAACCCAAATGGCCATCAGGAGATGGATGGACAAGTTGTGTTATTTCCATAGTGGAATACTACTCAGCCAAAAAAAAAAAAAAGAACCGCTTATATATAATGAATATGTAACATAGATAAATCTCAAAATAATTTATGCCGAGTGAAAGACACCAGACCAAAAAGAAGAGTACATACAATGGGATATTTACATAAAATCCTAGAAAAGCAAAACTCATCCAAAGTGACAGCAGATCAGCACTTGCTGTGCAAAGCTATGAGAGAGGGATTACCAAGGGGCATAAGCAATTTTGGGGGGTTATGGCTCTGTTTATTATCTTGACTGTGGTGACTGTTTCACTGGTATATACGTAAGTCAACACATAGCAATGGTATTATAATAAATAACACTTTTGTTTACTAGTTTCTAGTTATTGTTCTAAGCACTCCTGCATGTATCAACACAAACATATGAGGTAGACTGTCATCCAGATTTTACAGATAAGGAAATTAGTAGTGTCTGTAACTTAACCAAGAACACACCCGGGCTCATACCAAAGTCTGCCTGGCTCTGTATTATTATCCACTACTCTGCTTCCTGCAGGGGGCAAAGTCAAGCAGCTTGCAAAAGAGGGATGCTAAAACATGACAGGTTTATATCTCCCCTCGTCTCCATTGGTAACAGAAAATAACGGAGACTTCTTCCATGAGAAGATAGAACTAAATGAAGTTGCAAGGAAATGCTTCCTGCTGTGAGGTCACTTGGAAGACCAATGAGATGGATGAATTTATGATAAGTAGGGCCTTGCATTTGACTCAAAGGGTATATGTACCCCAACTTTTGCAAAGGCACAGACTACACCCGAGCAATGAGAAGTAACTACAGAATAAGTAGTGTGGGTGGGCACTGCACCTGAGGTAGGTCTCTGAAAACATGTAGCCTCCTAGGAATGTCCTCCAAAATACAGATGGCTCCACAGGGACAGGGGCCCTCTGTTTCTGAGTTTAGGAGACTCCTAATGTAGATTGTGATAGGGTGTCCACGTATCTTTTTCTTTTCTGGTTGATTCCTTGTTTAGTGTTGCACACCTGAGAACGGATGCATGGGAGATAAAGGTTCAAAATCTACAAGTTTATACTAAACTCACACTTGAGGGTACTGAATACTGGGTGGAACTTACTTTCCCTTAGAATTTTGCAGGAATCTACCATTGTCCTCTAACTTTCAAGACCACTGTTATGAAATCCAATGCATTCTTATTCCTGATCTTTTGTTTTCTCTAGAACCTTTTTAAGATCTCCTCTTAGCCTGGAGTTTTGATAATTCACAGTGGTGTTCTCTAATGTAAGTCCTCCCACACATCCCTCATCCATCTTGAAGGGCACTTGGGGACACCACAAACTCCAGAGTCACAGCCAATTTCATTTCTTTGTACATTTGAGTCTGGGGTTTGTTTCTTCTTTTCTAACCATAAAGAGAGCGCTGGTAAAGAACATGAGCGTGGAGACGCAAGGAGGCACAGCACGCCCAGCTGCAGACAACCCTACTCTTGCACAGGTATCTTCTGTGTGTGTAGTTTCCGATGCAGGGTGAATCGCCCACACCAGCTGAAGGTTTTCCCACACACCTCACACTCGTACGGTTTCTCACCAGTGTGAACTCGCTCATGCTGGACCAGGGTGATTTTCTGACTAAAGGCCTTCCCACACTCCTTACATTCAAAAGGTTTCTCCCCGGTGTGAATGCGCTGATGCTGAGTCAAGGCTGTGGGGGAGCTTAACCGTTTCCCGCACTCTTTACACTCGTAGTGTTTCTCCCCAGTGTGCACTCGCTGATGGACGATAAAGCTTGAGCTACAACTGAAAGTCTTCCAACATTCATTACATTCATAGAGTTTCTCCCCAGTGTGGAACCTCTGGTGCTGGAGGAAAACAGAACTGCTAATGAAGGCCTTGCCACACTCCTTACATTCATAGGGCTTCTCTCCAGTGTGGATTCTCTGATGCTGAATCAAGGCCGTGTCTGAACTTAAACCTTTCCCACATTCTTTACATTTAAATGGTTTCTTTCCAGTGTGAATTACCTGATGCCGAATAAGTAATGAGTTGTATCTGAAGGCTTTTCCACATTCTTTGCATTTGAAGGACCTTTCACCAGTGTGACATCCCTGAAAATCCGCCATTCGACTAAAATATCTGCCACATTTTCTACATTCATATGATATCTGACCACTAGGAACTGTCTGATCCATACTGAGTTGTGTGCTGACATTAATGTTTTCCCCAGGTTTCTCACACTGCTCCCCACTCCCGACAGGGCAGTCCTCGCGATGGCTGGTTGGCCCATCTGTGAAATCTCTCCTCTTTGACTTGGTCTTCTTAGCTATCCAGTGACCATGCTGCTGCTCTAGGCTGCCACCAAAGTCCAGGCGCTGGAGAATGTTCTCTGGCAGCCCTCCTAATGTCAGTCTGTGGGACTCTGTTTCTTTAGAAATGTGTTCCTTTGGAGTTGATTCTTCCTTCTCAGCTCTGGTCTCACCTCCTGACATCACGGGAAAAACAAAAACCAAAAAACCACAAGTGTCAGCCTCTGATAGTACTGAAGGGGAAAAAGGATCAAGTGGTTCTAATCTGCCCTATGTGGCTATTTTCCTACAGGTACACAAAATGGCTACCAAAGACCACCACAGTGCAGGGCCCCACAAGTGAAATGAAGACACTATGGGTGGGAGGCAAGCAAGGCTGGGAGGCATTCCCATAAATAGTGTAAAGACTGGAAAACAGCAAAGACTCTTACCTACTAGGACGGGAAGACCAACTGCTTTCTCCCGAGTGAATGGGTGAGATAAGAAGGTATGGAAAGTGATGAATAGACCCCAGGGTCAGAGGAAGACCACCAGATTGAAGAAGGGGCAGGTCAAGCAGCTCACACTACAAAGGGTCCCACAACTGATTCCTTAAAAGCTGCTTATTTTTTACAACATTATCCACGTCCTAATCTTTGAAAACAGAATGGTCTCTGTCATCAAGCTGACCCTAGTAAAGCAGCAGCCTCCTATCCTGTGGCTAAGGGGACTACAGTGGGCTGACACAGCCGCTGGAAGGAAAGGGGAAGACATGGAGGCTTGCTTCTAAAATAAAAGAGCAGGGGCGCCTGGGGGGCTTGGTCATTAAGCATCTGCCTTTGGCTCAGGCCATGATCCCAGGGTCCTGGGATCAAGCCCCACATCGGCTCCCTGCTCAGTGGAGAGACTGCTTCTCCCTCTCCCTCTGTGTGCCACTTTCCCTCTCCCTCTGCCATGCGCTCTCCCTCTCTCTGTCAAATAAATAAATAAATAAAGTCTTTAAAAAAATAAAATAAAATAGCACACATTGCACGTGTGAAGAACCCTTCCACGAACAGACATAAGCCTCAGGGAGGACCTGGTAATGACTCTAGTGCTTTTCCTAAGGTGCGGCACAAGCTGTGTATATAGTTTAATATGACACTAAGAATGTGAAATAGAGAAAACCAAAGGCAATTTTCCCTCTCCTATTAAGGCCTTTTTCAGGTTAATATAATGCTCAGCACTGGGCCAGGGCAACCCTGTGCGTTTATAAGCAAACGGTTTAAAAATGCTTTTTACCCAGATAGCCTGAAGTCCTGGGATCATATCCAAAAAGGCAGAACTTTATTTATTTTTTTAAAGATTTTATTTATTTATTTGAGAGAGAGAGATCACAAGTAGGCAGAGAGGCAGGCAGAGAGAGAGGGGGAAGCAGGCTCCCCACTGAGCAGAGAGCCCGATGCGGGGCTCGATCCCAGGACCCTGAGAGCATGACCTGAGCCGAAGGCAGAGGCTCAACCCACTGAGCCACCCAGGCGCCCCTAGAAAGGCAGAACTTTAACACAAGGCTGGGAGGTGGCGGGGGGGGCTGTGCAGTACTTATGGACATTCTCTGTGAAGCGTCTGAAGAGCACATGAAATTTTACAGGCAGAGCAGGGGTGAAACAGAATAACAAAGGCAAAAAAAAAATACACTATGTTGTTATTTTTAATTCTCATATCAATACCTTTCAAAATGAGGAAGTCATTTTGTTATAACAAGTTTTGTTTCAAAAGTTCAGCTGTTAAAAAAAAAAGTTCAGCTGTTAAAATCAAAGTTTTTTTTAAGGGTCTGTAGGGGAAAAAAAAATGACAGGCTTCAGGTAGGTGTTGAGGCAAGGGAATCACAGGGTGTGTTGTGCTGGTGTCTGCCTATGTGTGAAAATTTCCATTACGAAATTGAATTTTTTTAATTTTTAAATAATTTTTTAAATTATAAAATTTCATTTTATTTTTTATTTTTATTTAAGTCGGTGTTTGGGAACTCATAACTCAGTTTCCCAGAGAGGAGCCTGGCTGGCTCAGTCAGTACAGTATACAACTCTTGATCTCAGGATTGTGAGTTTGAGCCCCATAGTGGGCGTAGACTTTACTTTAAAAAAAAAATTTTTTTTTTCCCATAGAAATAATGTACTCTGTGACTATGTGGATGGCCAGATAGGCCCCAGAAGCCTATTTTCCATCTAAGGTGGTTGACATCCTCATCTCTGCAACGACAAAGTGGTGGAAAAATAAACTTTCCAGAAGACAGGGCTCCAAAGGGCTGTCATGGCTCAAGGGCTGCTTGCCCAGTCACAGGGTGTCCCTCAGCAGGTGGTGAGGTGGACAGGCCAAGAAGAACATGCAGAGGAATCTTGCAGCCATGCCTTTCCCGGAAGAGACTGGCCCTTCCTCATTTGAGGGGGGCTACCACCATCAACGCGGAACCACATACAATGATTCCAGAGGAAAGAAAACAGTCTCACAAGAGAAGAAAACACCTCACACGCATTCAAATGTGAACACAGGAAAGCAGGCGAAGCAAAAAAGGCAGCTGGTCGGTTCTCATGCTCACCTGGACAGACGCCTCTGAGGGCTTCCCTGCCCGCAGGCTCCCACGGTTCCAGGCCCCATGGCAGTTCCCCTCGCTCTAGCTGGGAGACCAGAACAGGTCTGGTGAATAGAAAAGCTGAATAGAAAAGAAAGAAACAGGAACAAAAAGTAAAGGGAATCAGGAAGCAAGGTCCCCTCTTGGCTGTCATTACCTTTCTTCATGGAATGAGGGAGGGAAATGAAGAGAAGTTACCCTGTGCTATCTCAGAGGACCGAAAATTCCCACAAATGCGGGCAGAGTCCTGGAATAACTCCCCACTCACATGAGGGAGTCCCAGATCTTCTTCAGAGAATGTGGAAGACAGAGGCAAAGGGCTCTGCTGAGGTCCCAAGAGCGCTTCCATTCCCTCCATGCATGTGGCAGAGTCCCTCCCAGGGCCAGAGGGACAGCAGATTTCAAAACCGGGGCACCCGAAACTCTCCCCAACCAGTAGGCTCTGAGGAGCTCAGCCTTTGGAGCAAAACTGCCCATGGGGATTATCAGAGAGGCCGCAATGTCTAAGGAAGAAAGAGGCCAGGATGCACGAAACGCAGAGGCAGACGACAGCAGAAAGAAGAGAGTCCTTACCCAGGGAAGCCACATTTGCATAATTCTCCAGCATCACCTCCCGGTACAGGGCCCTCTGTGAAGGGTTCAGGATAACCCATTCATTCTGGGTGAAGTACACAGCCACGTCCTCAAAGGTCACTGGCTCCTGAAACAGCAGGTTCCTGCTCAAGCCCTGAGTGAAGGCAGAGGAGCCTAAGTACTGGGGCAGAGATTTACTGGATGTGGTGGCATTGCCAAGGACAGTCCTCCAGTGCCCCCTACTCCCCACCGGGGCCAGCCCTCAGCCGGCATCACCCTCATCAACAGGAGAGTCCAAGACCCACTGCACCCCTTTGTGGTCATGCCCACGAACAGCCCCTCCTCCCCCTGATGACCTCTGTGTTGACTCTGCTAGGCCCTGCTCTGTATGCCTGTTGGTCCCTCCGGCTCCTTTCCACGGGTTTTGCGTGCACATGCACAGGGAACATCTGTATAAACACAGCCTACAGCACTTTCGTACTGATCTCCACTCCCTCCCTAACCCCACTAAAGTGACAGTAACATAATGGTCCAAGAGGAGAAGAGTCAGAGCAGACCAGGGGTGTTAACAGAATCTTAGAAGGCAGAAAGGATGAATATAACTAAATTAGAAGAGCACGGAAAGCTGAAGGTTAACTGCTGGCAGAGGGGGAAGCAAACAAAAAGGACGCTGATCATCATACAAAACCAAGGATGAGCTCAGGACTTTTCAAGTGTGCCGTGCTTTTTAAATCTTGGTATTTCTATCTGTTTAAAAGCACCAGGGATCGGAAACTTCTTTTGTCTTTACTTCTCCCAACTGCAAAGTATATACTCAG
>CM052898.1:59162149-59205158 GCA_028534135.1 Potos flavus | reverse complement strand
GGAAAGCTGAAGGTTAACTGCTGGCAGAGGGGGAAGCAAACAAAAAGGACGCTGATCATCATACAAAACCAAGGATGAGCTCAGGACTTTTCAAGTGTGCCGTGCTTTTTAAATCTTGGTATTTCTATCTGTTTAAAAGCACCAGGGATCGGAAACTTCTTTTGTCTTTACTTCTCCCAACTGCAAAGTATATACTCAGTCATTCCTCACAACCTCAATGCAGCTCTTTCTGTCCACAGGTCCTGTCCCCGTGCTATAATAAAAACACCTTTTTGCACCTAAATAAATAAATAAATAAATAAATAAATAAATAAAATAAAAGTAAAAATAAATAAAAATAAAAATAAATAAATATTTATTAATTTTAAAAATATAAATAAATAAATAAATAAATAAATAAATAAATAAATAAAAAATAAAAGGACCAGGAAGGAGAGAGGACCCACAAGTACTCAGATTAGTAAATGAAAAATACCTACACAAAGGCATATCACTGAGAAGTCTCAGAAAAATGAGAACATTAAAAAAAAAAATCCTAAAGGCTTTCAGAGCAGGAAACACACACACGCGCGCACACACACGCACGCACACACACACACACTCAGACTGGGGAGTCAAGATGGCAACAGACAACGTGGCGAAGGTAAACGGGGACATGTTTTTAAAAACACTGAGTAGGGGCGCCTGGGTGGCTCAGTGGTTTAAGCCTCTACCTTCCGCTCAGGTCATGATCTTAGAGTCCTGGGATTGAGCCCTGCATCGGGCTCTCTGCTCAGAGGGGAGCCTGCTTCCCCCTCTCTCTCTGCCTGCCTCTCTGCCTACTTGTGATCTCTCTCTCTCTGTCAAATAAATGAATAAAATCTTTAAAAAAATAATAAAATAATAAACAAACAAATAAATAGATTAAATAAAAACGCTGAGTAAAGGGCTGCCTGGGTGGCTCAATCAGTTAAGCCTCAGACTCTTGATTTCTGCTCAGATTGTGATCTCGGAGCCATGAGATGGGCCCTGCGTCGGGGTCCACACTCAACATGGAGTCTGCTTGGGATTCTCTCTCTTCCTCTCGCCTTGCTCTCAATCTCTCTCTCTCTCAAATAAATGAATTTTAAAAAATAAAAAATAAAAATGCAGATTGAAAATTTCTGCTTCTCATTCAGATGGAGTCAAAGGGGTTGGGTTTATCCTGCCTGAACCAAAACAAGACAAATTACACAAAACAAGTTATCAGATACTGGGTGACAGCAATGAAGGACAGCAATCACAGAAGGACAGGAAATAAAGAGATGAGGCCTATGACTCGCCACGCTTACTACTTTGAGTTTCCAGGCTGCAACGCAGGGAGGAGGAAATAAGGCAGAGCCTGGCAGATTCCCTGGTAGATTCTGAGGAGGCCAAGACAGTGGAGTTTAGAGGACGGAATACCATAGAGAAGAGAACTGCCCAGAGAAACAAACCCAATTATCTGCAGAGGGTTCCCTGGCGTATTCAAAGAATGACCAGGGCACAGGTGTGTGGAAACTACCCAAAGCCAGAGAAAGGATCATTTGAAAGGACTGAAGGACACAATCCCTGGCATTCACTCAGGTCCAGAAACAGTGCCTATCTCCACTACCCACACTAGAAAATTTCCTAATTCATAGGCCACTGGATAGAGCTCTCGGGAAACTCTTGCCTCAGTAGTGGAGAATAATTATTCCTAGGCTAACCAGAATTCTACTTCCCAGATTCTACTAGCAAATCATAAATATCAGGACCAGAAAGGAACGAATTGTTTCCAAGTAACTGAAACTGATTCCAGAAAAGACTCAAGAATATTTTGGGAAGGGGCTTCTGGCTGGCTCAGTGTGTGTGACTCTCGATCTCGAGCTTTTAAGCTCAAGCCCCATGTTGGGTATAGAAATTACTTAATAATAAAATCTTTAAAAAAAAAAATTTTTTTTTTAAAGATTTTATATATTTATTTGACAGAGACACAGTGAGAGAGGGAACACAAGCAGGAAGAGTGGGAGAGGGAGAAGGAAGATTCCCGCTGAGCAGGGAGCCAGATGCGGGGCTCGATCCCAGGACCCTGGGATCATGACCTGAGCCAAAGGCAGACGCTTAACGACTGAGCCACCCAGGCGCCCCTCAAAATTTTTTTTTAAAGAAGAATATTTTGGGGACTATAAAAAAATCAAGAATCAAACAAGGTAAAATTTATAATATCTGGCATTTAATCATAGATTACTAGGCATTCAAAGAGGCAGGAATAAGGGACCTATGACGAGACCAATCAATCAAAATCAACCCAGAACTGACAGATGTTAGCATTAGGAGATGGACATTAAAGCAGTTATTATAAATGTATTCCAAATGTTCAAAAGTTAAATAGAGACAAGGGAAATATAGATATAGATATATAGACATTAAAGATATAAAGAAATACATATACAAAGATGTATTTATTTGAGAGAGAGCATGCACGCATGAGCTGGGGGAGAGCGGCAGAGGTAGGAGAGAATCTCATTCAAGCAGACTTTGAGCATGGAGCCCTACGCTTGCCTTGACCTTGATGCAGTTGGATCTCACCATCTTGAGATCACGACGTGAGCAGAAATCAAGAGTCTGATGCTAAACCACCTGAGCCACCCAGGCACCCCGAAGATATACTTTTTTTAAAGGCCCAAATCAAACTTCTAGATATGAAAATTGCTATATCTGAGATGAAAAATATAATTCATGGGACTGACAGCAAATTCGACACTGCAGAAAAAGAAAAAAAACAACTTGTGAACTTGGAGGCATAGCAATAAAAACTAATCAAAAGGAAACAGGAAAAGATTGAGAGCAAAAGGAACAGAGCCATCAGGGAGCTGTGAGAGAACCTCGAAAAGCCTAATGGACGAATAACTGAAGGTAGACTGTGATAAACTAAAGATGCATACTACAAACCCTACAGCAATTTCTAAAACAGTAACACTAAGAGTTATAGTTTATATATAGCTAATAAAAAGAAAACATGGAATAAAACACACCATTAGTCCTAAAGAAGGTGGGAAATGAGGAGAAGGGGCACCTGGGTGGCTCAGTGGGTTAAAGCCTCTGCCTTCGGCTCTGGTCATGATCTCAGGGTCCTGGGATCGAGCTCCACATCGGGCTCTCTGCTCAGTAGGGACCTGCTTCCTCCTCTCTCTCTCTGCCTGCCTCTCTGCCTAGTTGTGATCTCTCTCCTCTCTGTCAAATAAATAAATAAAATCTTAAAAAAAAAAAGAAAAAAAGAAAATCAGGAGAAAAGAGCACAAAGAACGGATAGGACAATTAGAAAACAATTAGGAAGATGATATACTCAAATTTTACCATACCAATAATTATGCCAAATATACATATCTAAACATCCTAACCAGTAAACATTATCAGATTAGATTTTCTAAAAAGTAAGGGCCTACTATATGCTGCCTTCAAGAAATGCATATTACATGTAAAGACAAGAATAAGTTAAAAGCAAAAAAGGTGTAAAAAAATATATGTACCAGTCAAAAAAAGCTGGAGTGACTATATTGATTTAAGGTAATGATGATTTCAGAGCAAAGAATATATTTTTTAAAGATTAATTTATTTCAGGGCAGGAAGGGAGAGAGAGAATCCTCAAGCAGACTCCCCTCTGAGCTCAGAGCCCAACACAGGGCTAGATCCCAGGACCCCCAGATCATGACCTGAGCTGAAGTCGGAGGCTTAACCCACTAAGCCACTCAGGTGCCCCCAGAGCAAAGAATATTAAGAGATAAAGAAAGTCATTTATAACCATAAAGGGATTAGGTCATCATGAAGACATAACAATTCTACATGTTTATGCAGTTAGTAACAGAGCTTCAAAATACAAGAAGCAAAAACTGATAAAACTGCAAGGGAAATAGACAAATCCATAATTGTAGCTGGAAATTTCAATAATTCCTCTCAATAAGGATATAGCAAATGAATAATACTATTACCCAACTTGACTTAATGGACATTTACAGAACACTCCATCCAACAACAGCAGACTACACATTCTTCTCAGGTGTCCAAGGAATATTTTGTAAAGTAGACCATATTCTGGACCATAAAAGAAGAAGAAATCAAGTCATACAAAATATGTTCACTAACCACCACAGAATTAAATTGGATTTAACAGAGAGACAAATGGAACATTCCCAAATATTTATAAACTAAATAACACACTTCTAAATAACACATAGATCAAAGAATAAAACAAAAAAGAATGCAGAAAGTGTTCTGAACTGAAGGAAAATGGAAACACAATGTACCAAAATGAAGGATGCTGCTAAAGCAATACTTAGGAAGACATTCCTAGTATTAAATGCCTGTGTTACAAAATTTAAAAAGGAAAGAAGGTCTTGAATCAGTGACCTCAGATTCACCTTTAGGATCTAGAAAAAGAACAGCAAATTTAACACAAACTAAATAGTACAAGCAAAATAAAGATTCCAAGTGGACATCAGTGACATAAAATAGACAAAAAACAATAGAGAAAATCAGCAAAAGCAAAAACTTGTTCTTTGTGAAGATCAATGCAACTTATAAATCTCTGGACTGATTAATCAGAAATAAAAGAGAAGAAATAAATTAGCAGTATTAGTTCAAAAAAAGGTGACATCACTGCAGATAATAAAAGGATAATAAGAAAATATTAACAACTTTATGCCATTAATGTCTACCGCTTAGATAAAAATAGACAAATTTCTTGAAAGAGACAAATTACCAACGCTCATTCAGGGAGAAATAGAATAGCCCTATACCTACCAAAGGAACTGAAACTGTATTCTAAGAGTTATCAGAAAGAAATAACTAAGTGGTTTCACTGGTGAATTCCACCAAACATTTAAGAAAGAAATGTAATCAGTTCTACACAAATTCTTCCAAAATACTGAAGAGGACAGAATACTTCCCAACTTACTCAATGGGACAAAGATATGACAAGAAAAGAAAACTGCAGATTGATACCCCTTACAAACATAGATGCAAAAATTCTAAACAAAATTTTAACAAAAGAGAATCCAAAATTCAGTAGAAGAATAATACATCATGACCAAGTAGTTTTTATCCAAGGAATGCAAAGTTGGTTGGACACCTGAAAAATTAATGTAATTCACCACATTAAGAAACTAAAATAGAAAAACATATAATCCTCTAAACCAACACAGAAAAAGCATTTGTCAAAATCCAGCATTCACTCTTGATAAAAATTCTCAGCAAGCTAGGCACAGAACATCCTCAATCTGATAAACGACGGGATTTACAAAATAAAACAAAACCTACGATGGTTTTAACGGTGAAATATTGAATGCTTTCACTTGAGATCACAAATAAGACAAGGATATCTGCCCTCACCACGTGTACTCAACATTAAATGCCAGTGCAGTCAGGCAAGAAAAAGAAGTAAAAGGTATCCAGACAGGAAAGAAAGAAGTAAAACTGTCTTTATTTGTAGATGGCATGTCTACATTAAAAATCCAATGGAATCTACCAAAAATTTTTTTTTAAATTTAAAAAACAACTAGAATCACTTTATCCAAGGAAAGACTTCTCCAGTCTTGTGGACAGAGGTGAAAAGGGTCTTTGCAGTATGCAATGATGCATATTTCTACTTTTCAGACTCCACTGCAAATCTATCCCAGTCAATCCCCGACACTTGCCTCTCCAACCTGATTATGTCTCAGTTTGGGCATTCTCATCTCTCCATCCCTCTCAACTCCTCCTCCCCTGCCCAAACACACCTGATAGTGACAGCCGCACAATGACAGCCACAAGTCCGTCAAACAGGAACCTCGGGAACGAGCCCCCGCTGCCTGCTGGGTGTTAACGCTTTTCTTGCACAACTCCCTACGGGATCTTATCACTTTGCTTGCAGAGCAAAGCATCAGCTAAGGAGCAAGCCCCGACTGGTCCAAACCAAGTCTCCTCCAAGATCGACCCGAGTGCTGAACTTTGACTTTTTTCCTCATTATAATACTAAAACTCATGCCCAGGGGTGGAGATTTAACAAGTTCATTACGCAAGCGATGCGTGAAGAAACATGACCTTTAAGTGTGTAGGTGCTAATAAATCCCCGCCTCTACTTGCTTAGACGGCACCCTCTTCCCACCTAAGTATCTTATTAAAAATTCTCCTTGACCTCTCCTCGGAAAGTCAGCCTGAGGATTCTTTCCTTTGTGCTGCTCCCCTGTGCTCGAGCTTAAGCCCCAATAAAGCCTTTCTTGTGAATTTAAGTTTTGGGTCCAGTCTCGTTTCTACCGATGCTGAGTCCAAGGACCCGAGTCCCGTAACATCTGGACAACTCAGGCTCTGGACGCAGACTGACATCTGCTCTCTCTTGACATCTAAGGATGGGAGGGCCGGTAAGGGGGACAACGGAGGCAGAGGATGCTCGCTCACCTGGTGCCACGTGATCTGGAGCATGGCTGGGGTCCCCACTTCACACAGCGCCGTCGGGGTTCGAGATGAGACTGAAGAGAAAATAAAGAGGCACGAGTACGGCTGCTGCTGCCGGGCACCCCTCAAATGCCGTCTGTCCGCCCGGGGCCCCCTCTGTCCCGGCACCCCCTCACCCCAAGGCCACAAGGACTGGGGAACCGGGTACTGCAGAACGCCGTGGGAATGTGACCCCGTTAGCGGGACCCGGAGCCCAAGCGACGGCTACCGCCGAGAGCCGCAGACGCAGAGAACGCGTGCAAGGGCAGCAAACCTGCGCCCCCGGGAAAGCTTAGGACCCGCTCCGCCGGAAGCACATAGGGCCGTTTCCCCTCCTCTCTAGGAACGTGAAAACGTGCCCGTCTCCGTGGTTCCCCAGCCCAGCTGCTACCGCCGCTGTCCCTACTCTACGAGACTGCGAGCCAGAGTTGCGGGCTCTAGGCTCGGGTCCTGCAGCGCCCTCTCTCGGTAGCTCCTCCCGGGGACGTCATCTGACCAGCTCAGGCCACAGAAGGATTGCGATCCCGGAATCACCCAGGGTTCCCTGGCCACTCCTGGCTGCCCTTCCAGGTCCCGAAGCTGCCTAGCTAGGTTCTGTGGCTGCGCTGCGGTGGGCGAGGTGTGTGGGGCCCATCACTTGAACAGCCAACCGTTTACTGGTGGAGAGCATGGACTACGTAGGTCCGGAAACCTGGCTGTACCGCATCTCAGCTGTGTGAGCAGCGGCACGTTTCTTTGCCTGTTTCCTTGTCTGTTAAATGGGTATAATAGTGATACCAACCTCAAAGGACTGTTGAGGCTTAATAATGAATGAGTTAATGTTTTAGCAAAGTATTTACAGTTGTTCCTGGCTACTGTACATAGTAGTTCCTGGTACAGTACTGTACTGGCTACATTTACTGCTACAAGCAGTAAATGCTTGCGGGTTGTTTCGTTTTCTAATTGTGTTTTTTGCTTTCTAAGATACAAGTGCTGCAGGGACTTCCAAGATGTGGCACAGTTTAGGGAAAAGAGCTATTAACATTTAGCCTTAGACCCTTTTCCCACCCTATATATGGGTGTGTTTCAGGTCCAGCCTGGAAACAGATTTCAGCTAAGAACCCAGCAGCCTTCCCTGTGAATACTGGGTCCTTCATATTGAGTTAAATGTTTCATATAGCCTCCCCTCTGTCAGTCTTTAGAACCACTCCATCCTCAAAGACTTGTCAGGGCACCCCACTACACAGCTAGACCTGCCAATGGGATAACCACCATGATTTGCCTTTATTACATATTTGCAAGCCAAGCAAATGTCTCCACCCTATCCCAAGAAGCCCTTCTTGGAGGTTGCCAATGTGGGAAGGCTCTAATACTCCTGAGAATAGCTTCAGAGACATGGCTTCTACTAGTCAAGCTCTACTGTCCTATGTAAGAACTGTCCTCCTGAAAGAGGACTTTGGCTCCCTCCATTCTGACCTCAAACTTTTTACGTGTATTCTTCTTGCCAACTTGTCTCTTGGCTCAGGAAGAAGATCCATAGGGCCAAGTATCCCCTCATGGGAACCACAACTACCCCCTCAAGCAACAAGAACTGCCCTGAGGCAGCAAGACCCTACACGTGACTGATTCCAAGACAATGGTCGTTTTTAACCCTCACTGCCTACCTGCACGTACCTACCCGCTTTGTCCTTACATAAACCTGGAAGTATTTTTGGCATTTTGGAGACAGTCTCTGAGACATTAGTCCACGCACTGAAATAAATCCCTTTTTTGTTTCGCCACCACTTGTTTCTCTGCCTTTGGGTTTTGTCAGTGACGAGTGGCGGAACCTAGTCTGTTTGGGACCCCAGGATCCAGGGGCTCTTGAGCCCTGGTTACACGCCCTCTTCTCCACGATTAGGAAGAATGACTTGAACATTCTAGAAGCTCACCAAGGAGAGGAGCCTAGCAATTCAGTATACATCCTTTGATAATCCCAGTTTTCTAGTACTGGGTGGCTCACTCCTGCCGCCTCAGCTTTGCATGGTGTCCCTGAAAAACATCTACGGTTCACCAGTTCAAGAAAATGCACCACCCCACCTTTCCATGTTAACATGTATCACTCCCTGATAGTGTATTATACACTCCCTGGTGTGTTGTCTGTGTCACTCATTAAAATCAAGAGCTCTGTGAAGGCAATTTTGGTGACCACTGGCACAAAGTAGGGACTCCATAAATATTTATTAAATGAATGACTCTATCAAAATAAGAACTCAACACATTATGTAACCATTAACAGTGCTCCCCTGATACTTCCAAAGCCTATTTCATGGCATGGCACACACGGTGTTCAGTATATACCTGTTGAATGAACAGAGAAGTCCTAATCTGCATACATAATTTACAGAGCGAACATATTCCCCTCAAAGGCTTTTCTTGCTTGTTCGCAGACTTCATTTGTTTAAAGTGATATGGATTTACGATTTTCAGAAATTTTTACTGGCAGGTGCTTCCAATTCACACATTTAAATGGATCTTCTGGGGGCACCTGGGTGGCTCAGTCATTAAGCGTCTGCTTTTGGCTCAGGTCATGACCCCAGGGTCCTGGGATCGAGCCCTGCATCACATCACATCGGGCTCTCTGCTCAGTAGGAAGCCTGCTTCCCCCTCTCCCACTCCCCCTGCTTGTGTTCCCTCTCTCGCTGTATCTCTCTCTGTCAAATAAATAAACAAAATCTTTAAAAAAAAAAAAAATGGACCTTCTGGGGCACCTGAGTGGCTCAGTGGGCTAAAGCCTCTGCCTTCAGCTCGGGTCATGATCTCAGGGTCCTGGGATCAAGCCCCGCATTGGGCTCTGCTCGGTGGGGAGCCTGCTTCCCCCTCTCTCTCTGTCTGCCTCTCTGCCTACTTGTGATCTCTCTCTCTCTCTGTCAAATAAATAAATAAAATCTTTTTAAAAAAATGGATCTTCTGAATATCATGTCCTCTCTCTAATCCAAGATATTTCTCTGGATAATCTCATCTCACCTCAAACCACTTTCCCCAAACAGACCCACGTGTGCATAGACACACATATACACCTTCCATAACTGCGTAGCAAGGGGGAGCCATGTCAGGCCTGAGTCCTGTACTGACTTCTCTGACAGCTAATCTAAGAAAGGTTATCAGGATCACCTAAGACCACACTTTCTGGAGCATAGCTGCTGAGTCCCAGCTTCCCGCATGGCTTCCTGATTTTGGAAAAGAAGAGTGTCAGATATAAGACAGCAGAAGACCTCCAAGTGAGACGGTTCCTCTCTTGCAGCCTATAAGTGCATCACTCCCCATCTCCCCCACCATCCCTGGACTCCTGGACTCAGAACTATCCTACCACATCAGGGCAGCCTGGCCCCTACCCTCGACCACAGTTATAATTACTCCTTCGGTTTATTTTTCCACTCACTTGCTGGCAAGGCACAAGGCTTCTCCGAATAAACCACTACTCTCCATTGTCCAGAACTGAGCCTCAAATGGAGGAGAATCTTGGCTTCAGTGACTGCTTGGGTTGGAGGAGAGTCTTTACTGAACCAGTGACCCTGACCATTGACAAAGATTCTGTCCTTGGCCAAACTCTAGCCAGGCTCTCCTGAGCCCTTTCTCTACTAAGCCTTAACCTTGGCATGTAAAGACCAACAAAACATTAATAGCTCCAGGCCACATCCGAAGGATGAGCCTAGCCCCTCTTAAGAGTGTCTGTCTGAGAAAATTCAGGGCTGCCAAAAGAATTTACTGTTTGTTCCAACCAACACCTGAAGACAGGGCCCCTGTCTCCCAGTCTCTGTAGGAGCCAAACTTCCCTAAGCCCGGCCAGCAAACCCATATGGGTTTCACGTGACTTCCCCTAACCCTAACCCTTTAGAAAGTCCAGTCACTTCTGTACCAGTCAAAACTGCGTCCAGTTGACCCTGGACTCTTGTCCCTCCAGCAATAATTATTACTGATTACGACCTGTCCAGCTTTGTTTATCTTTGACACCACGACTAAGAGAGGTCGCCTCTGGAGAGAGAGAGGGCAGAAGACGCCTGGACTGAGAAGGGCGACAGGACAAGATGCAGGTGCCGGCCCCGGCCGCGAGTCACAGCAGGAAAAAGATGCTCACGTGCGCCGCTGGGTGGCAGTGGGCGCAGACCCGCTCGGACCTCCGGGAAGCAGGCGACGCCAGCCAATACCTCCAGCCGCAATAGGAAGGCGGGCCGGACGCAGGTGCGCAGGAGGAGCAAGGAACCCCGAGCGGGCCCCCTCGGCCGCGCACTTCCAAGTCAACGCCGGTCAGACCTTCCGGGCAGCGGCTCACGGGGACCCCGAGCCCCTGCAACCGAGTTCCCTTCCCGCGGGAGCGCCAGGGCTCCACTAACCAGCGACGAGCCGGAAACGCCGCGGGCGCCCACCTTCCCTTCTAGGAAGGCTGGAGGTTTCCCGCTCGGTGGTGCGCTGGTCCCGGACGCTCCCGCGCCGCGCTTGCAAAGCCGCGCCCTCTCGCGGCAGATGTCAGTGTTGCGGCTGTCTAGCGGCGGTACGGACGGTCTGGTTGCAACCTTGCCTGTGCAGACCTCAACAGCTGGCTACAGATGGGGCCGCAGGAGGGCCAGGAACGACGCAAATGTTTGGGGGTCCCACGTGCAACCGTGATAGAAAAGCCAGACTTCTTGGCCTGCGGGGCGCGTCATACAGGGAAACAGCTGTTTGCCTCTCTTAAGCCCGCACTATTCCTGGAACCGTCCAGGGGCTGGGCTGGGGAAAATGAACTAACGGCGTGGAGTCTGTGCTCTAACCTCTGAGGTCTTAATAGGGCCAGACTTGACCTACTGAGTGCTAACCCGAAGACAAGGCCGGAAACTAGAGAATTAGCCCGATTTCACACTATAAACACTGAGGACACCCGAGCACATTACAATTTAGACTGGACTGTAGGAGGAGGCCTGCCTGCCGCATGCCTGATCTCTGTTAAAGGATACAAGGGGTTGTCCTGAATGAGAGCTCTCTGATGGTGCTACTTAGAAATCTCAGCTTCGGGGGATCAGGGCTAGGGTAGGATCAGTTAAGGGAAATGGAGTGAGTACCTGCTGGAGGCCTCTTCCTTCGGGAGGCATGGCAGTGGTAGCTAAAGGAAAAATCATGTAGCCACATTGTTTTTATCACCAGCCAACTTCAGTGTTGGAGTGGCTGTGGAAACACAAGGAAAATCAAGGAGAACTATAAGAAGAAATGAACCAGATGGAGAGTTCTAACCAGGGAGCCGGCCTTGCAGCTGCTAAGTGGGCTACATACACAGACCCCAAAGAAAAAGGCCCAAGAGCCACAGAGATTCACCTTCACTCAACCCCTGGCCAGAAGTGCCTGTTTACCCCAAACACAGAGCATACGAAAATCAGAGGGGGACATAACCTCATTTCTCGTAACTCCGCCAGCTCTTCCACCCCAAGACTAGCCAGTCCCAAGTCATCAACAAGACAAGATCTGAATGCACAGACTGAAAACTCACTGTGAATCAAGAAACATTAATGGGGGCGCCTGGGTGACTCAGTTGGTTGGGCGACTGCCTTTGGCTCAGGTCATGATCCTGGAGTCCTGGGATCGAGTCCTGCATCGGGCTCCCAGCTCCACTGGGAGTCTGCTTCTCTCTCTGAACTTCTCCTCTCTCATGCTCTCTCTCACTCTCTCTCTCCCTCAAATAAATAAATAAATAAATCTTTAAAAAAAAAAAAAGAAACATTAGTGGAAGATGATCAACACCGCCCACAGAGGGCTGTCAAAGCTAAATTCCTAAAAACTTCCAGGCATTGGGGAAAAAATATCCTGAAGCTTCTCCTCAGTTATCTTAGTTGCCAGGAGACCTGGAACAATAGAAACAAGAGAAAAGGTTGTGTTCTCAGAAGTCCACAAGATGCTTTCCAGGTGTCTGATCAGCCCAGTTAACTCTCCCCCTTACCAGAGTGGGACCCTAGCAGCCTCAATCACACTACGTGACCTAACCCCTCGGCCAGGGGACAGTAGACAAGTGAACACCTCACCTAAATTGGGCAGATCAGATTCTCTCTCCCAGGAATGTGCCACAGTCTGGGAGATCATTTGGGCTGCTCCCTGGAATGGAGTTGTAAACATGAAACCTGTGGCAACTTCTGCTGTGTGCCTAGGGACAGAGAGTGCAGCACTGCAAACGGGGGAGAAGGGATCAGAAGTGAAGAAAGAGGGACACCTGGGTGGCTCAGTCGGTTAAGCATCTGCCTTCGGCTCATGTCAAGATCCCAGGGTCCTGGGATCGAGCCCCACATTGGGCTCTCTGCTCAGCAGGGAGCCTGCTTCCCCCTCCCTCTCTGCCTGCCTCTCTGCCTACTTGTGATCTCTCTCTCTGTCAAATAAATAAATAAAATCTTAAAAAAAAAAACTAGTAAGTTTGGGAGGGAGGGAGGAGTCAGTATGTTCATAGTCATTTCACTTTTAGATAAAATAAAACTCTTGCAAGAACTCTACATTGGATTTTAAGTGATGTATGAGTTTATTTTTACACATTCGTCCTTTCTGCGAGCTACATGTGGCCCTTGTCAAAAAACACCTGTCTGCCTACTAAGTGCCAGACAACCTGGTGACACTGGTCCCTGCGTTAAGAATGGCATATCATTCATCCTTTCACACCTAGCCTGTATCGCACATTTGTGCAACAATGGGGGGAAACTTACATGCCTGTTGAATTAATGATAAAAGGAAGAGATAAATGAGACAATAAGAGTCACCATCATCAGAAACCCATAAATCTATTGGCTGTGAGGGATCGAAAGCCATTTTTTTCACCCCAGAGCTGATATTTATTTTTCCCTACACTCCTTGCTTCCTTCTCATCTTGAACTACATTAAGAAGTTCTGCTTATCTGAAGTCTGGCTAGTTTCAGAGCCTCCCACCATCCCCCTGAGGCCCTGTTGAATGGTGTTTGTGGGAAATAAATAGGACATTTATATATATATATATCTCGTGTGTGTGTGAGAGAAATAATGACGAAGAAACCACAGTCATTGTCATTTTCTTACATTTTGACTGCTTTCCTTAACAGTGATTCTAGGTGAGGGATCTTTGCATTTTGTGTAGTCTGGAAGCTCTGACTACAGCTGGGAAGGTAAGTTTGGTTTCTGCCCTTTCTTCTCCTGAATTCTATATATTATACAAACCTAATTAAGCAAGAAAATAAAGAAAAACTGCCAACATCCCACAAACCATTTAAATTTCTCCCTATTCTGAGGGTGATGGAAATTTTCTTTATCTTGCTTACACAACTGTATTCATTTGTCAAAACTCACCAAACTGTCTACTTTAAAAAGATAAAGCCTATAAAGTGTATCTCAATAAGTCTAACCGAAGCCAAAACCGAAATGTTTCTTTATGCCCTCCCCTGCAGACATAATTGTATAGTGTTATCCTAACAGTGTACATATCTTTTCCTTAGTGCTGTATTCCTGCTTAACTGTTTAAAGTACTTTTCCAGGGCGCCTGGGTGGCTCAGTGGGTTAAAGCCTCTGCCTTCGGCTCAGGTCGTGATCTCGGGGTCCTGGGATCCAGCCCCACGTCGGGCTCTCTGCTCAGCAGGGAGCCTGCTTCCTCCTCTCTCTCTGCCTACTTGTGATCTCTCTCTCTGTCAAATAAATAAATAAAATCTTAAAAAATAATAAAAAATAAAAAATAAAGTACCTTTCCATGTTGCTATACTGTCCTGAAGCAGTGATTGTGAGAAGGATCAGGGCCCATACCATTAGATGAAGAGTATGGCCAAACCAGTGACATCATAACGTCTGCTAAGATTAGTGCCCACCAACAGGGGGTGTCTGGGTGGTTCCCTTGACTGAACATCTGACTGTTGATGTCCCTTCAGGTCATGATCAGGGTTATGAGATCAAGCCCTGCATCTGACTAGCGCTCAGCACAGAGTCTGCTTGTGATTTGTGGTTCTCCTTCATCCTCTCCCTCTGCCCCGCTGCCCTCCCACCCCACCCAGTTCCTGCACCATAAATAAATAAATAAATAAATAAATAAATAAATAAATAAATAAAATCTTAAAAAAAAAAAAAAGATTAGTGTCCATAAACACTTCTTGGTTTTAATTATAAAATTAACTTAAAAGTACCAGGACTCAAAAATGCAGATTTAATCACAGAGGACTCGGAGTAGGTGTGAGAACACATCCGAGTGTGTGTACAGTTAGTCATGAACTCTCCTCTGAGGCGGGAGCTACAGCTAGACAGGGTCAGGCTTCCCTCCTTCCCTCGGAGGCTTGCCAGTGTGATGCCAATGAGTTCGCTCCATGTAAAATTGAGAAATGGTTACACCAAGGCACCTGTGCTCTACCCCACGGCCCAGATTACTTTTCATACGTACGTGTTTGCGTGGGCACTGAAATTAAATAAGGATGTGGACGGGAAGAGAAAAGGAACCAAAACAGAAAACCACATCCCCTTCTAATCGAGTTTAGAGACATGATTCTACATTCTTGCTATCAATGCTGACTCATCACTTCATATTCTTTCTACTGTTATTTCCTTGGTCTATTGCTCGGTTACATGGGATCCTCATCACGGTCATTATCGAGGTAATAAGAAGTCCCAGGCTCCCATTCCACACAGTGAGCCTTGCTCCTGCCCCACCAAATGGCCCTCCTTAATTCCTGAAAGCCATTACTGGATACTTTCTCTGCTTACCTCCTCTCATGGGCTTTGCATCTCCCCTATTTCTTGAATAACAACAGGCCATGCCATTGGACTGCCATATCCCTAAGCCCCCAAATGTCCTGTAAACTCTACCAAGTCTAGTAGAGAAGGCAGGTGCGGACTGATGGTACAGGCCCAAACTGGACACCATAAAGGACCACTCCTATCATTTCCTACCCAGGGGATGAAAGAGAGGAATCAAACATGGTTCTCAAACATCGCGAGAACACAAATGGAGTTGGGAAACACAATAACGACTACATGGGCCCAGAAGACAAACAACACAGGCCTGGTCAGGAGCCCGGGGAAATATGACTCTAGGTGGGTGGGTGGTCCGGCTGGTGAGGGAGCTCATGGGGAGGATTCAGGCTCCCAGGGGAAGTGAGATCCTGAAAGAAATGCACTACTTGAACAGGGGAGGGACTGGCCATTTCAGAGGAGGGGAGCAGCACAAAGAGAGGCAGGGAGGGAGGAAGGAACGCGGGGTGTGGGGAAGCGGGGGCAGCCCCTGGCACGGAGGGGGCAGAGCGCTGGTGCTGGGCAGGCAGAGGGGGGCGGCCGGAAGCGGGGCAGCGGGGCCCAACTGTGGCTGGTTCTGCCACTTGGGCGGCTTTCTTGCGAGCATGCAGCTTCTGGTGCTGAATGAAACTTGCACTCCACTTGAAGGCCTTCCCGCACACCTTGCACTCGTAGGGCCTCTCCCCGGTGTGGAGCCGCTGATGCTGGACCAGGGTGACCTTCTGATTGAAGGCCTTCCCGCACTCCTGGCAGCCGTAGGGCTTTTCCCCGGTGTGGATGCGCTGGTGCACCGTAAAGCGGGAGCTACAGCTGAACGTTTTCCAGCACTCCTTGCATTTGTAGAGCTTCTCCCCCGTGTGGAGCCTCTGGTGCTGGAGAAACACGGAGCTCCGGCGGAAGGCCTTCCCGCACTCCTGACACGCGTAGGGCTTCTCCCCGGTGTGGATGCGCTGGTGCTGGAGGAGGACTGAGTTTGAACTGAAGCTTTTCCCGCACGCCTGACACGCGTAGGGCTTCTCCCCGGTGTGGATGCGCTCGTGGACGATGCGGTCGTAGCTACACCGGAAAGCCTTCCCACAGTCCTTACACTGAAAGGGCTTCTCCCCGGTGTGGATGCGCTGATGCCGGAGGAGTTTGGAGTTGTAGCTGAAGGTTTTCCCACAGTCCCGACATCCGAAGGGCTTCTCTCCACCGTGGAGTTTCTGGTGCTGAAGGAGGTGGGAATGTTGACCGAAGGCTTGTCCACACTCCCGACACGAGTAAGGCTTCTCCCCGGTGTGGGTTTTCTGGTGCCGGGAGAGTTTTGAGTTATACCTGAAGGCTTTCCCGCACTCTCTGCACTTGTAGGGCTTGTCATCCGTGTGAACCCTCTCATGCTGCAGAAGGTCGGGATGTTGGCTGAAATGGCGGCCGCACTCGCCACATTTATAGACCGCCTGTCCTCCGGGGAAGCCCTGCTTTGTCAGGACGTGGGTGCTGACGCCGGTGCTCCCTTCCAGCTTGCTGCCTGCCTCTGCCCTTTTGATGACGGGGGATCTGGTGTCCTGAACCAGCGAGTCCCTGAAACCTGCTTGGTTTGTTTTCTCGGCTGCGCCAGGCGGCTGTGGCCTCCCTGAGCTGCCCTTAAGGGGAGGGAGCTGGGGAGCTTCTGCGAGCAGCCCCTCCACCATCAGTCTGTGGGCCGCTGAGTCTTTAGAAATATTCAGTCTTGGGCTCTGCTCCTCATTCTCGGTCTTGTTTTTCCCACCTAGCATGATAAAAAGAAAACAGGCACTGAAGCTAGAAAGGTACAGTTTACCTTAAAAAAAAAAAAAAAAAAAAAGGATGGGGTGCATTTTGATACATTTATGACAGGTTTTATATTATTTTGGTCTATTTAAGTCTAGTGTAGTCCAGATTAATTTTTTTTTTTAACTGAGTCTTCTCTATTAGAAGAACTAGGCTTTTTATACTATGCGTTTTTTAAATCCTCTAGCTTTACAAAGAAAAATAACAGAAAACAAAATTTTGGGGGGCACCTGGGTGGTTCAGTGGGTTAAAGCCTCTGCCTTCGGCTCAGGTCATGATCTCAGAGTCCTGGGATCAAGCCCCACAATGGGCTCTCTGCTCAGCGGGGAGCCTGCTTCCCTCTCTCTCTGCCTGCCTCTCTGCCTACTCATGATCTCTCTCTCTCTCTGTCAAATAAATAAATAAAATCTTTAAACAAAAAAAAACAGCGCAAAACTTTCAGATGGGTCCTTTCCAGTATGGGGCTGAAGCTCTAGTGAGGGGCACTTTTCTGAATGAGACTGACCCTCTTCATCCTCACCAAGAACTGGTATGACAGAAGCAAAACCTTTCTCATGCTGAATCATTAAAAGACAGGAGGAGGCCAAGCCGAAGGGGAAGACGGTGGGTTCTCCTGCTTACCTGTGTGGAGACCTCCCAAGGCCTCTCCCTCAAGGCGTGTCCAGGGATCCAGGCCCAATGGTGCTTCCCCTCGCTCCAGCTGGAGTATCAGATCTGGTTTGGGGAATGGCAATGCTGCTGAAGGAGAAAGAAAAGGAGCCGGAAGCTGAGGAGAGCCCCTGCTGACCCCCTCAGCCCACCCTTTGCTTTGCCAGGGGAAAAAGTCGGCATCCCACTAAGTCGACACTAAGTAAGCTCAGTGTGGAGAGAATCCGGGGATCTGAGGAAGGTTCAAATTGTTTTGCTCAAGAGGAGGCTTACTCTGGCTCTATCAGAGAAGACAGACCACTCCTGCTGTCATTAGAGGTGTGTGCAGGGGGTCCTAGGAGACTCTCACACAGGGGAGATGGGGACCAGGATTCCAGGGAACTGGAAGAGGGGAGGAGCGAAGGTGTGGCCACCAGGAACCCTCTCAGCTGTCTGTGCCCAGAGAAAAACCCCTCTCAGGAGAGTCCCCACCAGGAAACAGGGAAGAGGCAAATCCTGCTGAAAACCAAAGCGAGCCTAGATCTTTCTCCATTAGCTACTCCCAAAACAGGGGATTAGGGAGCTCGGCTCATGGTGCATCAGTTCTGGGGATATGGGAGACCCCGGATCCACCAAGGAGGAAGCCAGGGGCCCTCAGGGCAGAGCTGGTTCAGGGACAAGGAAGGACTTACCCAAGGAAGTGATGTTTGCATAATTCTCTAACATCACCTCTCGGTACAGGGCCCTCTGCGTGGGGTCCAGGCTGGCCCACTGATTCTGGGGGAAGTACACGGCTACATCCTCAAAGGTCACTGGCTCCTGAGAAAAACAGGCTCCTGCTCAAGTCTCGTCTGAGGGGAGGGCCTGAACTCCAGGGAAGGGCTGCCTCTACTGGACTCCATGGCTCTGAGCCCCATGGGAGGCTTGTACTTGCAAGGACAGCCACAACCGTACCCCAGTTGGGGACAGCCCTCAGCACATTTTCAACGTGCACACCTCTGGGGCTCCCCTGCCTGGTGGTCACATCAACCCCCTGTCTGGTTCCATGAGCTGGGTCGATCTTTCTAGTATGTTTTCTAAGATGACCATAGCAGGTACCTATCTTTTACCCCGAATCCATCCACTCCATCCGCTTGGTTTCTCTCTGGTCTCCCCCTTTCACGTGTTTTTATGGACAGAGGAACCATTCCATGGGCACAGAGTTCCTTACACTCTGGTTGGTTCTCCCTCTTTCTGCCATCTTGCTTTATCACAGTTGGTTGTCCCTTGAATGTGCAGTGTCACCTCCTCCTCTCCTAACACCCGACTCCAGGGACAGGATGGCAGTCTCCATCCCTGAGCAGGCACCTGCCCCCAGATCACCTAAGCTCCATCCGACCTGCCGACGCTGCCCTCTGCACCAGGTGTGTCTCCCTGCCTCCCAATGGGGCCATTTCCACCTTCTCAGGGGAGAAGGAAACCATCCCTTGTCCTGTGTCACTTACTTTTACATCAAATCACTCAATCATCAGAACACAGCGCAAGGTAAGAATTATTTTTCTCTATTACAGATGATGGGAATCAGTGATATTAAGCACTTGGAAATAGACAAAAGGGAGTCCTCTTTATCTGAATATTTATCGTGAGGTTGTATAAGGAAGCAAACATTTCAAAATGAACTGATCACTTATACGAGTGGCACTATCCCATCTCTCCTTGACTTACAGTGAACTCTACCCCAGTCTGTCATGTCGACAACCTCTCCGTGCCTAGTGTCTGCCCAGGGGAAGAAACACAACTACAGATGTACTATATAGGATTGCAGCCATCATGGTAAAGATTGGTTCAGACAAGAATCATCCATGGATGCTACATCGGGGAGGAAATTTTAACGAGGAGCAGGATAGTTGCGTGATCGTAAATGTCTCCCCACAGGTTTCTGATCAGTTGCAAGGGAAAGATGAGAACTATACACTGAAGAAATCAGGTATCACCTTGACTAGGAAGTTTAAATGTGGCTTGCGTGCCTGAGGAACTGAATTTCTCATTTTAATTAACTTTAATTCTAAACAGGCACATATAGCTCGTGGCTACCTTACTGGACAGTGCACAATAGATAGTTCACTGCCTCCAAAAGTTAACCAACCCTTCTGTCTTTACTTCCTTCAGAGCCAACAGCTGGGAACAGGGACCTGACCTTCCTTCCTCATATCATGGCTTCTACCCCTGCCCCACTCCTTTGAGACACCCCGGTAATTATCAGTGCATACCTTGTTCCTTGTTTTCTACAACATTCAGCCTCTCAACATCCTGCTCCACCTCTGATCACTCTGCTTCCGTCCTCTGCTAGCACTTACTCCTTCTCCATGATGAAGTGGGGCTCTTGATTCCCCTACACGGGAAGGGGGTTCAGAGGCAGCACGGCACAGGGGCAAACGGCATGGGCTTCAGAGCAGCGCTCCCTCAATGGGGAAATGCCCCCCAGGAGACATAGGGCACTAACTGTCTGGAGACTTTTTTTTTTTTTTAAGATTTATTTATTTATTTGAGAAAGAGAGAGTGCACGCACAAGTGGGGGGGAGGGGCAGAAGGAAAGGGAAAAGCAGACTCTGCACCGAGTGCAGAGCCCAATGTGGGACTTGATCCCAGGACCCTGAGATCATGACCTGAGCCAAAGGCAGAGGCTTAACTGACTGAGCCACCCAGGCGTCCCCGGTGATGTTTTTAGTTGTCACAACCATGGGGGTGTGGAGGTGCTACTGGCATCCAGTGGGTAGAAGCCAGGGATGGTGCTAATCATGGTACAACACACAGGACGGCCCCCCACAACAACGAATTATCTGGCCCAAAATGTCAATAGTGCTGAGACTGACAAACTCAGCTCTAGGGTCAGACTCCCTAGGTTCAAATCCCATCTCTGATAACCATCAGCTGTGTGACCTTGGATGAGATACTCAAACTCTTTTGCCTCAGTTTCCCCACTTGGAAAACTGGGATAATAGGAGTACCTATCTTATAAGGCTTGTAAGGGTGGAATGAGTTAATATGTGTAAAGAACTAAAACATTGCCTGGCACGCGGTCTTATATAAATCTCAGCACTTACAAGTACAGATGAGATTAGGGGAACATTTCTCATACAGATTATAGATAAGACTGACAGTTGTCTAGTTGGCGCCTGGTTAGCTCAGTGGGTTAAGCAGCTGACTCTAGATTTGGCTCAGATTGTGATCCGATCCCAGGGTGTGGGGATCAAGCCCCATGTTGGGCTCTGCGCTCAGTGGGGAGTCTCTCTCTCCCCCTCTGCACCCCCCCCACCTTTTACACTCTCTCTCTCCCTCACTCAAATAAATCTTTAAAAAAGAAAAGACTGACAACTGTCTAAACATATATATGCGTGTATGTATTTTTTCCCCTCCCTTTATTTTTTAATAATAGAATCATAATTTTACTTGGGGCTGCTCCCAGCTCTAGCAGCTAAGTGAGGCCAATGAAACACAAGTACCAAAACTGTTGGGGATCCTCTGGGAAGGTTTGTGAAAGAGTGCAAACTAATAAAAGGTTTGCCTTTTTTGTCATCTCCTCTTCTATCTGGAATGCACACATGAGAGCTAGAGATCAAGCAGCCACCTTGGGCCATGAAGTAGCCTTGAGTGCAAAGCCAGTGCCAGGATGGTGAAGCAGAAACAGAGAAAGAGCCTGGTGTGGGGTATCACTACCACAGCCACAGTGTCCCTCGGCTGCCTCTCCCTGACTTCTCTTGCATGGGAGAAGCCACTGTTACTTCGGGTATCCTTGCAGGAAGCCCACCCTGAGTGACTACCCCACGGAAAGCACCAGGAGAGAATAGACTGCCCCCACAGATGTTTAAACACTTCCTGACTTGGAACTAATTTTGGTGTAAGTGCTGAAACGGAAGTAGACGGTCCGATGTCTACATACACATCATTCTTAAGTCTTGGATAGGGCTTCCTAATTATATGACACATCTGTTACATGAGACACCAGCTTTCTCATTGCCTGATCTAGGATGCTGGAAAAAAACTCAATGCAAGCATCCTCTACTGCCAAGAAAATTCTGGAAGGACAATTGCTTCCAGGGCTGCATGAATTTGTCCCAACAAAAGATACAGGCTTTCACAGAGGTTAAGCTGTCATCTTTGCAATGGGCTGGAGGCACTGGCATCAGCATTCCTCCAAGAATCCACCTCCCTCATCAATCCACACCCTCCAAAGTTTCCCCAGTGGCTTCACTGTACCCTGACTTTGTGATCTGCAGGGCAAACTCCTCCTGTGAAAGTGACTATTTAAATGCAGGAAGTGGCCTTCCTCTGTATGGTGTGATGCAGACTGGCACTCCCCAAAATTTAACTTGCCCATTTGTTCCCCAGATATTGTACAAATGTAGATTCTGATTCTGGAGATCTGGGTTGGGTCCTGAGACCCTGCCTTTCCAGCAAGCCCCTTGGTGATGCCAAAGCTGCTCATCTGTGAACCATACTTTCATGGTCCATAGTCTGCATGGATGTAGGTTCTCACTTTTTAGGAGAGTTTCTTAGCTGGTGCTTCCTTCTTTCCCAACCAACCTGATCCTCCCAAGTTTACCTACTCACCCTCATCACCTCCCCTAACACGCTGCTCTGCCATACTCAACTGATGGATGCAAACCTAAGCACGGGACTGGGCAGGTCGGGTTACTATTCCTGTAGTGATTGATCAGATCTCTTTTGAACGTGGAGAGAGGGAAGAAAGCTCAGCTCACCTGGGACCACACCCTCTGGAACATGGCTGACCGCCCCTGGCTTCATGCACTGCCCTCTCTGTTTGGAAAAGCAAGAACCTGTGGAGCTAAGAGAGAGAATCACAATGAGGCTGCCCTGCCTCCTTCCCCACCTCTTTCCCCTCAGTCTCCATGCCTCTCTCATCGGAAACAATATTCCTAGGACACTGGATGTTCTCAGTGCATCTTCTCCAGTGGCTCATGTGTGTTGCATCTGCTTCTTTTGTCAATTCTACAAAATCTGCCTGGTGAAGCTGAAAATTCCTCGAAAGAATGTCTGTGAAGCAAGAGTGAGGAACCGCATGCAGTGGATTCGTGGCTTTCAAGAAAATCCCTGGCCCACTATGAATGAATGACTAAGTAGTCTGTACCAAAGGTGGCAAAGCCTAAAACGAGCGTTTAGAGAAAAGGTAGGATAACGGGGCCCCGGGACGAAATTCAAGTGGTGATCCGGCCCCAGAGGAAAGGGGAAGACGCTCAACGTCCCAGGGGGCGATGCAGACCGGAGACCCCATGGGAATCTGCACACTCCACCCCGGCAGGCGGGTGACCCCACGCGTCACCGGCCCCCACCCTGAGTACCGCGAGCCAGGGGATGTCAGGCCAGCTCTTCGGGGCAGGAGGGTTGATGGCGCCTCTGCGGCAGGGCCCCTCGGGCGGCGTCGGTGGGCCCCGACGCCCGAGCTCCGGGACCCGGCAGGCCGCGCCACGGCACGGAGGCGGACCACTGAACGCCCCGCCGCTCCCACCGATCGCAGCCGAGGCGGAAGCGCGAGCGGAGGCGCTCCCACCCGCGCCGCTCTAGGAAGCCGGGAGGCTGGCCTTCTCCATGGTCCCGAGCCGGACCCGCCACCTGCGCCCCGGCGCCCGCTTTCCTCCCGCCCTGCCTGTGCGGGCCGCGCCCCAGCCTGAGAGCAGCAACTCGGGGACACCGAGTCGGCACCACACTCCGCGTGGGTCTGCGTGCGGGCTCCAGCGCTTGCCTAATGAATTCCCGGCCCCGGTCTCTGTCCAACGGCTTCTAGACTGTGACCTGAGATCGCCAAGTCCCAGGTCTGACTGTCCCCGTTCTGATCCCGGCTGCATCACCTATTCACTGTATGGCCTGTACTAGTTAAACTCTGTGCTTCGGTTTCTCAATTGGGAATGGCAGTAGTTTCGAACTCCTAAACTCAGTGCAGTAATTGAGTGAGTCAACTCGTGCAAAGCACTTAACAACTTCTGGTTCTGCATCACAGGTAAGTCAGAGTAGGTTCTAGCTCTGTTGTTGCCGACATTATTGTTATTCCTGTGGGTCTTTGCTGCTTTCCTATAACACACTCCCATATCTCTTTCTCCAGTCCAGATAGGATAATAGTCATGGCAGCAGCTTCCTATTGGCCAGGCTTTGTGCTGATGAGAGAACAGAAGGCAAGCTGAGGACAAAGCAGAAGCTGACACCCTGTGACCTCCCCCAACTCCCTACTCCTGGGTGGGACGTGTGTGCCAATCTTCCAGGAATCTGCGAACCATCTTAATGTTAATACCTTGCTAGAGGGGAAAACCTTGACAATGGCAAGGACTCAAGGCCTCGGGTATCTTGTAGGTCCTCTTTAGCATATGATAGTTCTATTGAAACCTCCCTTTTTCGTTACCTCCCCCAACCCAATCGAACAAAACCTGCCGCCCGGTCACAGCCCCAGTGCAGCAGCTCTTTCTGCCCACCGGTCCTGTCCCCGTACTTTAATAAACCACCAATTTGCACCAAAGATGTCTCAAGAATTCTTTGTTGGTCATCAACTCCGGACTCCACCCCACTGAACCTCACCTATATTCTAAAACTTCATCAGTGCACATACCTTTGAGCTAGAGTCCTCTGTATCAACGTGCCTGTTTCTTTCTACTTGGCTAATCCACAAGCACCTAAAACTCAGAATTTTTCCAGACTGATCTTGTCATCCTTCTCTCACTCTCCAGTTCCACTTTCCAAGGTTGCCCTGTCCCTTGCCCCCCACACTGCACTGTAAGCTAAGTGAGTTCGATCCTTGGTGAGTTACAGGTAGAGACTACACCAGGTGGAGTTGTCATACAAAGGGAACTTTATTTGCAGCAAATAAAGAGATCATGGGGAATAACTTCCAAAGCTGTGACACCCCCCTCCCCCAGTGGAGGTGAGTGGGTTCTTTTTACTTCAGGTTAGGATGAATATTCAGAATGGGGAGTTTTGTCATCACATGTAAAGGTGGGCATAAGGTTGCGCAGGTGTACTTAGAAAACATACCTAGGGGGGCCTGGGTGGCTCAGTGGGTTGGGGCCTCTGCCTTCGGCTCAGGTCATGATCTCAGGGTCCTGGGATCAAGCCCCGCATCGGCCTCTCTGCTCAGCGGGGAGCCTGCTTCCCCCTCTCTCTCTGCCTGCCTCTCTGCCTACTTGTGATCTCTCTCTCTGTCAAATAAATAAAATAAATCTTTAAAAAAAAAAAAAAAAAGAAAACATACCTATACGTGCATTCTGTGTTATGTTAACGAAGGCTTGTGCTCCTCTTGGGTGAAATTTTAACATTGTAATGAGGCAGACCTCTCCAGGGTCTGTCTGCACAGGTGTGAGCCAGTGGTCCAGCTCAAACTGGTTTAGACCGGCTGGAGCTCTTCCTGTTTGCTCATGACATTTTAGCTCATTAACCCTATGGAGCATGGTTTCGGCACCACTCTCCACCCAGCCAACCAGATCATTCAATGTGGGAGTCATAACTGATCCCTTCCTCTGCATCTCCTCTGGATTGCTGTAGCAGCCTCCTAACTGTTCTGGTCGCCAGTCTGGCCCTCTCTGCTCCCTTCTTCCCACAGGACAGCCAGGGTGATCTCAGATATGAATCTGGTCGTGACACAGTTCTGCTTTTAAAAACTCTTCAAAAGTATCTGATTTTGCAGATTTTGTCGCTAAACCTTCAGATTCGAGAATAGCTGTCACTTGCAACATGATACCCTATTTAGAAAACCCAAAAGACTCCACCAAAAAATTGCTAGAATAAATGAATTTAGCAAAGTCACAGGATATAAAATCAATGTACAGAAATCTGTTGCATTTCTATACACCAATCATGAAGCAACAGAAAAAGGAATCAAGGAATAGATCTCATTTACAATTGCACCAAAAATAATAAGATACCTAGGAATAAACTTAACCAAAGAGGTAACAGATCTGTATTCTGAAAACTCACGAAAGAAATTGAAGAGGACACAAAAATGGAAACACATTCCATGCTTATGGATTGGAAAAAACAAAACACATTGTTAAAATGGCTATACTACTCAAAGCAATCTACGCATTTAATGCAATCCCTATCAAAATACCACCAGCCGGGGCGCCTGGGTGGCTCAGTCTGTTAAGCACGTCAGACTTCGGCTTAGGTCATGATCCCGGGGTCCTGGGGTCCAGCCTCACATTGGACTCCCTGCTTATCGAGGAGTCAGCTTCTCCTTCCTCTGCCACTCCCCCTGCTCGTGCTCTCTCTCTCTCTCAATAAATAAAATATTAAAAAAAAAACACACCAGCATTTTTCACAGATCCAGAACAATCCTAAAATGTTTACAAAACCACAAAAGATGACAAATAGCCAAAGAAATCCTGAAAAAGAAGAGCAAAGCAGGAGGCATCACGATTCCACACTTCAAGCTATATTACAAAGCTGTAGTCATCAGACAGGATGGTAGTAGCACAAAAACGGACACATAGATCAATGGAACAGAATAGAAAACCCAGAACCGGACCCACAAGTCTATGGCCAACTAACTTTCGCCAAGCAGGAAAAAATATCCGTTGGAAAAAAGTCTCTTCAACAAATGGTGTGGAGAAAACTGGACAGCCGCATGCAGAAGAATGAAAGGACCATTTTCTTATACCATACACAAAAATAAATTCAAAATGGTTGAAAGACCTATATGTGAGACAGGAAACCATCAAATCCATAGGCAGCAACCTCTCCAACCTTGGCTGCAACAACTTTTTTTTTTTAAGATTTTATTTATTGGGGCGCCTGGGTGGCTTAGTGGGGTAAAGCCTCTGCCTTCGGCTCAGGTCATGATCTCGGGGTCCTGGGATCTAGCCCCACATCAGGCTTTCTGCTCAGCAGGGAGCCTGCTTCCCCCTCTCTGCCTCTCTCTCTCTGTAAAAAACAAAACCAAAAAAAAAAAAAAACTTTACATATTTATTTATTTGACAGAGAGACAATACAAGCAGGAGGAGTGGGAGAGAGAGAAGCAGGCTCCCCCCTGAGCAAGGAGCCTGACGTAGGGCTCCATCCCAGGACCCTGGGATCATGACCTGAGCCGAAGGAAGACGCTTAATGACTGGACTGAGCCACCCAGGCGCCCCAGGGTCCCTGTTCTTTAGATGAGGCTTCTGTGAAGTACAAGAAAGAGCTAGGTCTGCATGACAGGACTGAAGCTTGAATCTGACTCTGAAATCAATAGTCTCTCCTAATGCCATCCTCCCCACACCGGATAAGTGTGCAGTCCTCCATAATCAGAGTGGACTATTACGTGCCTGTGTATTTTAATAACTTCCTGATCTCCTTTTCCATCCCCCAATCCAATCCAGACTATGCTGCCAGATGGATTTTCTTGAAGGCTACAATTTAGCTCAACAATCTATTCTTTGGCCCCACCTATTGTTATTTCCTACTCCTTTCCAAGTGCGTTATACCTCCACCACTTTCCTGCAGGGCCTCTAGACTGGAATTTCCATTTCCTGCTGTTCCACAATTGCGGTACTCACTAGGTGCAGCGTAAATGCAGCTTCCACCCTGAGGCTTGCTCATCCTCTTGGCCTTAAATTATCATCCTCTGAGCACAGAAGGCACATGGATTAGAGGTTAAGAGCCTTTCAGATCAATGGCAATCTGACAGCAGCACTCTCCCCTCTCCGCCATGAACAATTTCAAACCTGCATTCTCTGCAAATCTACATTCCCTCATCCCCCTTTCTCAGCATGTGACCTTGTTTTCTAACTGGAGAAGTCAGAGATCGGAGACCTTTCATAAAAGGAAAAGTTGGTATGAAGGTTGAAAATGTGGTGGACTGGCTAGAGAGACCCCAGAACAAGGTGGTAGGTTAGTGTTAGATTCATGAGTGCAACAAGCCATTGAGCAATTTTCTGACCGCAAAACTACAAATTTAGCTTCTAAACCTACTTCTTTTTCCTCCTCATGCAAAGTTATCAATCTCTCCTCTAGGCTCCATTCTGTCCTCTTCTTTTAAAAAAAAAGATTTTATTTATTTATTTGATAGAGACACACAGCAAGAGGGAACACAAGCAGGGGCAATGGGAGAGGGAGAAGCAGGCTCCCCGCTGAGCAGTTAGCCCAATGCGGAGCTCGATCCCAGGATCCTGGGATCCTGACCTGAGCCAAAGGCAGACTCTTAACGACTGAGCCACCCAGGCAACCCCATTCTGTCCTCTTTCCTCAAAAACTTAATTCCTTTCCACCAATTAGCTGCTTTTCCAGAAGCATCCAAACATGCCCATCACTCCAACTTTACCAAACCAAAACTTCCAAACTCCATGTAACATTTCTCCTTCCCTCACCTTGACAATAACCAACTTTCCGTGGCTTCCATGACTGCCTTCCGGTTTCCCCTCTGATCCCCCCCCTTCCCAATCTCTCTGTTCATTCTATCCCCGGGCAATCTTGAGTGACTGCTCACATAGCCATGAACCCCAAATCTGTCTTTTAAGAGCTGTGTCACAACTATCCCAGAAACTGCTATGAACCAGTCACTGGGCTATCCAGTCATGATTTACTTCCTTACTCCATGAAGCACACCACATAGGAAGAAACCAGGCTTGAAGTTAGGAATATATCTAAACCACACAGCATTTGAGCAGCATAGCCAGGGCCTGAATGCAGGTTGTCAGCATCCATTATCTACCAGACTACCTGATAAGTCTGTGTGGTGCCTTAAAACTCACATCCCTGGTATTCATAACCTTGCTTCAGCGCTCTTCTTCCACAATGAGCAAAAAGTACAAACCAGAAACTCAGCATATTTGGCTTTATTACTTTACTTCCAGACCAATCCATGAAGGCCCACTAAATGGTGGCACTACTGCTCCTTGGTTTGGACCACCCTCAAGGTGAGGAATACTACCAAACCTGTATTACCTTTGACTCTCCCAGCATCATTCCCTTAAGATTCAGCATGACCTCAATCTGAGGGGTCACTGTTTAGAAATGCTCAACGGCTTGTTGCACTCATGAATCTGACACTAACCTGCCATGTTGTTCTGGGATCTCTACAGCCAGTTCACCACTTTCCCAACCTTCATACTAGCCTTCTTGCAACATGTAGCTTAAGATCCCCATTCACCTGGATAACTCCCCACCCTTCGGGAAAGGCTGGGTAACCCCAAACTGCCTTCATTTCCCCTATCTAAACCATTATCACTTGCCTATTAGTATCATCAAGCAAAATAAGTTTTGTCCCCATGAATCCCAGTGAGGCTCAGAAGCCAACTTTTGGTCAGAAATAGGGAGTAATACCAGAGAAACTTTAACTACCAAACCATGATGTATTTTGTTTAGCTGTCTTGGTTTCCTACAGTGTATTTTCTAAAGAAAATTTACTAAACTTTTTTTTTTTAATTTACTAAACTCTTAAGCATCAAAAGCTGCTGGGACTTATTTACAGGAAATATATGTGTACAAGGGGAAAAACTCACCGGGAGCTCTAAGCGATCCATTTCCCATGAGCACAGTAGTTATGATTTTATGATGGCTTTATACTGAGTCTGGACAGACTGGGGCAAAAGAACCAATTCTCTAACGATAACATTAACAATCCTATCAATCTGCTCCATAATCCCAACCCTAGCAATAGACTTTATGTCAGAGATCAAGCACACTCGCGAGCATGTCAAAAACAACCTTCATTACTTGTCTTTAAAAGCCTCTTATGCCTTTTTTTTTTTTAAGATTTATTTATTTATTTGAGAGAGAAAGAGAGAGAAAGAGAGACAAGACCAGGAACACAAGCAGGAGACAAAGAAGCTCCCCCACATAGGCCTCCAAGCCATGATCATCGAAGCCAACTGCTTAACCACATTGCCATCCAGGTGCCTCAACCTCTTATGCTTTTTATGCTTTCTTGCCAGATGCCTTTGGAGCAGGTGCTTTCTGGGCTGGAGCTTTTTGACCCTTCTGAGCCTTTGGAGGTGCTGCCTTCTGGCCTGCAGCTTTTGGGGCAGGAACCTTCTGGGCTGGAGCCTTCTTGCCCGCAGCGGCCATCTTTTTGGCGGGAACCTTTGCAGCAGCTGCTGCAGCCGCACTCTTAGCAGCAGGTGCTTTTTTAGGAGACGCTTTCAGGAGAGCTGCTTTCTGTAGCTTCCTAACTTCAAGCTTGATTATTCTGTTCCTCTGAAAAATTTCAATATGTTATTATGTACACACACACAAAACTCTTTTGCTGTTCATCCTATATGTATCGAATGCACATGCAAGAAAAAAACTTTATGTCTAAAACCCCTATGAATTCAAGTGTACTCTACCAAGCTCAGGCAAGCAGAATTACCAAATAAGTTTGGGGTAAGAATACAAAAATCTTGTAACAAGTTAAAAACTTACCATTTTCTTTGCCTTCATAACTTTGTAACGATCAAAATCAGTCATCTTGGCTTTCTGTTAAAAATAAATAATCGCTCATACCACCTATCACCCCTCCAAAAAAGAAAGGGTCACAATTCAAATGACCCAAAGCCATTACCCTTTCTCTGGCTTCAATCTTCTTGGCCCATCTCGTGGCTGCCCATTTTGTATTGATATCTGCCTTCTGCCAGGCTTGTCGGACATATTTCTGGCGGGCACTAGGAAAGAGCCAAGATCAGACTTAAGCAATCAGCTTTGAAGCCACATAGATCCAAGGACAGCTTTGAGCCCCCTGAAAGCACAATTTACACCCCCTAAGTTAAAAAGCATCAGCAAAACAATGCCAAAAGCACCCATCCCATTCATTATACTTCCAGCTCTAGGCTGACATCATACACCATATAACTCTTGGCACACTATGTTTTACTAACTTGAACGTTGTTCACTAAACCAGGATGTCTTCTGATCCCAAACACGATTTTATTTATTTGAGAAAGAAAGAGAGAACATAGAGGGAGAAACAGAGCCCAACACGGGGCTCGATCCCAGGACCCCTGAGATCATGACCTGAACCGAAGGCAGACACTTAACTGACTGAGCCACCCAAGCACCCCTGATTTTTAAAGTAAGCTCTAGGTCCAACCTGGGGCTTGAACTTACAACTCCAAGATCAAGAGTTACATGCTGTACTGCCTGAGGCAGCCAGGAGCCCCTCAAATAATCATTTTAATAAAAAATGCAAACCAGCTCATTTTCTGTATTTAAAAATCACCTCTGATCTTGTATATAACATCACTCTACTGCAGTGGATATACAGAAAGCAATTTCCTTTTCATAAAGAATGAGGTAAAGCTAATCCTCAGGCCTTCTGTACAATGCTGAAAGAGATGTGGCTGAACACCACATCTAATTATAACCATTTTTGAAGTTTCTTTCAAATATTTCAAGTATCAAAACCCTGCATGCCTAAAAAATAAACCAGCAGTACATGTCCCAACACATGTTCCACTGCAACTGTCACTGCAGCTGAAACAGCCCAAGAGTAACCACCAGTGTTTTAACTTCCATAATTTACATCACATCAAGAATCACTACTGATTTCCTCAATTCCCTATAAGGAGTTGGGAACAGAACTTCCTTAGTAGCTGTCAAAACTAGAGGACATACGTCAAATACTTAATAATTGCCAGGCACTAAAAGCTCAACTAATGACAGCTAGTACTGTCAGAGAAAACAAGTAGTATTTTTGTTCTGAAGCTAAAAGTGACTAAAGTATGTTTGGGAGACCAGAGTTCCTCAGGGAGGTCTTTGTTGTGTAAATCCTGAAAGGCGGCAAGAAAAAGGATGGCAAATCTGGATAAAGACAAAGACAGAGAACTGGCAGGGTGGAAAGATAATCACAGGACATTTAACAAGTAAACAATGGCCACCCATTTCTATACTGAAAATCCCTCTTCAGAATTGCTCTTACTCACTCTTCAACGCTGTATACTACATTCTCAAGAAAACAAACAAGATAGCAAAACTTTTTTGAATTAAACTAAGCAAACTTTTACTAAGCAAGCAAAGCTGGGGGAGGGGTATTGGTTCCTGGATAGTTACCTGTGAGGGAATTTGAGGATGAAGTCAGTGAGCTGCATGCACTTGAAAGGCATAGCCTGTCTCCTTACCTGAGTACAAGGTCCATCAACCAAAGCCTAGAACAAGTAACATCAAAAAATTTCAGTGCAGAACATAGTAGCAACCCAAGCAGATCTTCTATATATTTGTCCTTCCAGAATCACCAAATCTCTACTACTTATATGCTTTTAAGAAAGATGAAACTATTATTAGTAGTGTAGCCTATAACCTAACCACATGTAACTTACTGGACAATTTTTAAGTCTTTAATCCTCATGTTTCCAACAATAAAAGTTATGTCCATTCACAATCTTTGGTCAATCCCTTAGTTTGTGGTTCTCAAATACCAACAACAGCATCCAAGGGCATTGAAAGCTATGTGCCTGGCTTTGCTCTAAACTCAATTTACATGTAGTAACTCCTTTAACTTCACCAATGTTTCAACCCATTAGTTAAAAGGTCTGGCTAGCGTAAGTGGCAGAGGTAATACTCAAACTCAGTAATATTGGCCAACTCAAACCTGTGCTTGAAATCCCCGTTTGCATTGCCTGTTTCCTCAATGGTAAAATAAATCCACCACCCGTAACACTTCTACTTTAGAGGGCCGTTGAGAAAATTACCATTACCATCTACACTGCAGATCAGTCATTAGCATGTGAAATTGACACTTTTCCTTACACTTACCCTGTTCTGATCAATAACATCTACAATTGCGACCAGCTTCCCAGCATGAGGCCCAAAGGAGACGTAGGCCACCCGGCCAACCTCCACGAAACGCCTGAACACCTATAATCGAGGAGAAGGGACAGAGTGAGACAGTAAAAATACTCATTAGTTTATAAGGTTTTGCAGGTCAAAGGCAGTTTAAGTATAGCGAAAAATAACGCAGGCGGAACACGCCCAAGAGCCATGGGACGACCTGATACATGGACGAAATACGCAGAGCCGGCAGCGGCAAAAGCCAGGTTCCCGCTGGCCTCTAGGCGTAAGGGGCCTCCAAAGCCCCCGTCCGGCTGGGCCCGGGTACGCCCCAGGTCGCTCCAGCTTTCCAGCTCTGGCGGCCACGGCGCGCTCCCGAGGCCCAAGGCGCGCTGGGCCTGCACGGCCCTCCACGCGCTCGTCGGCCGCGAGCCCGGGAAGCTCCTAAACTCCGTGCTCCACCCGCCCAGGGACCCTCACTGCACACTACCTAAGCCCGACTGGGGTCGTTCCAAGGTTTCGTTCTCCCCTACCAGGCGGAAGTGGAGCGGCAAGGCCTCCAAATCAGGAGCCCCAAACCGCAATACTCACCATGTTGGCGGCGTTCGGCGAGAAGGAAAGAAACCCGCCCAACCGTGCGCATGTGTAGAAGGACGCCCCGCCCCTTCGGTTAACGAGTTGACGACGTGAGCACCTATTGGTTGGGGGTCGTACGTCCATACACGCATGCATGCCCACTGGGAAAACATGGCGGGAGTCTGTCGGAAGTTTCCTGCTGTGTTGCAAAAGACAGCAGTGAGGGGCGCGTGGGTGGCTCAGTGGGTTAAAGCCTCTCCCTTCGGCATAGGTCATGATCTCAGGGTTCTGGGATTGAGCCCCTCATCGGGCTCTCTGCTCAGCGGGGAGCCTGCTTCCCCCCCCCTTTCTCTGCCTGCCTCTCTGCCTACTTGTGATCTCTCTGTCAAATAAATAAATAAAATCTTTCAAAAAAAAAAAAAAAAAGCTAGCAGTGAGAGTAGCTTTGGGGATATGCTGTGTCTGGCGGGAGGCCGGTTCTCTCTTAGGGTGAGCTGTGCCTTTCATTATAACTCTGTCCACATTCCATTTTACTTCTTTTAACATTCTTCCAGTTTTCCCTCTGTTACACATAAGTATTTCAGATTTTTGTCTAAATACTACTCATGGCTTAGTACCAGATTTTTTTCTCTGCCTAAGTGATCCAGCAATTCTGTTAACATTTTATTTTAAAGTAATTCAGACTTAACAGAAAAGTTGCAACACTAGTACAAATAATTCCCATAAACACTTCTCTTAGATTCCCCAAATGTTAACATTATTTACTTTTTTATTGAGAGTGAGAGACGCAGAGGGAATTTATTGCGAGAGAGACACACAGAGGGAGAAAGAGAATCTTTTTTTTTTTAAGATTTTATTTATTTATTTGACAGAGAGAGATCACAAGTAGGCAGAGAGGCAGGCAGAGAGAGAGAGGGGGAAGCAGGCTCCCCGACAAGCAGAGAGACCGATGCAGGGCTCGATCCCAGGACTCTGGGATCATGACCCGAGCGGAAGGTAGAGGCTTTAACCCACTGAGCCACCCAGGCGCCCCAGAGAAAGAGAATCTTAAGCAGGCTCCACATCCAGAGCAGAGCCGGACCCGAGGCTTGATCTCATGACCCTGAAATCATGACCGGAGGTGAAATCAAGAGTCGGATGCTTAACCAACTAAGCTGCTCAGGCACCTCTCCCCAAATGTTAACATTTTATGTTTGCTTTATTGTTCTATCATTTTTTCTTTTATTTATTTTTATATTTTAAAGATTTTATTTATTTATTTGACAGATCACAAGTAGGCAGAAAAGCAAGCAGAGAGAGAGGAAGCAGAGAGAAGCAGGCTCCCTGCTGAGCAGAGAGCCCCCCATGCAGGGCTCGATCCCAGGACCCTGAGATCATGACCTGAGCCGAAGCTGCCAGGCTCCCCTCTTTTTTTTTTTTTTTTTTTAAGATTTTATTCATTTATTTGACAGAGAGAGACCCAATGAGAGAGGGAACACAAGCAGGGGGAGTGGGAGAGGGAGAAGCAGTCTTCCCTCTGAGCAGGGAGCCCCATGCAGGGCTCTATCCCAGTAGCCTGGGATCATGACCAGAGCCGAAGGCAGACGCTTAAGGACTGAGCCACCCAGGCGCTCCTCTATCATTTTTTCCTGAATCATTTGAGAGGATGTTAGACATGATGTTCCTTCATCTCTTAACAGCACTTGTGTGCTACTTCCTAAAAAACTGGGCATCATCTTACATAATCAGTACAATGATCAAAATCAGGAAAATTATACTAACATAATTTATCATTTATTCTGTAGTTTTATTCACATGTTATCAGTTGTCCCACTTACATCCTTTCGTGCAAATAAAAATTTTGTTTCCTGGTTCATGATCTAACGGAAGATTACAAGTTGGAAGCTTCTTGTCTAGTCTTAAAATCTATAATAATTCCTACATCATTGTCTTTCATGCTACCCTTGATGCAAAACATAAGAATACACACATAGGATATGTCTTTTTTTTTTTTTTTTTTTTTTTTTTTAGGATATGTCTTTGGTTAAATATATAGTGTTACCTTTCATTGCTGGATTAAGGTGATTGCTGTACTGGCAATTCCCAGAAATCTTTCAGTCCTTCCTCTAAGCTCTCTGCCAGTATTTTCCAGGACTGTTCTACCAGCCTCCTAAATGACCTGCTTTCTCCATTGCCTCCCTTAATCTATTCTCTGCTCACCAGACAGAGGGATCTTTTAAAAAGAATAAGTCAGATAACATCACTTAATTGTTAAAACACTTCATTGGTTTTCTACAGTATTTAAAATAAAATCTAGGGGTCCCTGGGTGGCTCAATTGGCTAAGAGTCTGCCTTCAGCTCGGGTCACAATCCTGAGGTCCTCGGATCCAGCCCCAAGTTGGGATCCCTGCTAGGCAAGCGAGTCTGTTTCTCCCTCGCTCTCTGCCCCTCCCCCACTTGTGTTTGCGTTCTCTCTCTCTCTCAAATAAATAAATTAAATCTTTAAAAATAATAATAACATCTAAACTTCTTACTCTAGCCTACAAGGCCCTGCATCATATACTCCTATATTCAAACACTCCTGTGCCATCCCTCCTTTCCCATCCTCATTGTGCCTCAGCTACACTTGTTTTGAACAGGTCAAGTTCTCTCCTGGTCTGAGTTTTTCACAAGGTGACTCCCCCTGCCAGGAATGCTCTCCCTTCTGTTCATACTCACTGCATAGCAGTGCCAACCATCTCTCCTATTTTTTTTCCAGATATCTCTTCTGAGAGACTTAACTTAGCACATTAAAAAAATAGGTTAATCCCCTTTCTCCTTTTCTAGCTCAACTTTATTTCCTCTGTGGTATCATCACAACTGGTATTGTTTGACTTATTTTTCTGTCCACAGAGATTGTAGTTCTGTACCAGTTGGAATAAGTTCCATGAGGGCAGGACCTTGGTCATTTTTTTTTTTCTTTGTACAGTAGGCTCAATAAATGGGTAGTGAATGAATTAGTATTTAGGCCTTGGGATCTTGCTTTAAATTTTCAAAGCAAAAGGCATGAATAAGAAAGTTCATAGCAGCACTTTTTTTTTTTTTTGGTAATAGCCCCAAGCTGGAAACTACTCAAAGGCCATAAATAAGAGAATTGATAAAAGTTGTTAGGAATGGAGTCAACAGCAACTGTAAGGAACAACACAGATGTTGTTCCTTAACACACAATACTGAGTGAAATAAGCCAGAGATGAAGAGTATATGCTATATGATTTAATTTATATAAAATTCCAAACAGGCAATCTATGATTGTTAGAAGTAATGATCATGCTTAACCTTGGTGAGGGCAGCAGTGGCTGGGGAGTAAGAGGCTTCTGAGCTGTTGGTGATGTCCCTTCATCTAGGTGTGGGTCACACCAGTGTGTTCAGCTTGTGACAATTCAAATCTTATTCTTAGATTTGTGTATTTCTTTTCACCAAATGTAAGTTTCCTGGCTCTACAACCAGAGAAGCTGATTTGCAGGTGTAGGGACGGCAAGAATCTGCATTTAAAAACAAGCTCCCCAACTGGTTCACTGAAACACACTTGAAGAAATACCTTGGGATTCTCCAGTTACAGAATTACTTTTCTAAGTTTCACTAATTATGTCACCCGTGTTTAAAGTCCTCCAAATGTTCATTTTTATCCCCTATTCCACAGGATAAAGTCCAAACTCCCTAGCCTGGCATTCGAGGTCCCCCAAAATCTCACCCCAACATCTTCCTAGCTCCCCCTCCCCCGCCGCAATTCTGCGTCCCTCCCCCTAATCCCGTTATAGCTATAAGTCTCGCGGCTATTCATGCAGTTGTGGCCCCTCTTCCTAGAATATGATCCCCACTCTCCCTGAAGAACAACACCACGTCCATTAAGAAGCATCTAAAGATTCCTCCCCAAGCAACTCCAAGGCGGTCTTCAGATTTCTTTGAAGCTTCATTAGAATGGGTAGGTAAGTCCAATTAAGCCTTCTGTACCTCGCGAGTTCGCGGGCATCCAGGAACGAGTAAGAAAATCATGAATAGGGGCTCCTGGGTGGCTCAGTGGGTTAAAGCCTCTGCCTTCGGCTGGGATCTTGATCTCAGGGAGCCTGCTTCCCCTTCTCTCTCTGCCTGCCTCTCTGCCTACTTGTGATCTCTCTCTCTGTCAAATAAATAAGTAAAATCTTTAAAAAAAAGAAAGAAAAGAAAAAAAATCACGAATTGCTACAGATTTCAGAAGCCAAAGGACCGGACCAAAAGCACAGCTTAGGTTTCCTGGGTACGCCTCTTCCGGGACACCCATCGGGCTCCTCCAATCACGGGGAGGAAGGGCAACTCCTGGACCACTCCAGGATCCAAGATGGCGTCATGGACACGCCCAGTAGTTTATTCGACTCCTCCCTACGGAGCCACGCCCCCCGCCGTTCGCCGTCCCTGCTCGTCCAATCACCGCGAGAAAGGGCGAGCCGAGGTCCGTGCGGGTTAAACACCGCAGCCAGCGGGAGCTCTTAGGCTTGGATCCTTCGCAGGTCGTTTGAGTAGGCTGTTTTGGAAGCTAGGTCCTCTGAAGCCACGCCCCTCTCCCCTTGCTTGTGACGAGAGATGGATGTGAGGGGCAAGGCGGGCGCCCCGCTTTGGGTTTCTGCCATGGAGCGCGGAGCAGAGGAGTAGCGCTGGTCCCGGGTCCCAGCTGGGGGACGCGGAGGACGGCAGCAACACGCCCACTTACCCTTAGAGCCCCTGCGGCTGTCAGCTTGTCCAGAGCCGTTCGCCTGTAACCAGCTGGATCCCAGAATAGCTGTCAGCTTCAGCTGAGTAGGTGTGCCTTGTTTGTTTCTTTCAGTTACAGGGGATGGAAGCGTCAGGTTAGCAGACAAAATGTTTGTTGAGTGCCCAAAAGAGAAATCTAAGCCTGTTCAAGAAGTGAACCGAAAGCTACCTAGAACTCTGACTTCTTTCTTCCTGTAACCTTTCCGAGATGTGAACACATCCCAGTTACGACCAAAATGGCATGGTAGTCATATGTATGCCTACCTGGCATGATATATTTCGGAGTGAAAACAAGTGCATGTTACATCTACTTTCAAAATTTTCATCTTAGGAGCCCCAAAGCTGAGCAACACAGTGTCTCAGCCCAATCAACCTAAAACCGTCAGGAATAAACCTGTAGTCCAGCAAAATCAGGTGCGTTGATTCATTATAACGAGGGAGACGGCACACCAGAGACGCTGTGGGGCATTTAACCAAATAAAGGAAAAGACAGTTACAGAATTGCGGGCAGATGTAAAGTTTAGATGAAATTTAAATGAAACACTGTTTTGATAGTCTCAGTGCAAAGCAGGACCGTGTAAAGGGGTCAACATCAGTCCTAGAGAGCAAAATGGACCCATGGTCCTGTTTCTTTGAGGATTTTGTGTAGAAGCCCCTTTACGGAAGCTTTGCATCTGAGTGGTAAATTGAAACTGTTTCATTCTTGGGGGCCTGGTAGTTCAGTCCGTGAAGCCTGCCTTCTGCTCAGGTCATGACCTCAGGGTCCTGGGGTGGAGCCCTTCATATGGCTCCCTGCCCGGCGGGGAGTCTCTTTCTCCCTCTCCCTCTGCCCACCCCCTCTTGTGCTCCCTCTGTCTCTCTGTTTTTCTCAAATAAAATCTTAAAAAAAGAAACTTTTATTCTTACAGATAAAATTTCAAACACCAGAGTTTCTGAGAGTCCTTGATTCTAGAGAACAGTTTCTAGGTAAGAAAGCAGTAGTGCTCAAAAAAGGTTATTATGACACTTGATAACTGTAGCATTCCTTGGCAGACATATTGTTTCTTTTTAACTTTATAACTGTTTTTAATTGTATCTTTTTTTCTGCCTGAAGGAAGAGCCATACAGATTTTACTTTCTCAGAACTAGTTTTTGTGTCACAGAAATGCTGATGATACATATAGAAGGAAAGAACTCTGAAGGTTTTATCAATGGAGAAGTTTTTGATCTTTTATGTTGTAAAGCAGGAGGTAAAGTCACAAACCACAGGTGATGACATGTTCTGGGATGAGAAAGTTGCCCATAATAAGGAAGACATTGGCATATTAAATCACGGGGACCTGCGTAAGAGCAAATGAAGGTTTTTTTTTGTTTGTTTGTTTTTGTTTTTTTTAAGCAATCCATTGGTTGCTCACTTGGAGCTTCCATTTCCCAAAGAAGTGATGGCCTCTGGAATGGGTCAGGACTCTTGGGATGTAGCACCCAGTTCCTTCAGCAGCACAAGTTTTTCCAGTACTCCAAATACCTGGATGGGGTATTTTGTGGTCTATTTTTTGTGTCTAGCAACCAAAGAGGTAGTCTTGAGTTCTATGCTTTTGAAAGATTGGTCCAGTGTCAAGAAAATACTTGGGAAATATAGCAGATCTAAGGTATGTGGTAAGGCCACAGCAAAGCTGAAGGCTTCTGTTGCCTTTGAGTATAAAAGCAGTTGAAAGAAAGAAATCGTCATGCCTTAAAACAGATCATTAAACTCCTTATTCTCTGTGGAAGACAGAATATTCCATTGTATGGAAAGTTCACTAACGCCAAGATTATATATACATTCTCATGTTATATTACAGAACTGGACCCACTGTTAAAAGAAAATGTTAGCTGTGTACCCTGGAAATAGCTGAACAATTGTAAAATGAACTGGTCAAGCTAGTAGGCCCCTAAATCCAGAACAAGCTCCAGGAACAGGTAAAAGCTGATACAGTCTTCAGTGTAATCATAGAGAGGAGCACTGGTATCTCTCCCAAAGGAAGTCTCCCCTTCTTTGTGCGCTGTTTTCACCAGAGTACAGAAGGTAAGGTGGAACTTTGTGAAGATCTGATTGATTTTATTTTATTTTATTTTTTATTTTTTTATTTTTTAAAGATTTTATTTATTTATTTGACACAGAGAGAGAGATCACAAGTAGGCAGAGAGGCAGGCAGAGAGAGAGGGGGAAGCAGGCTCCCTGCTGAGCAGAGAGCCCAATGAAGGGCTCGATCCCAGGACCCTGAGATCATGACCCGAGCCAAAGGCAGAGGCTTAACCCACTGAGCCACCCAGGCGCCCCAAGATCTGATTGATTTTATAGAGGCTGTTGACATGACTGAGAATCTCTTCCAGAAAATAGCAGTCTGGGGCTTACCAGAGGGGGGTTTCATTTATCCATCAATGACCAGCTGGCAAGGATTTGTGACAGTTTTCCCGAGGTCTTGTTCTTGACCTCTAAGACGTGGGAGATGGTTTCAGCTATTATTTGGTGCTATGCAATGGAGCCAGTTACCAAGCTTCTAGACACGATGGGCAAAGTCATGGACCCTTAAAGCACCCTCAGATCACTTCACTACTCGGCTGGGTTTGCTGCAGGCATTCCTGAATGAGGAGGGGAAATCCTGGGAGGAGGAAGAGGAGTGGGAGAATAGTATCAGAGATAATGCCACGAGGGGCAGACTCTCAGATTCTGAACCTTTTCACAGCAAAGTGTAAAATCACCATCAAAGTTTTTCAGAAAATAGGCACCTGCAGGGGTGCTGAAAGGCTTTTTTTTATTCTATCAGCAAGTTTGACCTTATGGTGATGATGCTTTGTGTTGAGTACATCTTCATGTACTAAGTCCTTGCCTCAGGACATACAGCAACTGATACTGACCCCATTCACTTGTCTAACGAAGCCAACCTCATCATCCAGAGGTTCCTGAAGATGAAGGGCAGTGGAACCCAGGCTTTGTGCCCAGGTACAATGAAGTAAAGCCCGAGAATCGAAGAATCTCCTCACACTTTCCCCATCATGTGTGGCCAACAAGTTCCCCATAATGTCTTCATAGCCACAGGCCTCCAAGAGAGCCACAGGAAGTCCTTGTTCATTCCCCTTCCGAACCATGACCTTTCTGGGGCACCGGAGCAGCTGTTGAAATGCTTGCTGGCATTCATTGCTCAGTATTTCATCCCACACCATCTGCATCTGCTGGAGAATGATGAGCCCGAGGTGGCAGTGGATAAGGCATTCAAGGGAGATAGTCCCTACCCGGACAGGTGTAGAGCGGAGCTGTAGAAGTGGATGGCTGAATGGATGGATGTTCCTAGGCAGGAGTGGCCATGTAATATCCTTGCTGCCATACACTTGAACTTCATTTCCGACCCTAACATCAGTACAGCTCTCTCTGTCCCGGCCACTATGCTGGCCACTATGCCGATTCATGTCCAACCTGCAGCAGGAGAGAATCTGAATCTGATGAGGCACTCTGGAAGGGAGCAAAGGCTTGCCTGGGCTGACCCCGACATGAATTCCTCAAGATGTCTGATAGGCAACAGGTCTTGGATGACTTTGACGCAGAGTGACTGGCGGGCTCTCTGAGTTGCTGAGCTTATAACTGGTACTTGGAACTTGCCCCAGGGCACATGTGTCTGCTGAACACAGTTATGAGTTTTGCTGTTTGATTTATATGATTGTTTTATTTTTAAAATTTTTTATTTTTTATTTTTTTAAAGATTTTATTTATTTATTTGACAGAGAGAGAGAGATCACAAGTAGGCAGAGAGGCAGGGGGAAGCAGGCTCCCCACCGAGCAGAGAGCCCGATGCGGGGCTCGATCCGAGGACCCTGAGATCATGACCTGAGCCGAAGGCAGAGGCTTAACCCACTGAGCCACCCAGGCGCCCCTGTATGACTGTTTTAAAAAGGCTTTCCAGTGTAAATGGAGCTTGCCCTTGTACTAGAGGAGGTAAATCTTGTGAACCTTTAATGTGGTCAGGTTGAAGGACAATTGCATAAAAAGCAATCAGGGGTGCTCAATATATTTAAAATTCAATCACCATGGTTCAGTAAAGAAAATAGAATTACGTGTGGAGTTCTTAAATGCAAGTGCTCTTGTATGTTTTCTGTACCTGCTGTTATTAGATTAAAACTTTGCAGAGAAATCCTGGGTAGAAACCCAAGCACACTTTTTTTTTTTTTTAAAGCAACCATATCTAATCATTAGTACAGTCAAGGAATCCTTTTATGGGACCCGAGACAAGGGAGAGGGAAGAAAAAGGGGACTTTCAGAGAGAAGGGAAGAGATAGAGAAAGAGAGTGAAAAGAGATATGTGCATGGTAAGGAGGGCATCTGGGTTCTGGCAGAGAGAAACAGTGTGATTTTGCTGGAAGAAACAGAAGCTGTTGAGTCTGCCCTGATTCACATCTCCCCTCTGTCCCTCTCTGGTCGTGTGATGTTGGTTGAGTTCCTTAACCTTTTAATGGCCCTTCCTCTCTGAAATCGAGGTTTGAGAGCTCTCTGTATTTCCCAAAACATTGTTGGAAGGGTGCACTGGGATAGACGATGTGAAAAATACTTTGTAAATTATAAGTTTGTATATGTGGTTAACTACCTTAAAAGATTTGTTGTGAGACCATCATTCATTGATTCATTTATTTAGCAATTCATATGCACGCGTAAATGATTATAGCTCTGATTTCTTGCTTACAAGTGCCAAGCCCTGCCCTAAGTAAGGCCCTGTGGTCAATAAGTCAGCCTCCGCCCTCAAAGAGCTCTAGTTGTGGAATAGCTCTTCCCTGAGGAGACTGCCCTCTGCAGCTCAGTGCTGCAGCCTGGGATGAATTCACCTGATAGGACTGGGCTCCATCGCCTGGGGCAGCCTCTTCCTCAGAAGAGTAGGATTTGGTGGGGCGCCTGGGTGGCTCAGTGGGTTAAAGCCTCTGCCTTCGGGTCAGGTCATGATCTCAGGGTCCTGGGATCGAGCCTCACACCCGGGCTCTCTGCTCAGCCGGGAGCCTGCTTCCTCCCTCTGCCTCTCTGCCTACCTGTGATCTCTCTCTCTCTCTGTCAAATAAAATCTCTCTTAAAAAAAAAAAAAAAAAAAAAGAGTAGGATTTGGTTTATTCTCACCTCTGTGCTCATTTGAGCCTGGGAATAGGGGCGGGCTTTTCCTCCAGCCTCGAGGGCTGGCAGAACTCTGGAAGAGTGGAACAGGAGCACCCTCGGTGAAGGCTGTGTTGGATCCCACTGGTATTCCTTATTCGGAGAATAAGTTTACCTCAGAAAGGTCAGGCTGTCTGCTTGGGGAAAGTGTGGCAGAGATGTGGGAGGTTTGTGGGAAGAGTTGGAGGGTTGGTTGGGATCCTAGGGTGACGTTGGTGCTCTCGCACCAGTGGACAGAGTCACTTCTGAAAAAGTAAAAAGACAGAGACACGCAGAATG
>CM052898.1:59072542-59161649 GCA_028534135.1 Potos flavus | reverse complement strand
AGGTTCTCAGTTGACTCAAGCTTCACTATAGGATAATTTTACTGGGGAAGTCCAAATGCCAACAACACATTTTTTTAGAGGGTGGGGGAGGGATAGATGGAGAGAGAGAATTTTTTTAAAGATTTTATTTATTTATTTGACAGAAAAAGATCACAATAGGTAGAGAGGCAGGCAGAGGGAGAGGGGGAAGCAGGCTCCCTACTGAGCAGAGATCCCGATGCGGGGCTCGATCCCAGGACCCTGAGATCATGACCTGAGCCAAAGTCAAGTGTCGGATGCCTAACCCTTTGAGCCACCTAGGTGCCCCACCAACAACACATTTTGTCCTTCGTGAGCTGCTTGGATTCCCCATAAAAGAAGGTTCCTCCAAAGTTCTGCCTGGAGGACAGAGGTAGCCTAGGGAGCTGAGGGTAGAGGGCTTGGAGTCCAAACACTGAATAGGCCCCAGTTCCCTTAATCCTGCTTTTTGGGGGTATGATGTCTCCATCCTCAACTGTGACTTGTGCCTTCCAGTTCCTCTGTCTGCACTGGGGAGAGGTAGTCTCTCATCAGCAAAGAGCGGGAGAAGGGATCCAGGGGGCTCCTACTTCTCAAACAGCTTTAAACTAATCATGTTTATTTTATGCCCACCAACCCAACTTCCAGCTGTACTTAATCCACAAATTCCTGAGCTTTTTGAGGATGCTACTGCTTAATTCACTGATTCTTAATTTCCTCATTGCTTTAGGGTTAGGATTTCTTGGGTCTGCTAAGTCAGTTACCCCTGGTTGGTCAGCATTTCAGTGCAAAATGTTGTTGCTGCCTTTTTTTCTCCTGTTTTCTCCATGCTTGTGGATCTGTGCTGGTATGGACAGCCTTCTTCAAAAGCGGTCTGGATCCTAACCTTCTCCCTACTAAACCCTTTTCCTCTGCTGTTTTCACATCTCAGTTAATGGCAACACTATACTTCCAGTCGTTGAGGCAAAATTTTAGAATAAGTCTTGAATCCTCCTGTCTCTCACTCCATATACACCAGCAAATGTTGTGGGCTCTATTTTCAAATATATGCAGGATCTGACCATTGCTTCCAGCCTTCACTGTTACCACTCAGTCCAAGCTACCAGTACCTGATCTGGATGATTCTAATTGCCTACCAATTAGTTTTCCTGTTTTTGCCCTTGTACCCTCTACTTTATTTTTCTCACTACAGCTAGAGAGTAGACCCTTTAAAACGGAAGCCAGATATCCTCCCTTTGTCCAGACCCTCCAGTGGCTCCCTCTTGTCCTGTCTACTTCCTGTTAACTCTCTGACTTCATTTCCTACATCTTCTAGTTCCTTTCGCTCCAACCACACTGGCCTCCTCTCTGTATCTTGAACATGTTCCTACCCCAGGGCCTTTCCACACACTGTGTTCTTTGCTTAAAATGCTCTTCCGTCAGGTATTCAAACAGCTGATTTCTTCACTTTCTTCAAGCGTCATCTCATCAGAAAAGACTTTTCTGGACTATTTACATGAAGTAGCAATCCCCATCTCCTGCTTCTGGCACTCTCTATTCCACTTATCCTGCTTTATTTTTCTCTGGACTAGTTACAAACTCCTGTGAATTATGTATTTAGTTTCTTAGTATCGGTTTCCCCCACTACAATGTCAGCTGTGTAAAGGCAAGGATTTTGTCTGCTTTGTTCATTGGTATAGCCACAGCACCTAGAACATGAGCTGACTCAGAGGATACATTCAATTAATATAAGTGAATGAATCGAATGATTCTATTAAAAGAAACTGAGTCATAGGGAGCCTAGGAAGTTTAGGTCAAGATCACTCAATTAACAGCAGAACTGGGATTTGAACCAGGTTTGCATGGTGTCAGAGCCTGAGTTCCTAATAATTTTGTTTGATATTTGGGAAGAATTTTTTTTTTAAAGACTTTATTTATTTATTTGACAGAGAGAGAGAGATCACAAGTAGGCAGAGAGGCAGGCAGAAAGAGAGGGGGAAGCAGGCTCCCTGCTGAGCAGAGAGCCCACTGTGGGGCTCGATCCCAGGACCCTGAGATCATGACCTGAGCCGAAGGCAGAGGCTTTAACCTCTGAGTTAACTGAGCCACCCAGGTGCCCCGATATTTGGGAAGAATTTTTAATGAGGTGTGAAGGTGCTGATGGTATTAACACTATGAAAGAGGTAAGATATAATAACTCCGGCATGATCCTAGCTATGTAAGAATGTGCAGAGAAAAAGATCCAGAAAGAAAAATATCAAATATAAAGCAGTGAGTTTCTGAGTGTTTTTTAAAGTATATTTAAAACCTTTTTATTGTAGACAATTATGAAGTACAGACAGGCAGAAGTACAAAGCAGACATAATAGTATACTGAACCTCCCTTGTACTTATCACCCCAGCCTCAAGGACTATCAAACCGTGTGTCAGCCCTGTTCCATCTACTCACAGATGTGATGGTCAATTTTATGTGTGAACTTGGCTAGGCTATAGACCCTAGTTATTCATGAATCTAGGTGTTGCCGTGAAGGTTTGTAGATGTGATTAAAGCCCATCCGATTATGGGCTTTAATCACATCTACAAATCACATTTACTTAAAAACTTAAGTAAAGGAGATTATTCTAGATAATCTTGGTGAACCTGACTAAATCAGTTGGAAGACCTTACTTAAGAGAAGAGCCAGGGCTTCCCTGAGCAAGAAGAAATTCCACATGCAGTCTTTGCACATACTGTGTCCTTTGCTTAGAATTCCCTACCACTGGGTAATCAGATGGCCAACTTCTTCACTTGTGGATGGAAGCTTTAGTTCAAGCTCTGGAATTCCAGCCTGCCTCTCCTGACAGCCTGCCTTGTGGATTTCAGACTTGCCTTCAGCCCCCACGATCACATATATCTTCACGTATATCTCCTACTGGTTCTCTTTCTCCGGCTAAACCCTCGCTGATGCACCAGATATATCATTTCATCCAGAAATAGTTTAGCAAGTATCTAAATGGTAAGGATTCTTGAAAAACAAACAAAAAACAACCACAATTCCATCATCTCACCTGAGCAAAAATTAAAAGCAGTTCCTTGATATCATCAAATGTTCAGACCTCCAGTTGTCACATTGCTTTATAATACTAAACATATTTTTGAACTACTGATTTTTTTTTTCAGCATCTTTTACTTGGGGAGGAAAAAAAAAAACATTCTAGGGAGGATTTTCTCCTTGCTGCCAGCAGAGGGCCTCACGTCTTCTGTGTTTCTACAGGAAGGAAGTTTGGGTTTTTTCCTTCTATAACCTCAGTCACTCAGCCCAGCGCTTAGCACCTGGTAGACTTCTGGAAAATGTATGGTGAGTGAATGAATGAATAAGTGAATGGGTGAAAGAAATACTATTTATTTATTTATTTAAGATTTATTTATTTATTTATTTATTTGACAGAGAGAGATAGCGAGAGCAGGAACACAAGCAGGGGGAGTGGAAGAGGGAGAAGCAGGCTTCCCGCTGAGCAGGGAGCCTGACATGGGGCCCAATCCCAGGACTCTGGGATCATGACCTGAGCCAAAGGCAGACGCTTAATGACTGAGCCACCCAGGCGCCCCAAGAAATACTTTTTAAACTTGTGTTCATTGACTGTATTCTGTGTCAGGCACTGACTATGTGCTAAATTTTCTCTTATATCCATCCCATGAGGTAGGTATTATCCTTATTTTCTATATGAGGAAATCAGGGCTCAAAGAAATTGAAAGGCCTTTTTAAATTTTTTAAAAAATTCATTTTTTTAAATAAATTTAAAAATTTTATTTTAAAAATTTTTAAAAATTTTATTTATTTATTTGACAGAGAGAGAGATCACAAGTAGGCAGAGAGGCAGGCAGAGAGAGAGGGGGAAGCAGGCTCCCCGCTGAGCAGAGAGGCCGATGTGGGGCTGGATCCCAAGACCCTGAGATCATGACCTGAGCTGAAGGCAGAGGTCCAACCCACTGAGCCACCCAGGCGCCCCGAAATTGAAAGGCCTTAGGAAGATCATAGAGGTAGAAAATCTTTGAGTTAACCTAGATCTAAATTTTATTTTTTATTTTATTAAAAAAATTTTTTTAAAGATTTTATTTATTTATTTAAGAGAGTGAGTGATCATGAGCAGGAGCAGAGGTTGAGGGAAAAGCAGACTCCCCACTGAGCAGGGAGCCTGACTTGGGGCTCAATCCTGGGACTCCGGGATCATGACCTGAGCTGAAGACAGGCACTTAACTGACTAAGCCACCCAGGCACCCCTATAATTTTATCTTTTATATGTCATACAAAACATATACAAAGTGTATACATGGTTGGAAAAAGGGAACACCTGTAACTGCTGGCTAGTTCTAGAACATTCCTGTCACCTCAGAAGTCCTGTTACGGACCAAATGTTTGGATCCCCCAATATTTATATATTGAAGCCCTAACTTTCACTTTGATGGTATTTGGAAATGCGTTTTTAGGAGGTAATTAGGGTGAGATGAAGCCATGAGGGTCAGGTCCTCATGATGGGATTGGCGCCTTAAAAGAGGAGATGCCAGAGAGCTCACTGTCTCTCTCCCCACACAAGCACAGAAGAAAGGCCAAGGGGAGCCTCAGTAAGAAGGCGGGCCTTCTACAAGCCAGAAAGAAGGCTCTCACCAGGCCCTGAATTGGCTGGCACCTTGGTCTCAGGCTTCTTGGCTTCTAGAACTGTCAGAAAATAAATATGGAGGGGCGCCTGGGTGGCTCAGTGGGTTAAAGCCTCTGCCTTCAGCTCAGGTCATGATCTCCGGGTCCTGGGATCTAGTCCCGCATCGGGCTTTCTGCTCATCGGGAAGCCTGTTCCCCACCCCCCCGCCTGCCTCTCTGCCTACTTGTGATCTCACTCTCTCTCTGTCAAATAAATAAATAAAATCTTAAAGAAAAGAAATACGGATTGTTTAAGCCACCTGGTCTATGGTGGCCTAGCACACGAAGACACTGGAGTATCCATTTCCAAACACTGTCTCCAACTTCCCTGAACTTTAAGAGCAGTAATTTTCTTGCTTTCCTTGAGAGTTGACCTTCTGCATTTAGTTTTGCCTGTTTTTGAACTTTGTATAAATGGAATTATACATATATGTATTTTTTGTGACTTGCCTTTTACCCTCAATGTCACCTTGGCAAGATCCATCTGTTTGAGCATAGATTTGCAGTTCTTTTGTTTTCATGCTGTTTGGTGTTTTCTAGGCCAGATATACCACTATATACCCTACCATTTTATGCAATAGGTGTCTTGGCTGCTGGTAAAAACATTCTTAGGCATGTAGCCTGTCATACATTAGAAAATGTAGGTCTAGGGGTGCCTGAGTGGCTCAGTGGGTTAAAGCCTCTGCCTTTGGCTCAGGTCATGATCTCAGGGTCCTGAGATTGAGCCCCGCATCGGGCTGTCCGTTCAGCGGCGAGCCTGCTTCCCCCTTTCTCTCTGCCTGCCTCTCTGCCTACTTGGGATCTCTCTCTGCCAAATAAATACATAAAATCTTAAAAAAAAGAAAGAAAAAAGAAAATGTAGGTCTAAGGCATATACCTTGGACTGGAATTTTTGAGTCATTTGGTATGCATATCTTCAACTTCATTAGATAATGCCAGTTTCCCAGAATGGTTACATTAAATTACATCCCCACCAGCAGTGCATGCGAGTTCCAGTTGTTCCACACTCACCAGCATTTAGTGTTTTCAGAGTTTTTAATTTTGTCAAACAATGGGTATATTATGTTAATTTATCATAGTTTTAATATGCATTGCCCTAATCTATGAATAAGCACCTTTTGATATTTATTGGACAGTTAGATTTCTCCTTGTTGTAAAATGGATTTTCACAGCTCTTGCCCATTTAGGAAAATTGGATCACTTGCCTTTTTCTCACTGATTTGTAGGAAATCTCCATATAATTTGGAAACCAGACCTTTATCAGTTATATATGTTGCAAATACCTCCTTCTACTCTGTGGCTTGTCTTTTCACTCTTATAATGGTGTTTTTTGAGGATCAGAAGTTCTTAATTTTAATGTAATCGAATGTATCACATATTCTTCTATAGTTAATGCATTTTGTGTAATGCTTAAGAAACCCTTCCCTTATTCAAGATCTTAAAATTTTTCTCCTCTATTCTGTACTGAAATCATTGTACATTTATCTTTCACACTTAGGTCTTTGACCTGCAAGTAAATTTTGGAAATGGTGTGAGGAAGGGGATCGAATTTCCTTTTGTTCCATATGGAAATCCAGTTGTCCACATCTTTTTCGCTGCTCTGACACGGCACCTCTGTCATAAATCAAGTCTCTGTATGTGAATGAGTATGTTGGACTACAACATTCTAAAGCAGAACTCCTATCTGCCTTGTGATACTGCCTTTTCCTGTGACAGGAAATGTCACAGACATAATGGGCTTTAGATTCAACCAGACCAGAATCTCAACTCACAGTTTCCACCTTCAAAAACACTTACTAGCTGGGTGATGTTGGCAAGTTATTTTATCTCTGAGCCCATGCCTTTCCTGCATGGTCATTGTAAGGAATAGACACAATTTGTGCTACCTCATCACCTTTATTTTTACTCATATTTCAAATGTAAGCGCTTGTTTTGGTTGGAGTCTTGGGGCCTGGGTTCTGTAGTATTTTCTACTGGCCGTGTAACAAACTGCCATAAACGTGGTGACCTCAAGCAATACCCATGTATTACGTTCCTGCTCTATAGGTCAGAAGTCTGGGCGGGCTCAACTAGGTTCTCTGCTTAGGGTCTCAAAAGGCGGAAATCAATGCTCCAAGTCTGGTGGAGCTCCTACCTGGAAGTTCAGGGGAACTATGCTTTCAAGTTCATGCAAGTTGCTGGCAGAACACAGTTGCTTGCGGTTGTAGGATGGAGGCCCCTGCTTTCTTGCAGGCTGTCAGCCAAGGGTTGCTCCTAGTTCCTAGAGGCTGCTCTTGGCTTCTCTTACGCCTGGCCTCCTCCATTTTCGAGTTAGCAACGCACATCAAATCCTCCTCATGCTTTGAATCTCTCCGACTTCTGGAGCAAATACTCTGCCTTTGAAGAGTTCATGTGAGGAGAAAAAGCTCACTTGGATAATCTCTCTCTTTTGAGGTCAACTGATTGGTGACCAGCAAATCCCTTTTGCCATGTACTGACATAATCTCCCGAGTAATGCTAGGGGACAAGGTGATGGGGACCATGTTAGACTTCCGCTTACCATAGTCTTACTAGATATGTTACTTGGGCTGCGGATTTCACAATGGTCTATTTGGTAAGAATTCTTTGATATACATTAGAAAACCCAAAATACTTCATCAGCTCATTCCAAGTTCCTGAATCATAGAAACATTGACTATGACTTGCCTTCATGGAATCTTGGCCCTCTTCCCTGCACAGACGTATCTGTTTTTTTCATGCAAACTCTTGGTGATTTGGATGCTATTTTTATCTGGTATCTCCATACTTTATTGCCCACCCTTCTGTCCTTTGTGGAAATAACATCGATCCACAAATATGTTGAATATATTACATTCACAGCACTTGTCCAAATCCAAGATCACACCTGGCAAGGTGTTAGGCTCATAGTAGGTATTTCTTAGGGTTTTGTTGAATGAGTGAGGATGAATCGGATTTATTTATTTATTTGATGAATGGGATTTAAAAGGGATTTGCCCTTAAGTAGCCTACTATTTTAGAAATAAGCCATATGCACACACAAGATAAATAATAAAAGAGTTTACCTGATATGTATGTATGTATGTATGTATTCCCAACTAGTTTTTAAAAGGTGGTCCAGTAGATCATAGTGTGGTGTGTGTGTGTGTGTGTGTGTGTGTGTGTGTGTGTGTGTATAAGGAAAGCTTTGTGGAAGAAACGGAGCTAAATTAGGCCTTGAGAAATATGCATTATTTGGATGTTTGGGAGGATGACCCACAGGCGGGGTAGGGAGAATCGTGTGAGCAAAAGTGCATTTTGGGAAGGGAGCAGACATTCTGGGTGGGCATCAAGATCTGAGTGGCAGGCTGTAGCGTTGCAGAAGTTTTGAAGTGTCAAATAAAATATAGAAATTTTTTTTTTTTAAGATTTAATTTATTTATTTGACAGAGAGAGAGAGATCACAAGTAGGCAGAGAGAGAGGGGGGAAGCAGGCTCCCCGCTGAGCAGAGAGCCCGATGCAGGGCTCGATCCCAGGACCCTGAAATCATGACCTGAGCCGAAGGCAGAGGCTTTAACCCACTGAGCCACCCAGGCACCCCTAGAAATGTTTGATTCAATTATCATTTGACTCGAATAGCCAAAGTTTATCAAAGTGAAGTCCTTTTACTTCTCTGGAATAAAGGTGATATTAATGCATACTTTTCTTAGTTCACTAGGAAAGATTTCCTAAGAAATTTTTCCTCATTTTCAGAACTTCCTCTCATAAATACCACCTTGGGTCCTTAGGAGAAAAAGTACTTTTTGCAAGGTAACAAACACACACATTTCAAGTCAAAACAAAATAAGAGTCCTTTATTCCATATTCAGCTAACCAACAATCTGAAATAATGTTGATTTTTAGTTTGTCACCATTGGACTTGCTGGAGTTCTTTCTCATCCTATGTAGGAAAGTGGTAAGCAAGGCTATCTCAGGACAGCATCAAGTACACTTGTGGGAACAGTGGGCAAAACATACACACCACGCTGTCAATGGAGAAACAGCCCTAAGCAAAAGCTTAGCAAAGGCAAAAAGATCTGTTATATGATAGCCTCACTAGGAGCAAATGTTTTATAAGAGGACTTGGCCTTGTGAAGGGCAGGTGAGAATGAAGACATGCACACAGGCTGCAAGCTACCGGCCAATGCCCTGAGTGAGAATCCCACTCTGGAAATGGACCGCAGTTTCCGGGGAGATTTTCTGTGTGTCTCTGTCCTTCAGGTTCTGCCCGCATGACAGAGCCTGGCCATGGCCACTGTCCTTGGGGTAAAGGAGTCCTCTCCCCCAGATACTCTATTCTACTAGTCTGAAGGAGCTCAATGTTTATGGGATTGCCAAGTCTGAGTTAGGAATCAATGGGAGGAAGCCATAATGCAACCTATCTAACTGTGTTAAATGTTTAATGGGTGTCTGCCAGCTTCCAAACTTGCCAGGAGGCATACAGCGTTTCTGAGGAAGGAAAAATGCAAACTGAGCCCTGAGGTCAATGCTTCAACATCAAAGTGTCATAGTCCCAACTCACTGTTCCTCTAGGGCACTTGGAATAAAGAGCCTGACCTTGATGGTGGATCTCTCCTCAGTTCCCCAATGGGTCAGCAAGTGGGTGGTAGGGTCTTTGGAGGAGCAATGTACCCAGAATGGCTGGGGGACTCCCCAAGAGGTGCTTTGGTATAAATCAGACTCGGGAGACGCACATGACCTAGGTATTTGACTTTAGGTGCATTTCCTGAAGATGGACATTTCGCTTGCATTGTCTGGTGCTGCCCAGGCTGGTTTTGGCAACCCTCAGGCTCCGGAAGCTGCTTGGGAAAGCTCACTCAGAATCCACTGTGTGGTCGAAGGCATGCTGGGAGCGTCTCTGCTTCCTGGACGAAGCATACAGGTACACCAGGAACGCCAGACACAGCAAGGCCACTGCTGTGAAGAAGGCGAGGATGCCCATAAAGGCAGGTGGGTCCATGGGCAGGCGGATCAGGGGGCTTTCGGCTGGGATCTGGTTGGTCAGGCTGAGCATGTAGCCCAGAGACCAGGCTATGCTGCTGTTCCCCACCTGTATGGTAGAAAGACGGCTTAGTTCTCAGGGTAGGGCCCGAGGCGGGAATTACACACATACACCACTATCGTCCTCATGAAACACCCACCAGAAACTGCGGCCTGAGGTAAAGACTTGCCCAAGTTCAGACACTGCAGAGACTGGGCTAGAATCCAGGTCACTAAGGCCCTACCCTCAGCACTGTGGAGAAAACAGTCCTCCTAACCTCGTCACAGCCAAGTGGGATGATGGCACAGTTAACATCAGTGGGAGTTTTTCTGCTGTCCGGTACAAAAGGGTCTGTGGCTAAAGAAAGGGGGTAATGAGCTGCTTACTGAACCCAGGACCAGTTTCTACGCACGGGGGGTCAGTCTAAATAGGAAACAGACTTTGTCAATTTCTTATTTTAGTTCCATCAGTTTTTATTTCCATGTTTTTAGGCTGTTTTATTAGATACAAAAAGGTTTCAAATTTGTAATCTTCAGAAGGAACTCTATATCATTATGTTGTTTGTACTCCTCTGTATCTTGAATGATCCTCCTTTTTTTATTTTTCTAAAGATTTTATTTATTTGACAGAGAGAGAGATCACAAGTAGGCAGAGAGGCAGGCAGAGAGAGAGGGGGAAGCAGGCTCCCTGCTGAGCAGAGAGCCCGATGCGGGGCTCGATCCCAGGACCCTGAGATCATGACCTGAGCCGAAGGCAGAGGCTTTAACCCACTGAGGCACCCAGGCACCCCATCCTCCTTATTTTGAAGACTATTTGGTCGATATTAAATAGCTATACTGAAATTTTTAAATATTAGCTATACCATTTTCTTTTGGGTAGTGTTTGCCTGACAGTTCATTTTTTATTATTTATTTATTTATATATATATTTAAAGATTTTACTTATTTGACAGACAGCGAGAGAGCACAAGCAGGGGAGTGACAGGCAGAGGGGGAAGCAGGCTCACCGCTGGGCAGGGAGCCCGATGCAGGGCTCAATCCCAGGACCCTGAGATCATGACCTGAGCTGAAGGCTGCCACCCAGATGTTCCTAAATTTTTTTTTTAATCTTCAAACCTTCCATGTCCTTATGCTTAATGCCTAGGGGTTTCTCTTATAAACAACATATGCTTGATTTTTAACAATCCAATCTGACAATATCTGTCTTCTAACTGGTAGGTTTAGTCCTTTTATGATTATTGTGATTATTGATATATTTGGACTACTTTCTAATATCTTAGTTTTAAATCTTTAATTAGTGCTATTTTCCTCTTTCTATCTTTTTTTCCTTTCTTGCCTTAAAAATGATATATAAATAAAGTGCCTTTACAAGATGAGCATTTTAGGCCACTCTTATGACCCCTTACCCTGCTCCCTTCATACTGGATATCAGATATATTTGAATTTTGGGTTGTTATGGATGGACTGTTTTACTTTTCTTTGGTGTAAGTTTTCTTTTTCCTTTTTTAAAATATACATTGTAAGTCACCACATCATTTATTTTTCCTGCCTATATTTTTATAACATTTCCTGGATTTATTCCTCCTCTTATTTGATTTTTTTCCTCCAAAAATATTTTTGATGTCTCTGTGTGGCAAATCTTCTAAGTCTTTTTATGCCTTCACATTTGAATACTGATTTGGCTGTATATAAACTTCTTTATGAATAAAGGAAAAGGATTTGAAAGCTGGATTTCTGTATCCATCTAAACTGGTATCCAAGAGAACATGACTTTCCATTCTCATAATGTACTTTCCTGCTAATTAGTTTCATTAGAAGCAAAGCTTAGAGAGTGCATGCCACCAAGAGTCCTTGTATGTCTCCAGACAGCCTTACCTTTTTGTAGATGACTCAATTTTGTTTATGTAAAAGTAGACAGTCACAGACCTAATGTTGGCTATTAATTGGTTTAATCTAATTATTGCTAAAGCTAATATCAAACAGACGGACTCCAGGCTTTATGTCAGCTATTCCTGAAATGAGAAAATTCTCCCTGAACCTGGGGAATCTAGTGCTGGGTGAACATATCAGCAAGGCCGAGTCTTTCCTAAAAACAAGGCCTGGAGGGTGACACCTGGGATTCCAGCTTCAGGCCATTCTGGACACTTGACCGTAAATCCAGTGACCGCAGGCACATTCCTTACTTCATGCTGCTGTAAATCCCTAATACTCTCTGTTACCCTGACATCTGTGTAAATGGACAGCAGTTAGTTACTAGCCTCTTATTTTTTTTTTTTTAAAGATTTTATTTATTTATGTGAGAGAGAGAGAGAGCATGAGAGGGGAGAAGGTCAGAGGGAGAAGCAGACTCCCTGCTGAGCAGGGAGCCCGATGCGGGACTCGATCCTGGGACTCCAGGATCATGACCTGAGCTGAAGGCAGTCGTTCAATCAAATGAGCCACCTAGGTGCCCAGTTACTAGCCTCTTAAAAAATCACTGTCCTATTTAAAGCTTCTTTTCCGGATGAAAAGTCTGATCCTTAAAATATTTATTCATAGACTCAACAAACATTCAGCAAACACCTTCTAGGTTTTCGCTCCTGTGCTGAAGGTAATGAGACAGGTCCTGTGCTCGCGGAGCTCAGGGTCTGTGAGCTCTTGGCCTGTGATCCCTCCCCCATGTGGAAGGGTCCCCGGGGATACCGCCTCTGGATTCTCCACCATCTCTTCTGGAAAGCTCACAAGGCATCCCAGTCTCTTCAGCTTCCCCTCAGCGAACTGAAATCACCAATACCCTCCTAACGTCTACATTTCTTCCGCACCTATACACAAACCTTTAGAGAGGAAGAGGAGGCAACGACCTGTGCCTTGACTTACTTCTTTTTTAAAATGTATTTGGGGCCAGGTCTCCTCGGTGAATCCATATCCATTCACGAGCAGGTGGTAGATATAGTGGGCTGAGAAGCAGTAGGAGCGGGCGTATGCCTCATCGAACCTGGGGAGCCGCAGCGGGAGCTGAGGAGGAGGTTCCAGAAAGATGAGGCAGGCACGCTTGACAACGCATGTTTCAGAACACATTTTAAAGAATCTCATCCCCGAGGATTTCACAACACCATCACCATAAAATAATCCAATTGTATCATATCTTAACGAAAAACCCCGCTGCAGGATGGGGTACACCACGTGCTGTCGTAATCGTTGTGCCTATGGTCAGAACGTTCATCCATGATGCGAGTGCGAGGCAGGTTCCCTTGTTACCCCGTTTCGTGGATGTGGTGAACGCAGAACGGAACACACTCGGAACAAATGCACACCCGCCCACAAATGGAATACACTTGGCTCCGCTCCCTGTGTTGTACGGATGCTGCCCTTTTCCCTTTAAATACTGACCTGACTCCAGCTCTCTGAGCAGAAATCCCAGGTGCTTGAGTTGAAGGCATTCAGGGAAAAGCTCCCTGAAAGATTGAAAGCACTGGCCGTGTAGTAGAATCCTGCAAAAGCCTGGAAGGGGGTCGCACAGAAGGAAGTCAGTTCTCAGAGCAGGATACATTACGGAGCTTTCAGGGTGGGGAATTAGAAAGTGGGCAAACAGGGCAGCAGAAGAGAAACAGAAAGGGGAAAGCTAAATCTTCGATGGGGGAGAAAGGGAATCTTTGGGTGGTTTTTGCTCTTACCACGAATGCCCCTTTAACTTGTGGCTGATAAACCCCATCAAAGGAACAGTCTTCTTGGTCATGGCAAGCTTTGAAGTCAAACAGGAAAGCCACTTTTTCCCTACACAGGGATGGGTCCCCGGTTCCTTCAAAAGTGATGACGTCATCAGGGTCATAATTTACAGGTCTCAGGTCTGCTGTGCACAGGCTGTCAAATATGTAGCCCCCAGTGAGGTTGGTGACATAATTCCGAGGGTAACAGGGGTTGATGATACTGGTTTTGATGGGAGAATTCTGTAGGTATAAGAGGGAGGTGTCAGAAACCACTCTTTTGGGGAGGGCCAAAGTGTTTCCCTCTTGCAAATCCTTACTGTTGCTAGCCTCCCGTGCCAAGACAGAAATGGATGGAACACACGCCATTTTGTGTCAGTGTGCGCTTGAAGGCAACTCCAGTGGGGGGGTGAGGGGTGTGTGAACCTGCACTGGGCACAATGGCAGGCTCTCGCTCACATAATCTGACCCACCCCTTGAGACAGTCTGGGGAAGCAAGTTTAATGAAATCCATTTGGATGGGACAACAAGATATGTTTAGATTAATTGATCATTTTTTAAAAAAGATTTTACTTATTTATTTGAGAGACAGAGAGAATGAGAGAGGGAAGAGGGTCAGAGGGAGAAGCAGACCCCGGGCTCAGCAGGGAGCCCGATGCCGGACTTGATCTGGGCAGGGACTCCAGAATCATGACCTAAGCCAAACAGCCGCTTAACCAACTGAGCCACCCAGGCACACCCTAGATTAACTGATCATTTTGAATAGAAAATCACCTATCCACCTAACAAAATAATCCAAAAGGTTACAAATAAGTATATTCTGAAAATTAAGGTTCCCTCCCAACCACTTCTAGCCACCAGATCCCCTTCTTAGAAGTAACCATGATTGCCAATTTTCGTGATTTCCTGCCGGAGATACTTCTTGTATGCATACGCAAATATCTTTTCTTCTCCTCCCTCTTCCTTTTTCTAAAACCGATAAATGGTAGTACTCTATACACATTTAGGCCCCTTGTTTTTCTTAAAAATATACCTTTCACATCTTTCCCATCATACATATAGAATGGCCTCTACTTTTTAGTAGCTGCATAGCACTGCACTGTACAAATAATCTACGGAGGAGATTCCTTAGGTAAGGAATATGAATATGAATATCTCGGTGGTTTCTAATCATTCTGCCATGATAAACAAGGCTGCAACAAATATCCTTGTTACATATAAATGTTTGATCCATTTGTAATTTTTTTTAATAGAAGAATTACTTTTTTTTTCTTTCTTTATTTGACAGAGAGAGACAGCTAGAGAGAGAACACAAGCGGGGGGAGTGGGAGAGGGAGAAGCAGGCTTCCCACTGAGCAGGGAGTCCGATGCGGGGCTCAATCCCAGGACCTTGGGATCATGACCTGAGCTGAAGGCAGATGCTTAATGACTGAGCCACCCAAGCGCCCTGGTCCATTTGTAATTTATTTGGTGTAAAGATTGTAGTAGGGAACCTCACTTTATTTTTTTCAAAGGACTATCCAATATTTTATCTACTGGTGAAAAATATTCTTTTTATCTTACGCTAAACTCCAAAGTGTGTTTGGTTCTATTTATGGACTCCCTTTTCTAAGGAACCGGATTTGAACTCTGTCCAATTTCAAAGCCACTAAAGCATCTCCTGCCGTAAAGTCTTGACTCAGACAATATTTATCCCAAGTCTTTCAATTTACTGATGTAGGAAATTGAGATACACAACGAAGTAATGCAATCATTTAACAAAGGCCTGTGACCGGACTCCACACATAAGCCTACAGACGTCCAACACTCATCCAATGCAACGCTAATGAGTGTCCTCCAGAAGATCTTAATATGATTGACTCTGGAGAGGCAGTAAACAGGCTTCTTTCTGCTTCAATGGTATGAAAAACATCCATGATTTTAAAAAATTGTTGTCTACTGTACCATGTCACACCAGGGTCACCCTATGGCTGAAATATTGGTTTAAAGGGAGGGGGGAAGAAATCAGTCAACTCATTATTTAATTTCCCCCTCCAAATCTGACATACTTTTTAAGTAGTTAAAATGAAATAAATTATCTCTGGCTTGGCCTGGAGAAAAGCAAGATAATATCAATTATTTCTGGCTTGGAACATAGAAGAAACTCAATAAAGATTCTTTCTTTCTTTCTTTTAAAGATCTTATTTATTTATTTGAAAGAGAGAGAGAGCATGTGGGCGAGCATGAGAAGGGGGAGGAGCAGAGGGAGAAGCAGACTCCCTGCTGAGCATGTAGCCAGACGTGGGGCTCCGATCCCAGGACCCTGGGATCATGGCCTGAGCCGAAGGCAGGTGCCCAGCTGACTGAGCCACCCAGGTGACCCTAAAGATCATTTCTGTACTCTTTCTGGAGTTTGAATGATTGTGATGTCGTTCTTTTAATATAATTTGCCAATGGTCCAAGTTGCTCGGGCCCTCAACATTCAACAAATCTCCCCTGAACTTAGTGTTTGCACGGCACTGGTACTAAAGGGTCAACCATTAGGCTTGAGAGCAAAAAAGTCCACTGGAAAACTGCAGCATAACTTAATCTTAGAGTAAATCCCATCAAAAGTGGAAAAATAGTGATAGGAACTATCCTCAACAGTGATGGAAACTATTTAAAGAACACGCCAGGAAACTAATTTAAAAGGAAGGTACAGGACCAATAATGAAAATTATGTTTTATTGGAGGATACAAACCAAGAACTAAATAAGTGGAAGGATATTTTATAATTCTACATGGGAATTCATAATATCATCAATTAGCCAATTTTTTACCAAATTCATTTTCAGTCAATGCAACTACAATAATAATTTCAATTAAAAAATTTCCTTTCTGTTACTGCTTAAAATGATTTTGAAGTTCAGAATAAATGTCTGAGACTAGAAAAACAAACCATTGCAACTAGAATAATTGGCTCAAGAATGGAAAAATGGATGAAAAGAACAGGAAATCCAGAAACAGATCCTCCTTATCCAAAGACTTATTAGTGGAATGTCTCAGAACCCCTGAAATTATCAGGTTGCAAAAAGTCATCACAACTTTGTTGGGAATCTGGATGGTTTTTAATTTTGTTGGAAGATTGCCTATTTGTCGACTTATATAAAAAATATACCTGTCCTTCGATTCTATCCGACAGAAGCAAAATCACCAGTTCATAAGGTTATATGCACAAGAAGCTTTACTGGGTTATTATTATTGCAGCAAATCAGGACATAGTCTGGTGTCCATCAGGATAGGAATGGTTGACAAACTGTGAAATACTAAAGGGTAAAGAAAGTAAGTTAGATATCAATCTGGAAAGTCTAGAGCACAACGTATCAAGCTATGAACAGTGAAGACATTTAGTGAATAGAGATTCTTTCGTTTTTACTTTAATACATTTTTTGCATAGTTTGACATTTTTACAATAAAAATGTACTTTCTTTTATAACAAAAGGACCAACACAATTTTTCTTTTTAAATAATGGTACTTGGAATATTATGTGTCTATAAAAATAATAATTTCAAAGGATATTGAACAACATAGGAAACTGCTCATGGTATATTGTTAGGTAAAAGAAAAAGCTGGATATAAAACTATATATATTGGGTGCCTGGGTGGCTCAGTTGGTTAAGCGACTGCCTTCAGCTCAGGTCATGATCCTGGAGTCCCGGGATCAAGTCCCGCATCGGGCTCCCAGCTCCACGGGGAGTCTGCTTCTCCCTCTGACCTTCTCCCTTCTCATGCTCTCTCTCTAACTCTCTCTCTCTCAAATAAATAAATAAAATCTTAAAAAAAACCCTATATATACCATATGAAGCCAAATTTGTAAATAGACATATTCGTGCATGAAAAAAAAAAACTGGAAGAAAATGCAACAGTATGTTTAAGGTGGTTAATTCTAGGGTTTTTTGTGTTTGGTTTTTCTAAATTTTTTCATTCAAAGTGTCTTACTTTAAAAACAAAAGAAAGAACTTCCTTAAAGAGGGGAGAAAGGACAGGGAATGCACGTCCCTAGCATCAACTGGCTGTCAGAGACTCCAGCCCTGGGGCGACTGGAGGCTTGTTCATACAAAACCAGTTTGCAAGGCTTATATTCAGGTACCGTCCTCACCACACTGCGACAGATAAGGAAACCAGACCCAGACGGGCGGAATTTACTCAGCCAGTAGCGTTCATGATGCAGTCATCTTTGTGAACCTTCTAAGTCGGGGCTTGGTAACGCGTATTTGGCACACGAAAGCATTGGTCAGGCAAGTCGGGACATGCATTTGTGGGTGATCCTCAGCACACCTGGATCCTTCCCCTCACCTGAGTCAGAAGGCTTTGAGGGCAGAAGCACCCTCTCAGGCATCCAGAGATTACCAGGCGAGCTGGAGAGCTGCCCCGTCCCCGTGAGCTCACTGGCCACCATAGAGGCTGGGGTCTCCCACCTCTGTCCCCAGGCCTGGGCTCACGCCTACATTCTCAAACCCAAATGAGACCTCAGACAGGTGGAGTTTTCGCTTCTCAATCATAGATTCTTGGATAATCACTCTTTAATAAACATTATAAAAATAAAAACCACACGCACAAACATTCCTCAGGGCCAGCCAAATTTAAGAGGTTAGCTTCTCTGACCTTTACTCACCCTGAGAAAAGGATGATTTCACCTGTTCCCTTTCTCTTGGTTCAAGTTCAGAGGACTCCCTGCCCTCCACCCTTGTCAGGACTAGCGCTGGAGGGAGGGGCATTAAGCATTGCTAGAAATAAAAGGAGATGGAGAAAAGAGGCGTTTCCAGAACTTCTGCCCTGGCAAGAAGCATGTCGGCTGATGCATGTTAGTGAGCAAGTGGGAGGAACGGTGGTTATGGAGATCTTGCTAGGGAGGACTGATGGGGGGCCCTGCGGGGTTTGGTTTGGCCAGGTGGGGGTGGTGTGAGTCTGGGGTGGGCACTGGGTCTGTTGAGCCCCAAGTGCTGCCGGCAGGGTCCCCTACTCTGTCCTCCCCAGGCAGTGCTCAGCCTCTCCCAATAACGGCTGCCATATGCACATGTACTGAGGCTCCAACCTTTCCTGTGAGGCTCAAAGAGAAGCTCTGGGGAGCAGGCCAGGTCTGGAGGGGGAATTCTCACGCACACCCCTGCGTGACACCTCGGTAGATGCAGGGGTCTGAAGATGTTAGTTTTGCTGATGGCACTTCGGTGAGCCAGACCATTTTTCCCTGCAGGCTAGTGGCTGGGAGAACACTGCTTCCTTCCTTAATTGCCAAAGTAGGTGGGATGGGTGCAGGTTAACTTATGGGGCTGTCCCCACTACGTTCACAGGCCGACCCGCCCTTGTCCCCTGCCCCTGGGTCTCACCAGAAGCCAGGATCTGTTGCCTCTGGTTGGCCTCATGCCCCTCTAGGTGGTCAAAGTCCCTTTCCTTCATCTTCATCTTCCCTTCTCAGCCATGCATGGCTGAGATGGATGTCCCCTGAGCACTGGAGTTTGGGGTCTAGGGTCTCATCCATGGAGCTTGTGCTTGCTGACATACACCACACTAACACTGAGTGTACCTTAGTCACGGCCTTCCAGCTGATGCCTGAACTAGCCATCTGTGCCGTGGGACAGTTACCATGTGAGTTTCTGACCAATGTGATGAAATTCTGTTACTCCCAAATCCCACCATACAAAGGGCATCAAACCTGCCTAATATAGGCCCATCTAAAAGGAGGCTGAGCCCGGGGAAGGCTTGGTCCTCTCCCCTGCCAGCAAGTAATTCTCTTGGGACCATTTTTATTATTTGTTCTGCACTCAGGGGAGTCGCACAATTCCCAGGCTTATTTAGCTATTGGTTTAAAAACAGTTTGTGTCCTTAAAGGGATCCCAGGTCTTGAATCATTTACAAAACATCTGGTACCCTGGAATTTCCCTAGACGTCTGACTCGAGTTCATTGGAAGTGGTCAATACAACATAGAGAGAGAGAGAGGAGAGAGAGCGAGCTTGGACTCCCATGAAAAAACTGGCACATGCTCTTGTTTCTTTCCACATTATTTTTTTTTTTTAAGATTTTATTAATTTGACAGAGAGAGAGAGAGATCACAAGCAGGCAGAGAGGCAGGCAGAGAGAGAGGGGGAAGCAGGCTCCCCGCTGAGCAGAGAGCCCGATCCAGGGCTCGATCCCAGGACCCTGAGATCATGACCCAAGCTGAAGGCAGAAGCTTAACCCACTGAGCCACCCAGGCGCCCCTCTATCCACACTGTAATCGGAGTGGAAAGGACAGACCCCAGAAGCCAAGCCCTCCTCCCCTCAAGACCCCCAAGCTGTCCCACCCCACCTCCCCACCCCGGCTCAGGTACCTGATGGAGCATTGCCAGAAACCTCTTCTCAGCCTCGTTCCGGCCATAGCACTGGAAGCTATGTGTGTAGAGCGTGTACACGTAGCCGTACAGGGACACTTTCATGATGTTGCTGGTGTTCAGCCCTACCTTCTCTCCTGCCGCAAAGGATATTTGGGTGGAAGCACCACCTAAATCCAGGGCACCTGTGGTCTCCACTCCATTTGGATGCACCCACATATGCCACAGGTTCTTCTGCACAGTGGGAAAAGGAAGCAAGAGAAAAGTCGAGAGGCACCATCTTTGTTTGCCCAAGGCTCTCCCCCCAAGACTCATCTCTTATTGCTAAGAAGTATGACATGGCGAACATTCGGGGGGCCAAATCTCTTTTTTATTTCACGGGTGGTGAACACAAATGCTTTCAGAGGCTGGGAAGGCAGCGTGAGTGAGTGAAGCAGACTAGGTGTGGATAAAAGGGAGTAGTGGGGACTGTGGCGAACTGGAGACTACGTGAGCTACACTCTGTTCCAGTTAGTTGTTGTCATGCGGAACATGAGTCCATTGTAACCAGTGCTTCCAACTTTTGGTGGGGGGTGTTTGGGGGTCATGACAAGCTAGAAACGTGGATTTTTATGTGAAATTTCCAAATATTAATTGTTGGCAATTAATTAAAAGTTAAGGATATATTTGAAGGGGAACAAAATAGGCCTTGGGCTAGATATGGTTTATGTCCTTTGTAGCATGGTGATTATCCCTTGGAGTTGGCTTTCCTTTGAACAAGGGGCAGGGCATGTGGGGATTGCAGTGTAAGGGACCTGGAGACACAGAATAGGTTGGGAAGCCCGAGGGCTCCAGAAATTTCAGAGGGCTGTGGAGCTTTGGGAAGGGTCATTCTCCAGCTACCTTTCAAAAGACTCACAGGCTTTGGATTTAGATCCCTCCCACCACCAATTTCTTATTAGCTAGTGAACTGATGATATTCCTTCATATTTTTGATATAATATAATTTTATATGATATAAAATAATATAAGGGATGATATTCCTACATATTATTCATGTAATATACACACAGGATATTCTTCTGTGTGCTTTTGGTCCTGCTTATGATGCAATGTTTTTGCCCCAGCCAAATGTGTCTTTTCTTAGCTATCGTCTCATAGGTGTTTCCTTAATGCATTATGTGATAGGATTGACACAGGACAGATGCCCCTGTCGGCATGCACCTCTGTTTTAAGTGACCACCCACAGGGGACAAGATAAACAGCAAGATTAAAAACCATGCATTTGTTTTCACACACCTCCAGGAAATTTCCCATTAAATAGTTGGCTGTAATCCATCCATATATCCCTTCCTCTTGCCCAGAAATGATTTGAGCACCCCTAAAATCAAAGGGCTGGGACTTGAAGTAGTTTTGGATGCTTGCAAGGACTTCATTAGCTGCTGTTTCATTTTGTAACCTATGCAAGGCACAGAACACAAAAGGCTGAGTGCCTGGACAAGAGAGTCTTAAAATAATCTCACTCAGGTGAAAAGGTAAACCTCCCCATCCCTCTGCTGGCAGGGACGATTTTCCAGATGTGTGCAAAAATGGCAACCCTTTTGCAAGTTGAAGCCTCCTAGGCAACCGTGAAGGCAGATGCACTTGTTATCTGTCAAACTGCCAATCAGGAAAATAGCTTCAAGTAAAAATACCCCTTGTCCTCTCCTTCCTTACCTGTTCCCATCCCATTCTCTAACAACCAGTTAACCAAAAGAGCCTTCTGCTTAATCACCATTGTTCTGTCTCAGATCGGCACAGGAAAGGGGACTGGTGAAGCCATAGGGGTGGCCTAGGTAGTCTCCTGGGGGCACCACGTAAAGGAGCCCTCATCAGGCCAGAAGGAAGGGGGATCTGAGGAGGAGGAGGGAAAGGAAGAGGGTTGAGTTTTTAGCAGTCCCTGCTTTGCTCTTGGGGAAGGCTTCATCATGAGGAGATATGACGGCCATCATGGGTGCCATTGAACTGAAATCCATCAGTGGATTTCATCGGTGTGCTGACCCACAGAAGAGTGTCAACACAGCATTCCTATATCACCCAATGATATAACATTATAATATTCATTTGCTGCCATTTTACCTTACGGAAGAAGATTCACTTGGGAGATTATTTTCCCTTTCAGTGGTGGGTTAAGAAAGCCAGGGGCACCAGTTCACTCTTGGCTCAAGAAGAAAGAGCCACGTTACAAGCTGAAGGTCATGCTAATTCAGCAGCAAATTATCGCCGCTCAGAAAATAATTTGAGAGTTTTCCTGGTTTAATCAGTTTCCATCCCAGAGGACTCTCGTTATTTCTTTTTTTTTATATTTGACTTTTCTCGCAATTAAAATGTCAGCTAGCTCCTCAGAAGGAATGGATCACCATCGGAAAGTTTAACAAGGAGGAGTTAATATTTAATTTATTCAAGTGGGACATTCACTGTGTTCCCAAGTGGTGCACTTCTTTTTCCGTGGTTTTTGTCATGGGCTATAAATCACTAAGTCTTTTAATTATTCCTCACCGGGAGGACTGGGAGAAAAAGCAATGAAGAAAAAGTTGGGTGCTTCATCTCCATAAGAAAGAAAAGGCAGAAGGAAGGAATTTCTATATCATTTCTATTTCAGGTAAACACAGTAATTTTGAAACACACTGCAGATTCCAAGAGGGAGCAAAGAAATGCAACTTTCTCCCACGTTCTATTTGGTCAACCAGGACACAGAAATAGAAACAAGGAGAGAAAAACCACAAGGAAAAGGCCCAATCCAATTGAGGGTGCTCCCTAATTTCTTTTAATGATCATGTTGAAGTGACTCTGTTTGTTTGTTCCTGTGTATCTTCCTCATGCCCATAAATATAATTTTATGTTATTGGCACCGTAGACAAAGTGGCTTGGAAGCAGGATGAGTATCATCGTTGGGGGCTAAAGCCCTATTTTCAAAGTTTGCAGCAGACTCTACCCTGGGTAGATTTAAGTTTGATGTTTTAAAAAACTATTTTTCCTTTATTTCAAGGTCAAGGAAATACAATAATGGAAAAAAAAAAGAGAGAGAGAATGGGCTCTCAAAGGCAGTGCAACTGGGCTAAAAGTTATCATTGCAAATTTAGAAGGATCTTCTTAATTGAGTGAAATGAGCTGTTTATTTCCTAACAGCTCCAAAGACTTTGGGGTGAAGTGCAGAAATTCCACTATTTTCCAGCAGATTCCCGTGGCACTGTGTACATGGGTAGAAGCCACATAAATATGGGCTGCACTTAGTAGTGCCGGTTGCACACAGGTATCAAAAGACCAGGCATCAAAAACAATTTTTACTTTTCTAAAGAATTAGAGGTACACCCCATGAGATTTCATGTTACCTTCCTTTCTTCCAGAGTTATCAAGAAAATCACCAATGGGGAGGGAATCCATTTTAGAACGATTTCTTTCTGGGTATTAAAATAAAGCCTGAAAATTTCCCAGCTTTTGAAGCCTGAATTTATGGCAGAATATGGACTTCTTTCTTTTGGATTTGTTCCCAGAAATAGAGTTACATTCTTGGCAGGGTTTGACGCATTCTTGGCTATTTTGATCAGATGGGCTCCTTGAGGCCATTCCAGCCCTTACCTCAGCAAGCGCATCCCAGCCGTGGCCCCCAGGTAAATGCAGGTGGATCTATGGAGATGGGCCGGAATCTGCCCCTTGACTTTTTGCATGCAATCCTCAAAGGCTTTGGGGACATCTTGGGGGTTTTTCCCATAGCTGGAGATCCCAGAGCCTGAAGAGCAAGCAGTCAGCATTTAGCATTCCCAGGAACCAACAACAGCAGTACAACTTCTGAATAAAAAACAAATCAGTTTTGGAAATTAATGGGTTTGAGTAGGGGGTTGAAAACAGGTGCATGTGCTAAGTCCCATGTGGTCACATTGATGACTCAACTCCCAAAATATGGAAGGGAGGAATTACAAAAGTGAAAACGGTCTCATTATGGAAATTCCCAATATAAATAAAAGTAGGGAGAAGAGTATAATGAACCCCACTGTACCCATCTCCCAGCTTCCACAAGGATTGACTCTTGTTTCATCTGCTCTCTCTGCCCACAGAGCAAACCGCAGCTATGGTATCCTTTCATTCTCTAAATACTTCAGCATGTTTCACTAAAAGACAAGCGTTCTTTTTTGTTGTTGTTGTTCAGAAATCATCAATCTTATTGGCCTTTTGCTTCTCTAGTCTCCTTTCGCACTACTTGCCTTTGGTAAGCTTACTTGGTTTTTATTTTGTTTTGTTTTTTAAAGATTTTATTTTTAAGGTATCTCTACCCACAATGTGGGGCTTGAACCTACAACCCCAAGATCAAGAGTCGCACACTCCACCAACTGAGCCAGCCAGGCGCTCCGGGAAGCTCATTTCTTTTCTTTTATTTTCTTTTTAAAGATTTTTATTTTATTTATTTGACAGAGAGAGAGAGAGAGAGAGAGATCACAAGTAGGCAGAGAGGCAGGCACAGAGAGAGGGGGAAGCAGGCTCCTTGCTGAGCAGAGAGCCTGATGTGGGGCTCGATCCCAGGACCCTGAGATCATGACCGGAGCCGAAGGCAGAGGCTTTAACCCACTGAGCCACCCAGGCGCCCTGGAAGTTCATTTCTTGACAGAACTTCCACCAAATAGATTTAGAGATGCAGTAAAAGGTGGAACAGGAAAAACGAAACAAAAATTCAAATCTATGTCCATATATTCAAACATAGAGGGAAAAAAAAGGAATCTTGTCATGATTTGTCTTTAGGAAACATTTTGGTATACCTATATATAATTTAACAAGACGTCATCCTAAACATTAAATATAAAATAATGCCCAAAGAAGTAACATACCTAGAGAGACATATACCCCAAACAAACCCATGACATAGTTCCTCAGTTAGGTCAGAAATCTCCATGAAGGGGCGTCTGGGTGGCTCAGTGGGTTAAGCCTCTGCCTTCGGCTCAGGTCATGATCTCAGGGTCCTGGGATCGAGCCCCGCATCCGGCTCTCTGCTCAGCAGGGAGCCTGCTTCCCCCTCTCTCTGTGCCTGCCTCTCTGCCTACTTGTGATCTCTCTCTGTCAAATAAATAAATAAAATCTTTAAAAAAAAAAAATCTCCATGAAGGTGAAACGAATGGTCACAGAAAGAACTGAAACAAGAGTTAGGCAAGGATTCTTTTTTAAAGAAGCATTATGCTTCTATTATTATGCTTATAAAAATTAAAAAGAAGCCTTTAATAGAACCAAATTCTAGTGAAGGTGCACATTTCCTCCATATTCATATTTTTTCTCCCTCCTCCCTCCCCCTACTTCACTCTTTCTCTCTATCCAGTATCCAGTTTATTTGAATTAGAGTCCAAATAAATTCCATCCATTGCAGTTGGCTGGTATGTCTCTTACGTCTCTTTTATCTGTAAGTTCCATCCTCCCTTTCTATTTCTCCCTTGAGATTAAAAAAAAAATTTCCTTGCAATTTCATTTGTCTTATAGAGTTTCCCACAGCCTAGAATTTTCTGACTGCATCCCTATGGTTCACGTTATATGCTGCTGAGTCCCAGCTTTTCCTATAAATTGGTAACTGAATGCAGAGGCTCAGCCAGATTCAGGTTTGGACTTTTTCAGAAGCAATACTTTATAGGGGATTAGTGTGCACTTTCAGTACGAGGCACACACATCTGGCTACTTCTCTTTGTGCTGTAAGCAGGCATCAGAGATCATTGCTTAGACTCGTTAACCCAGTAGGGTTTATGAAATGGTGATGTTTTATTTCCATCTTTCTTGCTTCACTTATCACCTAAATGCTTTCATAAGAGGAAAACTTCTCTCTAGTTAACTATTTGGTTACCCTACGGTAGACTTTGTACAGGGAAGGCAGGATAAGTGCGTGAATCTTTCCCTTTCATCGGCTTAAGAAATACATTACACGTCCTGTATCCTCATAATTTATCCAGTGAGGCATTTTATTTGTTTATTGTGCATCTTTAGGAACATATGAATTTGAAGATATATTTGATGTGTTTCGTTTCATTGTAGTTATTATTATTGGTGGTCCCATTGTTGGCCAGTGGAGTTCTCTTCAACCAGAGCCCTGAGTCCTTTAGGTGTGATCCCAGAAAACTTTGACAGCTTCTTTGCTCTCTGATATTAGATGTGTGATCTTATACACTTCTTGCCCCAGCTCTAGAATCAGCCACTTCACCAAGGAGTCCTGGCTTCTTTTTTTGAGTATGGTATTTAGTGTCTGAAATTTGGAAGCCTTTTTGCAAGACTTTTCAGAGGACAGACCTAGGAAAAACTTTGTTTCGAGAAAAAAATGCATCATGAATTCTTATTGGTACTTCCACTTTAAAACTACAGGTTTTTTCTTTTCTTTTTTTAAACTACAGGTTTTTACCTAAGTTGATCTTGACCTTCTTTTTCCTGTGCTAAAAATCCTGCTTCCCAGCAACTTCGACTGAATAGCTCGCTTGCTTTCTTTCACAATAACCCACAACGGTCTTAGTAAGATAATACCAGCACTACCACCAACCGTATATTGAAAACAGTTTAAGATTTTTTTTTTAAAGTTCTTTCTGTCCTTAGGGTGTATCCCATTAGGCATTACGGACCCCAGGTACGGCATCCGTGAATAAAATTTTCTTGAAACACATATATGTACGTGCTCATTTGTCTGCACATTGTCTGTGGCTGCTTTTGTGCTAAAGTGACAGAGTCGAAAGGTTATAACGGAGACCATATGGCCAACAGGTAACAAATATTTATCATCTAGCTCTTTACAGAAAAAGTTTGCCGTTTCCGGAGTTAGATGATTTATGGGCATCGCCAGCTTAATCTGTCCCGAATCAAATTCCTTAATCCCTGCCATGCTCCCAACTGACCCACCTCCAGTGTTCCCCTCTCAGGAAGTGGTACCATCACTCACGCAGTTGCTCAGGCCAGGACTGGTGCTCAGGCACCACCAACTTAGACATCTCACATTGAATCCTTCATAAAACCGTGTTGGCTCTCTTTTCAAAATAGCTCTCAAATCTGAGCACTCCTTCTCCCCTTCCCCAGAACTGTTCTAGATCAGAGTTTCTCAATCTTGGTACCACTGACATTTGGGGCCATCCCGTGCATTGTGCAACGTTCAGCAGCATCCTTGGTCTCTATCGCTAGATGCCAGCAGTACCACCAACACCAGTGGTGATAATGAAAAATGACCCCAGACATTGTTAAATGTTCCCTGGGAAGCCAAGTCGCCCCACACTGACAAGCATAGTCTCAGCTAGACCACCATAACGCCGTAAGTTTATGACATCATTACGTGCACTGCTCTAATAGCCCCGGTTTCCCTGCTTCTGCTCTCAGCCTCCGACTACATGTTCCACATAAAGAGCGCTCTGTTAAAAGTATAAGTCATATCCATGTTAGTTCCTTGACCAGAATCTCCTAATGACTTCCCAGGATACTCTGAAGAAAACGCATCTGAGTCCAAGTCAAACCTCTCACTGCTCTCAAGGCCCTCTGTGAGCCGGCCTTGACCATGGCTCTGGCCTCACTACTCACCTTCCTTCCTCATATTCATTCTGCTCCAGCCACACTGGCCCCTTTGGCTTTCCCAGAATATGCTGAGCAGCTCCCACCCCCAGCCTTTCCGCTCACCAAGCCCTCTACTCAGCACGTTCTTCCCTCAAAAATGTGTACGGCTCACACTCTCCTTTCTTTCACTTTTGCCTCTGCTTAACTATCCCCTCCACGTAGAGCATGATCATTCTCTGTCCACCTACCTCACCTGATTTCTCTTCGCAGCCCTTCTCCCTGACATGTTATATACCCTTTTATGATCTATCTCCTTGATTCGAATGTGAGTTCCAAAAAGGCAGAGACTTTGTAGATTTCACTTTAGAATCCCCAGTGTCAAGAGCAGTTGCTAGCAAACAGTTGATACCCAATACATATTTATTAAATAAATGAATAAATGAATCAGTCAGTCAATGAGATTTTCAAACCGGCGTGCATCTCTATACTAAGGGGATCGTGTAGTCTAGTCTGATCAGCCAGAGCGGTCTCTGGAAAGGGACTGGTTAGGAGCCTTGCTGGAATGTCAAAACATGTCACTCAAGACCTATTTGCATAAGATCCTATAAGCTTCCTAAAGGAAAGCTTTCCTAAAGGAAAGACAAGATTGAGCTCATAGGCTCACAGGATCGTGGCATTCACGACCCCAAGAAAGGAGGGTTGAAATCGCTATTCCAATCTGCAGAAAGATGGTTGGATAGATGACACAAAACTTTCGAGGTGGGACAGAAGCAGAAGCAGAAGATAGGTACTCAAGCAAAGGATGCTTTCAACACCATAGTGGTCTGGACCCCAGTGCAACTCTTTAAGGTATTTCAATGGAGGAGATGGTTACACTTAAGCTCTAGTGGAGTTTAAAGATCTTTAACCACTGGTTTAAAGGGAACACATGAATGTCCTTTGCGGAGGAGGCAGCAGCAGCCATGAGCACTGCACACCATGAAAGAGATGAGGGGCGTGGAGGGTTCCAGTGCCCTCCAGGGAATGGCTTTACAACATGCGGACAGAGCTTCGGATGCCAGCATGGGGACCAGCACCTAAGGCAGCACCCAGTGAACTCAAGAAAACTGCAGTAACTGAGGACCGATGATACTCACCAAGGCCCCTCCACCCCCACCAAGAAAGAAATTTCCAAGAGCCTGAGTATCTGGGAAACACTGCTGGGCAAGCAAGCATTCATCACTCCCTCAGACTGGCCAAGGCAGGGGAGTCCTGGGAAATTTGCAACTGGGAAACCAGAGACCCGAATTATCCCTGGAGAAGCCACGTGTCTTCAAGGGGACAGCACTTGCCAAACTTTAACTCTGTATTTTGAGCTTTAGTTTGTGGTCTTCTGGTCATCTGGAGTATATATATGGATCCCGGAGGCTACTGGGATCAAAGGGAAGACCCATTTATGGATGTGGTGTGGGCTCCGTGACCCTGCCCCTCCCCTAAAACACATCCAGGGTGGCCGAGGGCCCCCTCCCCTGAGAGACTGCCTGTGTCCCTCCATGAAGGTCACATCTCCCCCTACGGTCCGAAGATCATCAGGACTGACTTGGCTGAATTGTTCTCTGGGTCTGAAGACAGATCTGGGACAGACTAACTTCTTGGCAAGAATATCCACCAGGAGCTCTAAAGTGTGCTGCCCCATGAATAATAATAGCTAACACTTAATTGAGTGCTTACTGTATGCCACGTATTTGCCACCTGCTTTATGTATATTATGTCACTGAATCTTCAAATGATTCCTATGGGATGGGTGTTGCTATTAATTATGTTTATTTTATAGATGAAGAGGTCAAGACACAGAGAGGTTAGAAACTTCCCTAGAGCTCACACAGGAGGGATGATGTGAAGTATTAATCATTATCCTACACTAGCCTCTCTTTTCTTGAAGTGGCTGGTTTCACCTTTCCAAATGAGCATCCTGCTGCCTTCTTTCATGCCTGAAGGTAAGGAAATGACTCAGAAGTTAGGACAACAGAGATGGAATCTCTGGCTGAGCTTTGAGCAAGGTTGTGGCCACCTGTGTCTTGTGGATGACAATCCAAGCAGTACTCAGAAAACATGTAAGACCCCTGTTGTGTGGACCCCGGAGAGATGCCAAGCAGATGCCTCTTCAAATAAAGACTTAGTGTCTCAGCTATCATCTCCTGCATGGTTTGCCTCAGCTGCAGAGAGCTGCCTTGTTCAATGTCTTGCTCTTCCCAGAATGGCAACATCCAACGATTGATGGCAACAGGGGTATCGCAGTCCAGCCAATTCAGGCCACGCAGGATAACTCTGACAGGTTGAAGCTAGGTCATGCCCATGTGGCTGTTTGACTTCTCTTTCCGACCAATCCTCCTTCTTCTTCCTTTCTTCCATAGGTGTGGATCTCTAATAATTATCTTGCATCCTAAACTCTAGCTCCAATCAGCTTCTTGACAACCTAACCTAGACACCTATGTACCAGGGTAGGTGAGCTCCTAGCTGCCCTCCATGGAAGGGTAGATGATCAGAACTCACTCTGTTATTCAAAGAAGTCTGTTAGTCCCCCTACGGGAAAGGCTAATTCTGCCCTCCAGCTTTTTCAATGCCATTTGGGCAGCTCATTGAGGTAAAGGAAAGAAGCTGCTTGGGGCTGGGGGGCCCAGGCCAGAGTCTCTAACCTGTTGTCCTGTGGGCCAAGGGTATGCCTGTTAACACATTCAGGATGCGCTGGTCAGGCAGCTCTACACCAAATTAAAGATCATGATGCTCTAAAGAGGGTGGCTTTTATTTATTTTATTTAGTAAAGATTTTATTTATTTATTTGACAGGAAGAGAGAGAGATCACAAGTAGGCAGAGAGGCAGGCGGGGGGGGGGGGGGAAGCAGGCTCCCCGCCGAGCAGAGAGCCCGATGTGGGGCTCGATCCCAAGACCCTGAGATCATGACCTGAGCCGAAGGCAGAGGCTTTAACCCACTGAGCCACCCAGGTGGCCCAAGAGGGTGGCTTTTAAAAAAGTGCACACATACACACACTCACTAACTGGGGTTTGTTAGGAGTACTAAAGACCTAATTTGTAAAAAAAATTGTAAAAGGCAAAATTATAAAACTTTGGTTGAGGAATATCTTTATGATCTCAGGCTAAGAAAGATATCTTGAATACACAAGAGCAAATCATAAAGAAGACTGATAATTGTTCCTACATAAAAAGTAAGAACTGTTCATCAAAAGATACAATGAAGAGACTTAGAAAGACAAACCGTAAACTGTAAGGGGATAGGAGAACAACATAATAAAACCAACAAAGCACTCAGATTTACAATATTTATAAAGAACTCCAATGAGTCGATGAGAAAAAATCAAGCATTCAGTAGAAAAGTGAGCAAAAGACACGAACGGGCACTTCACAAAAACAGAAATGGCCATAAGTATATGAAATATAAATATAAAATATGTAAATATATTTATAATTTGTAATTTTATAAATAAATAAAAATATAAACATACTCAACCTTATTTATAACCATCCTTTCCATAACAATGTCCAACAAATGTCCAACAGGGAAAAATGAATGAGCTTCTGCTACTCCTGTTGATGTAGATGAATCTTAAACACCCATTGTTCGTGAACAAAGCAAATGACAGAAGAATAAATGTTTGATTCCATTTATATAAATACATATTCGATTCCATTTTCAAGAACAGGAAAAACTAAATGCGTAAGGACGAAACTAGAAAGAACAACAAGGAAACAGTGAATATAAAATTCAGGCTATGTTGTGGAGAGGCCGAGAATGTTGTTTCAGGGGTTGGCATCTCACAGGCCAAATCTGGTTCATCATCTTTTTATTTTTTTTAAAGATTTTATTTATTTATTTGACACAGAGAGACAGAGATCACCAGTAGGCAGAGAGGCAGGCAGAGAGAGAGGGGGAAGCAGGTTCCCTGCTGAGCAGAGAGCCCGATGCGGGGCTCGATCCCAGGACCCTGAGATCGTGACCTGAGCTGAAGTCAGAGGCTTTAACCCACTGAGCCACCCAGGAGCCCCCATCATCTTTTTTTTTTTTTTTTAAATACAGCCTGTGAGCTAAGATAGTTTTTACATTTTTAAATAACAAGGAAAAATTAAAACAATAGTTGTGACACTTGAGAATTATATGAATTTCAAAATTTCAGGGCCCATAAATCAAGCTGTGCAGGAATAGAACCATGCTTGTTTGTTTATGTATTGTCCATCCTTGTCCATCTCTTCCTACCACACCACCCTCATGAACACACAGCCAATTAAAATACAATTCCTCCGCTGGAATATAATTTTCCATGACTCGCTCATGTTTCTGCTTAGCTTATGAGGAGAGGCCCTGACTGCCTTTTTCTGGATTATATTTTCAAGGATGTTTGCATAATAAGCAGGCTCAGAAGATAGAGACAGTGTTCTTCCCCAGATCAAAGGCAGGCATTATAGATGTTTCAGATTTCCCTAATCTTGGGGTTTGTCTTCTGTAATACGACCCACTGTGTGCAGATACTGTCTGGCCCTCTTTACATCATCTCGTGCAAAGTGAGGCTTGGAGAACCAGCTCAAGAAAATGCTGACACTCTGCCTACTGTTATTACTGTGAGCAATAAGCCACCCTTGGTTCTGACCCTGGAGACTTGTGTCTTCCACTAGCCTTCATTCCTGCAAGCGTGGCAGGGTAAAATCTCACACCATGCACTGCCATGTCTCAGACATGAGAAAACCGAAGCCTGGGGCAGGGAAAGGAGTGGCCTGGGGGTCACTGAATGGATGAGGCACTGGCACAGGATTGCATATGTTCCTGATGCCCAGTCCCGTGCTCATTGCCTGCCTCCAGGCAGCTTCTCGGGATCCCTCCAGGCCTCTGAAGGCCCTTAGAACTCTCCCTTGCTTCCCTATGGGCCTCCTGCACACACTCTGGGCCTTACCTTTCACGCTACACTTGAAGGTTTGACTGACCACTCCCGTATTATTCTCCTTCTCTGCTGGCCACTGATATACGTAGACGGTGGTTCTGGAAGACCCGGCATCGAGCACGATTCCATACTGAACAAAAGGGGAAAGGGAGAGTCAGAAATGGGCTGGGCCTCTCTGAGGATTCCCTTCCAACGGGCCACTGAGAACCCCAAAGACTTTCAAGAGCTTAATCCACACTGCATCATTTAGGTAGGGGCAGAGCAAGGGGGAGAAAAATAATTGGCTCCAAACCAACTTTGTCTCCTTGGACTGTGGGGGGAAGGGGATGGGATGAAGTGGGTCAGGTGTTCTGACACACAGTAGAATCACGTGGGGAGGTTCTGAAACTCCCAGTTCCAAGGCCCATCCCAGACCCGTTAAATCAGACTCTCTGGGAGTGGATGAAGGCATGGGCAGTTTCTAAAGGTCTGGCGACCCCAGTACGCAGCCAAGGTTGAAAATGAGCACTCCAAGGATATTGCCCATCTCCGGTTTCTTCCTCACCCCGACCTCTGAGGTGGGGGACAAAAGCCACCTGGGTCTCAGGACGGAAATGAATAGTCCGTCGCCTGCTGCCCAAATAAACACAGGAGGTTCTCACAAGGGAGAGACACATCAACACCCGCATTGACCTTCAGAAGGAAAGTATTCATAATTAAGGAGGAAACCCCCACAATACAAACTAATGTTGACATACCGTCCCACTTTGGTAACATGGTACACGGACAAACGGACAGGAGGGTGTTGGCAGGGCTAGCTGGGCCCAGGATTGCTGGCTAGGAGTCCTGGACCGTCTCCCCAGCTAAAGGCAAGCACCAGGGAGCATCCCCTGAGGCTCTTGCCAGCCCGGGCCCCGGAGCAAGCCTGAGCAGGAAAGAGCACGCCTTAGCAGCCTATGGGGACTAGAAGGATTAATGCTGACCGAGGTCCGCGTGTGCTTGGACCTGGAGGCGGCCCAGGGCAGCAGGGGCTTTTGGGTCACAGCTCTTCCCCAGTTTCGCCATTGTTGGGTCAGGCTGCTCCTCTCCGTGAGGAAAATGAATTTGGGTTCTGGAGGCATCGTGACTCGGGTCGATGCTTGCTTTACGACCCTGGGTAGGAGGCTTAAGCTCTCTGAGTTTCCTTATCATCAGACAACTTAACCCTGAGAAGTCAATAGGAGACCATAGGCTTGATACTCAATGTTTGCTCAATAAATACAGGCTATATAGAAAGATCAATAAAGGGGACGCCTGGGTGGCTCGGCTGGTTAAGCGGCTGCCTTCGGCTCGGATCATGATCCCAGGGTCCTGGGATCGAGTCCCACATCGGGCTCCTTGCTCGGCAGGGAGCCTGCTTCTCCCTCTGCCTCTGCCTGCCACTCTGCCTGCTTGTGCTCTCTCTCTCTGACAAATAAATAAAAAAATCTTAAAAAAAAAAAAATCAATAAAGCACAATAAACAAATAAAATTACAAAGCAAGAAAAAGAGGAAAGAAAAGGAAATAACACCCCTCAAATGGCACTACTGCTCTAACATCTTGCTATATATCTTTTCTGATGGTCTTCTGTGTCTACAGCTACCTATATGAATATGGGGTTAGACATATGTTTTCAATTCGATACAGGATTACACTGTACATAGTCTTTTCCAGTGCTTTTTCTTACTCAGTAAGTGTATCATGCACATCTCTCCCTGACAGTAAAAATACTGATATCATCATTTGCACCAATTCCCTGATTCTAGACACTTGGGAGGGTTCCAACTTTCCACGGTTAACAAGCGCTTGTTTCGTTTGAAATGGGACCAAATAAAAACATGTTGCTCCAGCTCCTCAATCACAGCTTCCCCATTATATTGAAACGGAACATCCTGTGTCCATTCGTATTTGAACTTGGACGGCCTCTTAATCTCGGCCTTCAATCTGATGAATGCTGACAGGGATCTTGACACGACAACCCCTGGGAACAAGGGCGGCATTGTTCCCAGCCCCGTCCAGGCAGAGGCTCACCAAGGAGATTAACGCACAGGTAGAGCTGAAGGAAACCACGCATTCAAGAGATCTGAGCCTCCCTACCAGTCCACCTTCTCCCCTCCCATCTGCTGCTGACCCCTCAGCACCCCTCCCCGGCCCCTCCACGCCTGGTGCTGCCTAGAGGAGGGAGCACGCTCTCGAGAGCAATCACCCACAGGTTCCCCACCCTTCCCATATCTTCTGGAACCCAGCACTTCACAAACAGTGTGTTTTCCCTGGGAAGGAAACTTGGGGCTGCTGGGCCAAGATCAGAAAGGAGGAAGAAGGGCCGTTCTCATTCTCCTCCTCATCCCGGCTGGGATCCAGTTTTCATCAGGGTGGGAGTGGCCAGAGACATCCCTCAGTGAGCCCCGGAGAAATGGCTGCCCCTCGGGCACCTGCCGATGTGCTGACAGGGCCCAGCCCTGGGTCCAGCGCTTCTTCTGAGTAACCACCATCATCCCCTGACATTTTCAAAAATGGGAAAATTGGTCTTTAGCCAGTTTTCAGAGCTCATTTGCCTAGATCAGTGGCACTCGATGTGGTTCACTGGAGGGTGTGGGGTGGGGACTGAATTTCATTCAGTTCAGCTAGGCGGAAAGCAGTAAGTAACCCTCTGTCTAATGCGGTGTCAGGAAAAAAATATAGCTACAATGTGGAACTGAAGACACACTCAGTGGGCTAACCAAAAGGAAACAGCCTTCCATACGAACCGCCTGATCCAAAACTTAAGGACTGCGTGAGCTTCTAACAAAGCAAAAGCAAAGATCATAGAATCAGCTTTCTTAGATTTACTATCATCACCATCACCATCATCATCATCACTATTAGCATAATAATAGGAATAGTAGTAATAAACATTTGTTGAGTACTTATGTCAGGCACTACACAAAGTGCTTTAGTGTTGCATTCAGAAGGCAGGTGTTGGGACGCCTGGGTGGCTCAGTCGGTTAAGCGTCTGCCTTGGGCTCGGGTCATGATCCCAGGGTCCTGGGATCGAGTCCCGCATCGGGCTCCTTGCTCAGTGGGGAGCCTGCCTCTCCCTCTGCCTGCTGTTCCCTCTGCTTGCTCTCTCTGACAAATAAATACATAAAATCTTAAAAAAAAAAAAAAAAGAAGGCAGGTGTTGTCCTCGGTCCCACCTGACAGAAGGGGAAACTGAGGCTCACAGAGGTAACTAATTGCCCACAGTCCCAGACTTGGGCTCAAGCCTGGGTCTAACTGACCATCAACCATATACCAGAGCCCCCATGCTTTCGCTGAGTTCCAAGGAAACCAGGTCTACCAGAGTTGACTGTTTCATAATAAGGTGTGCATTCGCAGACTCTTTGTTCAGACGTAAAGTCCCTCAAAAGCAAACTCATAGTTAAGTAGTGTGCAGATCTGGCTGGAGAGAAGGTGGACCAAGGTGATGAAAGACTTGCATCTTTCCGGAAAGGAAGAAACCAGTTATCTAACTCTCACTCTCCGAGGGGTAAACCAGGGAGGGCTGCAAGGCACCAGAGCTCCAGGCCAATGACTGAGGAATGACAAGGGTTAGAAGGGAATGGTTTTAGCACAGCCTGGTCCCGTGATTGTGGTTTGGAGAGTAACAGTCAAGCGTGGGAGTGTGACCCAACATGGGGATCTAATGTGCCCTGAGAGGGACTATGTAGGCCCCTCTTCAACAATGATGTCATGGGGCTGTCAGGGGCAATGGCAATGGGATACTGATCGTATTGGACTGAGAAGCCGCAGGGTGTCTAGACATTTGTGGTTCGGGTGGGGAGGGCAAAGTCTCAAATGGAAGATACTAGACTTAATGATAATAAAGCAAGTGGGGGCCTGAGTGAAAAAGAAAAGTGATGCCATCATGTTTACTCTTCAGGCTGGTAGAGCAGGTCAGACCAGTAACAATGAAAATGGAACTGGGCACACTTCGACCCTTGACTAAGTTTTAATAGTTCTGCTGTTCAACTCAGATAAACCAAGGTTAGGTAAGCCAAGGCTGGATTTATGAGCCAATGATCATGATTAGGGTCTTAAGGAACATTCCAGGCCCCCCCATAGGCCGTTGTGGAGCTGTCCCCTCATCAACAACTGTCTGCGGCACACCGAGGCAGAACAAACTTCAAGGTAGGGAAACATAAAGAGAACAGTTTAAAAACCCTTGTATTCATTCAGCCTCACTTCCACAACTGCCCTTCCAACCCTTAGCACACACTGCAAAACAAAAAAAAGAGGCTTGTCCTCACTCTGAAAAGAGCTGCCTGTGGAATGTTCTTTCAAGTGGCCCTTCCGCTCTTGGTTCCCCTGGCTCAGAACATCTGTCTTTTCTCACATTTAATCCACCCAATTAAGCAGAATGGTCTTCTGAGCCAGTATTCCAATGTGCTACGATATCCTGTCCTTATAACTGTGACCGGGACCTGGCAGCAAGATTTGAGGAGATCAAAAATCCCCTCTTCGAACTGTGTGCCCATGGGTGAGGGCATGTCTTCTGATCCTTCTAAACCCTTGCTTAAGGCCAACATTCTCTGCTCTCTTTTGTTTCTTCTGCACCATGTCTGCTATTTCCAGTATAACAATAATCATATCTACGTGGATATGAGCCACTGAGGTGGCTCAGTGGATTAAAGCCTCTGCCTTCGGCTCAGGTCATGATCCCAGGGTCCTGGGATCGAGCCCCGCATGGGGCTCTCTGCTCAGCAGGGAGCCTGCTTCCCCCTCTCTCTCTGCCTGCCTCTCTGCCTGCTTGTGATCTCTTTCTCTCTGTCAAAAAAATAAAATCTTAAAAAAAAAATAAGTATGTCCTTGAGCGGGATACCTGTGAGGCAGCGGTTCTAGATGCCCTTTGGTAGAGGACAACCCTGGGATGGGTTCTATACTGGCTCCCAGAGATCCTCTGCAGAACTGAGCCCTCGCTGCCCACAGTGGTAACCTGCTGGGTGGCAGGTCCTCCCTCCCCTGGCTGCCTTCCCACTTCCTGGCGTCCTTCCCAGATGGCCTACTTTTACTCACATCTTTGACCAGGGGGACCCATCTGACCCAGGAGCATGACACATGTGAGTTCCCCTCCTTCAGCGGTAGCCTCCTTACTGCCCTGGGGTCTACTTTTCTCTACTCGGTTTACTCTTCTAGTCTTCCGTCAATTCCTCCATGCCCCTCCAGTATGAACAGAAGACTTCCGTCTTACTTCCTGAAACAAGTGGAGGCCAGCAGCTGGCAACTGTCTTAACCAGCCCATCCCTAACTTTTGCAGGGCCTGAGGGGAAATTTTATAAATGCAGACTTTTACTCTCCCTCCCAACTTCCACCTGTCCGCATCCCGCCTCTGGCAGATCCACGGAATAAAGAGCCTCATGCACCTATTTGTTGCCTATAGAAGGCGTGACGGCTGACTCCACACCTCTGCTCTGTCTACACTCCCTGCAAAGAGAAGCCCCTTTGCCATCCCTCAGACCACTGGTGAGGTCAGTCCTCAGGAGAAGGCCCACATGGACCCTGGCTTCTGGAGTCCCAGGCACCACAGCTTGTTCTAGAAGGGGAAGCATGGCTCTAGGTGGGCGCATTCTCTTGTGCCATGGAGAAAGATAACCCTGGAACACACTAGAGCTAGTTCCTCTGAAATATGGGGTGTAAGAGTGGTTCCTGGGGTCTACGAGGGCTATTAGCTCCCCCCCCCCCATTTGGGGAATACTTCCATCCCCTAGTTCAGCAAACCGTCCTGCATCTGCACCCATCCTCCCCACCTTCCCACCTGTGCAAAAGAGGACAAGTTCTCCTATCAGAGGCAGTACCTTCTCCTGGGTCCCCCATTCTGAACTTAGGATCAGGGAGAAGAGGGAGGTGAGTGAAGAAAACCCTGGCCTTGGGAACAGGAGGGACAAGGTTTCGCTTCTGGTCTGCCATCCACTGGCCAAACCTATGATTTCTCACTTGCAAGATGGTGGTGACAATGCTTGCTTTGTCCCCCTGCTATAGCTACCACAAAGGTTACATGAGATAATTCAGGGAAACGTGTTCACTCAACTGAACTGCAGTTTACAAAGTATAAGGAGATGGTGTTACTTCCAGTTGCAATCCTGATTTTCTATAGTTAATAGAAGAAGGCAGTGCCTGGAGCTTGGGAAAATGGCTTCTCTAGGCCTTGGCTAAAAGATAATTTGTTTTTCCTTATGACTGGACAGTTGTATAAAGTTTCTCTTTTCTTTGTCTTTTTTCTTCATGTTACTCATGGGGTGGTGTTGAAATTCTTAAGTAAAATGTCCTATAAAAGAGCCAAATGCCATTATCTAAAGGAGATTTTACTTTAATCTGAAGAGCACTCTCAGAATGGTAGGTCAAACTCGCCCACAAAGCTGAGGCAATATTCGTTTCTTTTTAAATCTTTTAAAAACTTTAAAAACTTCTATTTCAAATATAGCCTTTGAACAGTCACTAAGAGCAGGAAGATGTAGAAAGGACTCAGGAGGTCAAGGGCGAAGGCTAAATGAGATTCAAATAACATTTGAATTTCTTGGATCCTATAGTCCTCTAGCTAAGAAGGGTTTTTGCATTTTTAAAGAACCATAAAAAGACAAAAAAAGAAGAAGATATGTGACCGAGACTATAAATGACCTTCAAAGCCTAAAATATGTACTATTTAGCTCTTTACAGAAAAAGTTTGCCAAACTCTACCCAAAGGACTGAAGGACTCTTTTCCCTGTCATTTGACAAGTCTCTCATGGGACATCTCCTCTCACCCTAACAGCCAAGGCTGGGATGATACATATGGTTCTCAGACTGCCAGACATCATCTGAGAGGCCACGTGGGGATGGATTTATCAAGGGCCAAGAGCAGCCTCTGAAACTGAGCATAAGATCCTCAGTAATTTTTTGAGGGGAAGAGTTAGAGGGATCATGGCACACTTCTAGACTCAAGAGAGGTAGCACAAGTACAGCTCAAGGAGACCTTTTCGAGTCCTTGATGCTTTGTTTACCAGGATAGGCCAGAAGAGGAGCCTAAATCATGGTCTCCACTCATGATCAGGGTTGTGTGGTCTTGGGGGAATGTACAAGCTGGTAGATCTTTGGTAGCCATCTGCAATTCTTGGCTACAAAGTCTAGCTTTGGTTCCAATGGTCAGGAGTCAAAGCAAGGCCACATAGTCCTCAGAGAAGGTGTCACCATTAATATTCTCTAGTGTCACATATCACAAAAACAGTATGTCCTGACCTCCTCCCTTGGGCCTTACACCAAAGACCCTTGGGTTCTCCAAGTGGGGAAAGGGTTTTCTTCTAACTCATGGCTTTAGAATAATTGATGTCATAGCCTATCCCTTCAGTGCCAATCCCCTCACACTTACCTTCAGTCCTGGAAGGAGGACCTCTTTGTGGTGAAACTGGATGACTGTGATGGCCACAAGCACCACAACGCTCAAAAGCAAGACCACCAAGGTGATGATGGCTGGGGTTCGGGATAGGGCCTTGAGGCCTAAAATGGGAAGACCCAGAAGACACATGAGGGGAAAGTAGGAACGAGGCACCGGCTTTCTTTGTAGAATCCATAGACTGGGTGCATAGACGTGTGCATACGTCACTTCCTGTGGCTTTCGTGAGACCCACACTTTTAAGGTGGAGCAGTGATTGGGCTCCAATAACCATTTACCTTTCCTCCAAAAGAGTGGACTAAGACATCATTTGCAGAGAGGGTGTGCATAGTTCAGTTTCCTGGTCTCTCCCCAGATGTGTTAAGCTTATTACTAGTTGACCCTGAGATGATTTACAATAACATTTATTCCAATGTAGATTTAAAAAGTATGTGTTTTCTATTAAGCAGGTGATACAATATTTCATTTAAAGATAATATCAGATAAAAGAAATTAATGCTATACTTCAGATATAATTAATGATTATAAAGTTTAGCATAAGGTGACATACAGTCTTGCAAATAGTAATATGTATGAATTTCTAAAATATTTGGGTTCCCAGAAAGAAGTCAACCTCAGTTATTTTTCCTGTGTCTACAGTGAAGGCATAGGGTCTCACTTACATCTTCACAAAGAACAGCTAGACCCCAAGCCATGTGTTCAAAGAGGTCATATCATCTCTGGCATTCATATTTTTTTTTTTTAAAGATTTTATTTATTTAATTGTCAGATCGAGAGAGAGGGAGAGCACACACAAGCAAGGGGAGCAGCAGGCAGAGGGGAGAAGCAGGCTCCCCACTGAGCAGGGAGCCCGATATGTGACTCAATCCCATGACCCTGGGATCATGACCCGAGCCGAAAGCAGACACTTAACCGAGTGAGCCACCCAGGCGTCCCTGGCATTCGTATTTTAATTGTAACATGTACACTGTACCCAGTTATTATTTATTTATTTATTTATTTATTTATTTATTTATTTTGCTGCAAAATGGTGGTTTATTAAAGCATGGGACAGGACCCGTGTAAACTGTACCCATTTAAAAGCAAAATAATAACGAAGCCTATGAATAATCTTCAACTAAAAACACAGCCTCTGAATAAAAATAATTATATCTGTATTGTATAAAAGTATATAATTACCATAATGGACTATGTCTATGTATTAAAGTTAAACTAATATTGCTTAACTAGATGATTTTGAACAGATATTTACTTGGGTCTTAACAAACCAGTGTGGGCTAATGGAAATTTTATAAATAAAGTAGCAAATACATTTTTCAAAAAAAAAAACCAAATACTGTTCTATACTGAAATGATTTCATTCATGTGAAGTTTTTCTTGTTTGTTTTTTGTTTTTTAAAGATTTTATTTATTTATTTGACAGAGAGAGAGAGAGAGATCACAAGGAGGCAGAGAGGCAGGCAGAGAGAGAGAGGGGGAAGCAGGCTCCCTGCTGAGCAGAGAGCCCGATGTGGGGCTCGATTCCAGGACCCTGAGATCATGACCCGAGCTGAAGGCAGAGGCTTTAACCCACTGAGCCACCCAGGTGCCCCCATGTGAAGTTTTTTTTTTTCCCCCATGTGAAGTTTTAAAACAGGCAGGTAACAGAAATCAGAACAGTGACCGCCCCCCTGGGGGTTGGGGGCAGGGACTCACCGAGAAGGAACACAGGGGCACTCTCTGGGGTCACAGAAATGCTCTACATCTTCCTAGAATTATGGGGTATAGGGGTGTGTGCATTTGTCAAAATTCATCAAGCCTTTTAAAGTCCTTTAAGGAAAAGCTGAAAATCCAAGTAAGCTACTCCTTAGATTCAATTTCCTTTTACGAAAAAAGATGTGTACAATTGCCCCTACCATCCTAAAATTATCTCCTTTTAGAAGACAAGAATGCCCAGTTTTGGGGCACAACTACGGACCGTCTGTCCAGGGGCGGGGGGGAGGTGATACGTAAGCAGTTTCCTGAGCACAGGTGTGTGGTTGGTCTCCCCAGTCCTCTGCGTTTCAGCACTTTTCAGGTAAATAGCTATGATTACCTTCAGCAAACCCTGGTCCCAGCAGAAAAGCCTATCGCAAAGCCAAATGTACTCGACCGGGTCTCATTCATTTAGGGAATGCAGCCCAGAGCTGTGCCGTCATTAGGGGTGAAGGAACACTGTAATTACAAGGTGTCTACCTGAGAATGGAGAGGCCAGACCCTTCTGGGCTTCCCCATGAGCAACTGTAAAATGTGCTCCAGAGGCAGGCAGGCAGGGCAAGCTTGGCAGTGTGTGTGTGTGTGTGTGTGTGTGTGTGTGTGTGTGTGAGCATGTGAGAATTTTGCACATGTGCCTCCAGTAGCAAGAGAAAGGATGTTGACCTAGGGTGGGGGTGGGGAGTGCAGGACCTGTAGGCGCTGTGCCAGCAACGACACTGGGATGGAAGAAGAAGACAGATCTAAGGACTTTACAATGTATTACAAAAGCAACAATATTCTTGAGCAAACCCCACACGCAGCTTGGTAAGGGAAACCACAAACAGCCAAACTAATGGATTATGCAAACCGGAAAAACCATTTAAGCGAAACATGCATGTTAGTCCTTGTTTTGTGTAGCTTTGATCAAAAGCATTACTTCTACCTGAGGCATGCTGGTGGTGAAAGCCCAGTAAGCGACTGAGTCTCAAACCACAGACATTAAAATCATTGGCAGGGGCCAGGCATGAAGAACTGTGGGCTGAAGTCGGGGCTGTGACTTGAGAACACCACACCTGCCGCCTGTTTTGAGATACTAACCTGCTTGCTCACAGGGTTGGCGGGTCAGCACAGTGAACATCTTTCCTCCCAACTGTAGGCAAGAGAACACAGAAAGACGGTGTGTGGTTGGCCTCTGACTTCAGTTCCAGAAACCGGCAGTGTTAAGCCCAGTTTGGGAGCACGACTAAAGAACATCTGTCCGGGAGGGAGGGGAGTGATACGTAAGAAGTCTCCTGACCACAGCCACACGGCTCCCTCATGGTCCTCAGTTTGTAGGTAAAAAGTTAATGACTACCTTACGCAAACACTTGTCCCAGCAGGAAAGCCCATCACGAAGCAAAACCCGCTTTCAAACCCACTTCACTTTTTCCAAATCAAAACCTCTTGGGGGAGAGAGAAACCGAACCCTTTGGATATAAACCCAAAGCTAGGCTTAAATTCTATTGTCACCTCCCCAGATGCAAGGAAAAGAACAGGTTTGCTGACATTTTAAACGGCAAATTTTCCAAACGGCAAGTCAATCATTTCTTGCAGATTTTTTCCACCTGTGCACACCGACCGCGGCAGAAGGAATCTTCCACCTATTAGCAACATTCACAGGGCTGAGGCAGGGCTCTTCAAATCACAGAAGCAAGGGAGGTTTTTGTGGGTGTTGGCCACCCGCGAGCCCGGAGTCGCCCCTGAAAGACCTAGAAGGGGTATTTTTAGCTGCTGGGTGGAAACAATTGCAAGGGGATGTCGGGCCCCCGGGATCCAGCGCCGCAGGATCTGGGTGGGAGGCCCCGCTCTGGAACTGTGTCTCCACAAAGCCAGGATAGCTAAGCGCCAGCCCATCTCCGGAGCCGCAGATGCGCTCGGTGAGGACGCGTCCACCTCTCCGGGCTCGGCAGGGACCACCTCCCTGCCGCCCAGGATTGGGGCGCGCACCCTGCGGTCCCTCCCTCCGGCCCTCTCTGAAATCCGGTCTCTTTTCCTTCCTTCCCAGCTCCCAGCCCCACGAAGCTTCCCGCTCCCTCCCCAGCGGCTCGGGCGCGGGGTCCCCGGTGCTCACCTGCGCGCAGACGGTCGGAGGAGGGCGAGCGGCGCTGCCGCAGTGGCAGCCGGCGGCCAGCTCGCAGGAGGCTCTGCGGAGGCAGGGGAGGCAGGGGAGGCAGGGCGGCCCCGGGGCGGGGCGGGGCGGGGGCGGAGCAGTCGAGGGCAGGGACCGCCCCCTCGGCCGGGTCAAAGCCCAGCACCTTTGCTTCACCTTCCCTCTTCCGGTCCCCTGCACCACCTGCCTGCCGCCCGGGGCCTCCCTGGGGGAAGGCCAGGAGTGTCCACTGCGTGACTCCCTCTTCCATCGATGTCAAGGCCAAGGACCCTTTGATCTCTCTTTTGGTTTCCTCCATCCTCACCCCAAGCCTACTTGGAGGGGGAGTGGGGGCAGGGCAGAGTGGAAAGCGGGCACTTCGTGGGTGTGCACAGGTGGGCCCCGTGCCCCATCTTTCCGTGGAGTAGAGGCCGGTAAACACTTGTAATGTTGGGAGTGAGGCTAGCAGGCACACCGGTCCCTGAATCACCTGGGACAGGAGAGCAAATTAATACTAAGACGTTCCCTGTCATATATTTCCGACTGACTGCCTTGGCCATGCCCAGGGATCTGCTCACTGATTACTCAGCAATGCCCTCCCCTACCCCATTTTATATGGGTATCATTAGGCTAAGATTCAGGACAAGCTATTCCTGGAAGAGGACAAAAACGCAGCGACTTAAATGCCCCAGGAGTCTGGTTTTTAATGCATCAGCAGGTGGCCCTGTGGGCTCCTTTGAGTGACATCAAGGACTCTTGGAATGGTCCACCAAGAGGCCTAAGTTGGGTTCTGTTGGACCTCCCCTCCTTGTGGGTGGTCCTGAATAGCTGGAAGGAAGAGCTAAGGTCTGGGCTATGTCCTGGGCCTGCCTGTGCTCCTGGAGAGCGAGGCGCCATATGCCTCTAGTCTCCTGTCCTGTGCAAATGGGGCCAAGCCCATTGACAGTTAGGGGGGCCTTCAGAGAAGAATGCCCCTGATTTGAGACCTCTGAGCCCAGAGAAAAGGGTTCCAAGCTAGGGGTGTGTTTGTGTGTGTGTGTGTGTGTGTGTAGGAGCACTAGTCACTCACCCTGAGTTGTTTGAAATGTTTGAAATCTCTCTTGCTGGGAGATTTCTACAGGGTCTGTGAGGGGGATGTGGGACAGTCAGTGAACGCTTGCTGAATTACAAGACTTACCTTCTTTGAAAGCTTTGGGCCAATAAAAGGTAAGGCATCTGACTGAAAGTCGAGGGATCTCTGCTCCCAGGCGGCCATAGGCCCACAAGAAGCTGCTGATACTCTACTTACACCAGAGGTCAGTCACTTTGGTTCTAAGAAGTGAATGGCTGACCTTAACATCCTCAGTGATTCCCCAGGAGCTGAGAGAAGGTTGCTGGGCCTGAGGGGCCTTCAAATGCAGTTGGTGCTCGTTCTAAAAATAACCCAGATCAGTTCATGTTGCCAGCTTTCACACACATATTTCCCCATCATCCCTCCAGGCACAGTAGCAAACATATACACATATATATGTATGCAAACCTTTATGGTTTTTCCTGATTATAAAATAATACAGATGTGGGGCTCCCGGGTGGCTCAGTTGGTTAAGCGTCTGCCTTTGGCTTGGGTCATGATCCCGGGGTTCTGGGATTGAGCCCCACATCAGGCTCCCTGCTCGGCGGGGAGCCTGCTTTTCCCTCTCCCTCTGCCGCTTCCCCTGCTTGTGCCGTCTCGCTCGCTCTTTCTCAAATAAATAAATAAAATCTTTAAAATAAAATAAAATAATACAGATGTGGCTTCCAGATATCAAACCATACCATAAAGCTACTGTAACTAAAACAGCCTGGTTTGGGCACAGGAATATAACAAGAGCTCTAAAGAACAAAAGAGATAGGTCAATACCAGATTAATGGATACAGGATTTAGTTTAACATAAAGCAGAGACTGAAAGAACACATTTTTCAACTGAATTGAGAAAAAAATCCCAATCATTCATTAGTCACAAAAATCGATTTTAGATGGATGAAAAGTATAAATGGAAAAAAGGATTTAATATCCTAAGTAAGTATAGGAGAACACTTGTATGATCCTTGGGAAGGAACGGCCTCTTCCAGCATGAAATCAAAGCAGGAAGATAAAGTCAACAACAATCTTGCAGGCAAAAAAAAAAAAAGCAAAATAACTGCATGGAAAAAGACATCTTAAAAAAAAAAAGATAAATTGTGGGGAAATATTTAAGAATGCGATAGCAAAGAGTGAAAAATCATAATATATAGTGAGGTCCTACCAAGCTAGAAAAATAGGAATATCTAAATAAGAAAATGGACAAATGACCCAAGGAGTATAAATGGCCAGTAAACATGTCAAAAATGCTTAATCTCATTACTTACTCCAACATTGCCAATTAAAACTTTGGCATCTTTAAAGAAGATTCTTCTTGACTGATCAGTTTAGCGAAGCTTTAAAAATATCTGCAGTGCTCTGTATTGGAGAAGGTGTGGGGAAACAGTCCCACTCGAAGCTTCTGGGAGGTGACATGGCCTGGTTTTCCTCCCATCTCTCTGGATGCCCCCTACATGCTTTTTGCTGGCTTGTGCTCCTCTCCCAAGAGTTTCTCAAGATTCTGTCCTGGGCCCTCTTTCTTCCTCACTCTGTACCCCCTTTCTCAGTAATCTCATCCCTGCCCCTGGCTTCTGTTCTACTCAAGGAAACCTCTGAAATGCATGTGTCCTGCTCAGGCTTTTCCTCTTGAGTTGTAGACCTAGAGAGTGGTCCGATTTCTTTTGGATGTCTTAGAGGCATCTCAGTTTCATAGGTCTCCAGCTGAGCTCCTTATCCTCCTCCAGCACACCATCAACTTCTCCAATGTTTCTTGTCTCAGTGGATGGCACCCCCAGTCATTCAAGTGAGCAAGGCAGAAAGCTGGGGGTCCTCTTTGCTAATCGCTCCCTCATCCCTCATCATCGATCAGTCACTAAGGATTGCTGGCTTTACCCTCCTAATCATCTCTCCCATGTGTCCCGCATCTCCACCACCACCACAGCCTGAGCCAGGATTTGTCAATCTAGGCACTATTTATATCTCAGGCCAGGGGGTCCTTTGTGTGTCTTGTAGGATGTTTAGTGGCATTCCTGACCTTAATCTGCTAAATGCTGTAACACCCCCGCACACCGTGTGACTCTCAAGAGTGTTCCCAGAGATTGCCAAGGGTCTTCAAAGGGGTGAAATTTCCCTGGTTGAGGACCACTGGCCTAAGCTTCCACTCTCTTCCTCCTGGATGTTGGCAATGGTCTCATTTAGCTCTTCGTGTCTACTTCCTCCCTTTCGCCTTCATTTTTTCCACTGCCACCAGCTTCATCTCTTCAAAACACAAATCTCACCATGTCGACTTCTCCTTAACAAACTTCTGTGCTGTCCCTTCCAAATCCTCAAGGTGACCTAGAAGGCCCTGCACTGTCTGGTCCCTGCTTCCCTCTCCAGGCTTATTTGAGCCACATTCTGCTCCTCACTTTATGCCCTGAGGGCATACCAGCCTTCTTTCAATTTTTCAAATATGCCACAGGGCCTTTGCACAGAACTTCCTTGGCCTGTCGTGTCTGCACCTGCTTCCATCCTTCCCTAATTAGCGCGTGTTTATACTTTCATTCTCAGCTCAGAACCTCATGGATAGCTCCCAACACTCCCCAGTCTGGGTCACACATCCAACCTGAGTCAGGCCCTCAGTGGCATGCTTCCTCCATAGGCATTCCTGAACTTCAGCCAGTGTTTTATTACGATAATTGTCAGGCGAGTGGCACCTGTTGCCTACGACCAGGTGCAGCAGTCCCGGTATGTCGACCCCTTGCGTAGTTTGCAGGTATCAGGGTTGCCGGGAGAGACAAGACTCACACAGGCTCTGGGTGGAAGAACACTTTACTCACATGGAGAGGAGACAGAGCAAGATCCCTTTCAATAGCCAGTGTCCGTCTCCTGTGCTCAGCGGGTTGTCTCGCCCAGCCAGCATGGGGAGATGGTCTGCACATGCATCCCATTTGCATTTCAGGCCAAGGACCCCCGTGTCCTCCCCCACAGGGTCTGAAAAACAGAGAGCTGAGGTCCCGCCCGAGGGCCTTTGACCCACGCTGAAGCAGAACAAAGAATGACACCTGTTCAAACGTGGGACAGGAAAAGATACTCCAGAGCAGAGAGCGATACCCAGCACAGGTCGCAAGGGCTCTTTATCCCTTTGTAAGGGAACGCTGCCCTCCTATGCAGGAAGCTAGAAGCTGCGCATGACTGCCTTTGCCGGTGGTAATTTCAGATCAGTTTGTTCGTGCCCACTAGACGGTAAAGTCTGTGCAAGGAGAAACCGTGCTATTCTTATTCACCATTGTATTCTCACCGTCTAGCACACTGCACCTGGTGAGCCCTCAACGAAACATGTGTTGAATGAACGCTCTTTTACAAATTAACAATATTAACCCCTTGTCCATCTCGTATGACAAATACTTTCCCCTAGTCGTCCACTTAAGACCCAACATTTTCACAAGTGCACGTTGAGGCTTGTAGTGTCTGAGTCGAACAGAAGCTATTTAATTGAAAATGGTTCATAGCTCACTAGGATATAGACCAGATGAAAACCAGCTTATCCAAGTGAGTGCGAGAGTGGTATTTCGGAAACTTGGCTTCTAGTCTCAACTCTGCTAATTACCAGCACATACACGACTCTGGACACAGCTCTAGGTCTCTAAGATGCTCAATTTTATTTTATTTATTTATTTTAAGATTTTATTTATTTGGGAGAGAGCAACCTAGACAGAGAGAGAGAGAACCACAAGCAGGAGGAGGGGCAGAGGGAGAAGCAGACTCCCTGCAGAGCAGGGAGCCCTATGTGGGGCTTGATCCCAGGGCCCCAGGATCATGATCCGAGCCAAAGGCAGTTGCTTAACTGACTGAGCCACCCAGGTGCCCCAGGTGTTCAATTTTATAATCTGTGATATGAAGGTACTGGGTGAAATCAGACTGCCTGTGATGATTCCATTATTTTGGAAAGCTCAAGGCTGGGGAAGTACATCATTAGCACAGTGGGAATGGCTGGAGTTTGGAGACCAGAGGTGACCAAGGGTAAAGCTCTAAGAGTGGAGTGTCAGGGTGGAAGTCAGAGGTCGTGAAGCCAGAAGAGTGCACAGGAAGGACATGGAGCAGGTGTGTGTGTGTGTATTTACGTGCCCCAGACAACCCCAATTCTTGCTCTCCTCCAAAGCAGTCCTCACCTCTACCATTTCAGCCAAGCTTAAGTTCTATTGGAATTCATTACCTCATTTTTCCTGATGCTCTTTGTTGATTTAGCAAATTTACTAAAACAGGAGGAACAATTTTTTTTCTGAATTTATGATATTCGTAACAGTTGTTTTGTAACATTTTCCCTGGTGGAGGGTTATAGGCAAAGATCATTTCCATTGGTCTGGGTTCACCTGAGAAACAGAATCAAGAGGGGATAGATAGATCAATAGATCGATCAATCGATCAATCATAGTTATGAAGGCTGAAAAGTCCCCCAATCCGCAGCTGACAAGCTGGAAACCCTGGAGAGCCAGTGGTGTGATTCTTGTCTGAGTCAAAGAACTGAGAACCAAGAGAGCAGGTGGTGTAAGTTTCAGTTTAAGTCTAAGTCTGAAGACAGGAGAAGACTGATGTCCTAGCTCAAAGTCGGTCAGGCAGCGTGAGTTCGCCCTACTCTGCTGCTATCTGTTTGACCAGATACCTGGGCATGTGATTGTCAAATTGACACAAAAATTGACACGTGAAATTAACCTGTATGAAATCCTATTGCCTTTTCTTTAATTCTGATGCTGGCCCCAGATCCAGGGCTTGCCTGGGCGGTGTCATATGGGCAAGCCATCCTTTGCAAAAGAAGTTCTGGGCTGGGAAAAGCCTTGTCCCAACTTGCTTCTGTGGAGACGTTCAGGAGGCCATTCAGGAGGCTCAAGAGTCCCATGTGAAAAGGAGAAAAGGCAAATCTGGAACAAGATCAGTGAAATTAAAAACTAAGACCATTGTGTGCTTCTGGGCTCTCCTTTCCTGTCGGTGGACTCGCTGCGAGTCTCCGTCCTTCCTACCTGCTCCAGTGCCAGATCCCACTGCAATGCAGCTGGGTTAGATGCAACAGCTTCTATCTCCCTCGATCCTTTCTCATTTCTAGCCTCATAAGCCTACTCACTGGGCTGCATTTTTCAATCATGTAACAAATGTGACTCGGTGGCCTCTGTGTTCCCGGCACTGTGCTAGAGGCTGGGGCAGGGCAGGAAATGAGTCGGTCTGAGCTGTAGACTGAGCATGCCCCGTGTCCTTCACACCCTCATCCCAGCCCTGCGATCCCCGGATCAGACTGGTGCAGCAGCCTTCACACATCTGCCTTCCCCTTCCCACCCTCAGCCATCTGACTTTCCACACTTGTTTGGGGCCGCAGACCCCTTCGCCAGACTGGTGAAGCTTATCAACAGTCCCTTAACCGACTGAGCCACCCAGGCGCCCCAAAGCCTACTCGAATTTCAAAGTGTGATGAGCTAAAGGATATTTAAAGACATCCACTGTAACTATACCATGATATGAAAATATCTGTGATTTCTATTGGTGAGCAAGTCACAGGTCCTGCCAATAGCATTGTGCTTTGTTGACAACCTGATACTTAATTGAAGGAAATGTTTCATTTCCTAAAAATAAAGATTTTTTTTTTCTCCCATGCAAGGATATAAGCACCCTGCATTCTGTCTGTGGACCCCAGGTTAAGTGACTACCAGACTGATATTACAGCAGAAGTGTGGGTTTCCTGCTCAAAATCTTTTGATGATTCACTCATTCAAAAACGAGGGCTCACTGCTTGCTGAAGTAAGTCTAAATTCAGCCTGGCCTTTCAAGATTTGCTTCTACCCATTAATTCTTTTTCTACCTTAAAAAAATTACATTAATGGTATTGTGTCTTCTGTTCTTTTGCCACTTGCTTTTTCCATTCAAGTTTTTTTCCTCTGAGATTTATCTATATTGTTACCTATAGTTAGAAATAAGCTGTGTAGTATTTTATTGAACAAATAAAGCACAGTTCACTCGTGGTTTTCCATATTTGTGGATATTTGGGTTCTCATTTTGCATTGTTTGTAAAAGATATTGTACTGAATTTATTTTTGTTATTCTTAAGTGACTAAAGTATTTTTAAATTCAAATACATTAAATATTGGTAGGTAAAACTCATGAAAATAAAAGCCCTTTCATGTCCTGAGGACTGTTTCAGGACAATTCTACCTGAGCCACAGATCGGCACATACTAAACCCTTTCTCAGGACGGGGCCTTGTCTATGCCAGGGTCCGTGCGCATGGCGGGCTCGACCAAGCCATTCACGTGGGTTGGGATTTATAAACAAATACTTCCCCTGGGCGTCAATTTTCATTGTAATCTGTCTTTATTTTTTATCACTTGATTTCAGGGGCTGAACTTCTGCACTCCTCTCTGGAATACGCCTAATTTCCTTTTCCATGTGACCAGTTTCAACTGATCCTTTTTTCTGCCTGATTGGATTCTGCATTCTTTTCATAGTTTTCTTGTCTGGCTGGCAGCCACCATCCTGTTGTCATTTTATTACCAGTCCTCTCTGCACTGTGCCTTATTTGCAATTACAGTGAGTTCTGTTCTCACGTGTATTATTTCCTTCTTTCCACTTTTTAAATTGCCGTTGTCCATTTTCTAACTTCTTGAGCAAAATGATTACCTTATTATTAAAAAACAACGACACCAAAAAAAAAAACAACAACTCCTGTCTTCTCTGACTCAGCTCTTTACTCCAAGGGCCACTTTGGCTACGTGCCACACATTTTCATATTTAACCCTTCTGTCATTATTCAGCTTGCACTATTTTGTGATTTCCATTATCATCTTCTTGGACCCATTGATTTTTTTAAAATGCGTTTTCTTAGCTTCCACAAGTATGATGTTTGGGAGCTAAATTTTTTACAACCAATTTAGAGCTTTATTGCACTGTAGTTAGAACATCTGGTATCTATAAAAATATATTTTTTAAAGATTTTATTTATTCATTTGACAGAGAGAGAGATCACAAGTAGGCAGAGAGGCAGGCAGAGAGAGAGGGGGAAGCAGGCTCCCTGCTGAGCAGAGAGCCCAATGTGGGGCTCGATCCCAGGACCCTGAGATCAGGACCCAAGCCGAAGGCAGAGGCTTTAACACACTGAGCCACCCAGGCGCCCCAATCTGGTGTCTATAATACTGATCTTTCATGGTCCTGAAGATTCCTTCTGTGACCATGCACGTGATCAATTACGTTGCTCTTTGATTGAGCTTGAATAGACGATGTTTTTATTTATTTTTAAAAGATTATTTATTTATTTATTTGACAGAGAGAGAGATCACAAGTAGGCAGAGAGGCAGGCAGAGAGAGAGGGGGAAGCAGGCTCCCCGCTGAGCACAGAGCCCGATGCAGGGCCTCGATCCCAGAACCCTGAGATCATGACCTGAGCAGAAGGCAGAGGCTTTAACCCGCTGAGCCACCCAGGCGCCCCTAGACGATGTTTTTAAAATTCAATTTAAAAGTTTGTTTGTATGCAGTAACATTCCTGGTTTGGATGGACAGTTCTGGGAGTTTCAGCGGAAGCATAGAGTCAAGTAACTACTGACCATGACCGAGCCATATGGGTTCTATCACTCTCCATTGCTCTTTTGCAGTCAACCCCTCCCCCACCCTCAGCTCCTGGCCATCTTTAATCTGTTTTCTGTACCTTTAATTTTGCCTCCTCCAGTCGTATAAATAGAATCATGTAGGTACCTGACCTTTTGAGCTTGGCTTCTTTTATTCAGCACAATGTGTTTGAAATTGGTCCATGTTGTTACATGGACCCGTAATCATTTCTTTTTATTACTGAATAGTCTTCCATTGTGTGGCTAGACTAGTTTGTTTACCCATCCACCAACTGAAACTGACATTGTACGGTTTTCAAGAATGCTGTTTGTTTGAAATTATTGGGAGTAGAATTCTCTACATATCTCTTATATGAAGCTTATCGTGTTGTTTAAATTTGCTGTAGACTTAGAAAATTCCTGTGCGTTGGATCCGTCACTTTCTGGGAGAGATTTGTTGACCTTCCACTATGATGGTATATTTGTTGTCTCCGTATAACCGCTGTGATATTTTCTTTACATACTGAGAAGCCTCTGTTGTTAGATTCATATAGCTACAGGTTCGTTGCATCTTCTAGACAAATTATTTGCTTTGTCATTATGCAAAACCCCTTTTCCTGCCTAAAAGCCACTTGTGTCTTAAAGTTCTTTTTATCAGGCATGAATACTGCCATGCCCTTTGCCCACCTTCTCTCTTCTCTCCTCTGCTGGCCCACAAACTGTCCCACGCCGGCTCTCGTGCTAACTGCCCATGGTCAGGCTGCCAAGGGGAGGCAGGAGACATAAGAGTGGAGAAGAGAGGTCGAGTATTTCTTGCCTCTTCCCTCTCATGCTAAACTGCATTATCTGGCAGGTGCCATGTTTTGCCATGACTGTAGGGCTGTGGAGACCCTCCTCCCGGGCTCTGGCATCCTTCGAGGTCTGACAAAACTGTCTTCCCCTTGTCATGTCTAGGCTGAGAGTATCGATAGCTTCTTTTTTAAAAATTTTATTTATTTATTTGAGAGAGAGAACGAGTTGGAGGGGGAGGGACAGAGGGAGAGGGAGAAGCAGGCTCTCCACTGAGCAGGGAGCCTAACTCAGGGTTCAATCCCAGGACCCTGGGATCATGTCCTGAGCTGAAGGCAGACGCTTAACCCACTGAACCACCCAGGCGTCCTAAGTATCAACAGCTTCGTTCTGCTTCTCATTCCTGCTTTATTTTCTGAATCTACCTCTACCTCCCTCTGTGGGTTGTCCCTAAAGTCTTTTGAACCATCTGATTTGGATTCTGCTGGGACCCAGACTGATCCACGTGTTAGATTTTTCCATCCTTTTACTTCAACCTTGCTGTACCACTAGATTTTATGTGCCTCTTAAAACCTTTTCATTTTTTTTTTAAAGATTTTATTTATTTATTTGACAGAGAGAGAGCGATCACAAGTAAGCAGAGAGGCAGACAGAGAAAGGGGGAAGCAGGCTCCCTGCTGAGCAGAGAGCCCGATGCGGGGCTCGATCCCACGACCCTGAGATCATGACCTGAGCCGAAGGCAGAGGCTTAACTCACTGAGCCACCCAGGCACCCCAAAACCTTTTCATTTTTAAGATGAATTTGTGATTATTGATATATTTTCATTCATTTTTCTACCCATTTTATTTAGTGACCTTTATTTACTGTGCTTTTTTCTCTGTCTTTGCTTTCCTCCCTCCCTCCTTTCCTTCCTGTCTTCCATTGGATATATGAAGCTTTCTTTATTCTCTAGTTTTCCATCCACCAGTTTTGACTGTATACATCCTATTTTTATTCTTTCATTGGTTACTGTGACATAATAAGAAGTATGTATTTGGTTTCTCCCCCTGGTTCATGACAGAGCTCCCAAAAGCCTTAGAATTTCTTAGCATATTTTGTTCTAATGCCCTGCATGGGGGCTGGTCACCAGAAAGATGAAGCATTATTAGAAGCTCGAAACTTTTAGCTGCAACCCCCATCCTTCTAGGAGGAGAGACTGGCTGGAGATTGAGTTAATAATCAATAATGCTTATGTGATGAAACCTCTATAAAAACCCCTAAACTGGGGTGCCTGGGTGGCTCAGTGGGTTAAAGCCTCTGCCTTTGGCTCCGGTCATGATCTCAGAGTCTTGGGATTGAGCCCCGCATCGGGCTCTCTGCTCAGCAGGAAGCCTCCTTCCCCCTCTCTCTGCCTGCCTCTCTGCCTACTTTTGATCTCTCTCTCTCTGTGTCAAATAAAAAAAACAAAAACAAAAAAAACCCCTAAACTATGGGTTTCAGAGAACTTCTGGGTGAACATAGCCATATGCCAGGAGGGGGGCTTATCCCAAGTTCACTACACATGGAACACTTCTGGACCTCACCCTATGCATCTCTGCATCTGTAGCCTTCGTTATCTCCTTTATAATGAATCAATAAACGTATTTCCCTGAGTGCTATGAGTGCTATGAGGAGTTATATAGCAAATTATTGAACTTGAGGAAGGTCGTGGGAACCTCCAAGTTGTAGCCAAGTTGTCAGAAGTACAGGAGACAGCCTGAGACCTGTCACTGGCAACTGAAGAGGGGGCAGATTTGTAGGACCAACCCTTAACCCTCGGGGTCTGCACTCACTCCAGGTAATTAATGTCATGATTGGATTCTAGGACATCCAACTGGTTTCTGGAGAGTTGGAAGATTAGTGTGGGGGAAAACTCTCACACATTTGGTGTCAGAAGTGTGGAAAGTAGAGGAAAATAGGTGTTTTTTTTTTTCTTTTAGTTACTCTTTACAATGTACGAAGATATAAATTGTATGTTTGATGAAGGTAATTAGTAACTTTATTTCAGTCCCAAACAATGCACAGTTTATTTTCTCATAATTCTGGAGGCCAGAGGTCCCAGGTCCAGGGGCTGTCAAGGTCGGTTTCTGGTGGACTCTCTCTCTTCCTGGTCATAGACAGTCACCTTTTCTCTGTACCTTCACGTGGCTTTTCCTCTGTGCACGTGGGGAGGGAGGGACAAAGAGAGACAGAGAGAGAGAGAGAGAGAGAGAGAGAGAGATCTCTTCTTCTTATAAGGACACCAGTCCCATTGGATTAGGGCCTCACCCTTAGGACCTCATTTAACCTTAATTTAAATCTCCCTAATGCCCCATCTCCAAATATAGTCACATTTAGGGGAAGAGCCTCAACATACAAATTCTGGGGGACACAATTCTGTCCAAAACATCTACATATGCATCTCTCTTTTTCTATGTCCTTCTGTGTCTCTGTTTCTTTCTCAGGCACTATCGATACTAACTATGCCTGACATCTACCTCCAGTGATTTTGATTTAAGTGACCTGGAGTCAGTTTTGCTATTATATTACCTTTGTGTTTGTATCTTTCACTTCCTCAGAAATCATTTGTAAAAAATAAGCTTTTTATTTTATTTTTATTTATTTATTTATTATTTTTTAAAGATTTTATTTATTTATTTGACATAGAGATCACAAGTAGGCAGAGAGGCAGGCAGAGGGAGAGGGGGAAGCAGGCTCCCTGCTGAGCAGAGAGCCTGATGCGGGGCTCGATCCCAGGACCCTGGGATCATAACCTGAGCCGAAGGCAGAGGCTTAACCCACTGAGCCACCCAGGCACCCCAAGCTTTTTATTTTAGAATGGTTTTAGTTTTACAGAAAAGTTGCCAGAATATCACAGAGTTTCTGTATTCCCTGTACCTTATTTTCCCTATTGTTAATACTGTGCTACATTGATCACAACTAATAAATTGACATTGATACATTATTATGAATTCAAGCCCATAGTTATTCAGATTTACTGTTTTTACATAACATCCTTTTTCTGTCCCCGGATCCCATCCAGGATGCCACATTACATGTAGTCATCATTCTCTTTGGACTCCTCTAGACTGTGATCGTTTTTCAGATTTTCCTTATTTTTGATGACGTTGACAAGTTTGAGAAACACTAGGCAAGTGTTTTGTGGAATGTCCTTCAGTTTGGGTTTGTCTGATGTTCTCACGGTTGGACGGGAATAATGGTTTGGGGGAGGAAGCCCACAGAGGTGAGGTGCCCTTCTCATCACATCATGTCAAGGGTACCTGCTGGCAACATGATTTGTCACTGATGATGTTGACCTTGAGCACCTGGCCGAAGCATGTTCATTAGTTCTAGCCGAAGTTACTCTTTTCTTCTTTTCCATTGTGTGTTTTTTAGAAGGAAGTCACCGTGAGCATCCCATACTTAGGGGGTGGGAAGCTAAGTTCCACCTCCTGGAGGGCAGAACGTCTATATAAATTATTTAAGATTCTTCTGTATAAGAGATTTAGTTACTTATTTTTTCATTCAATTGTTGTGTTCACCAGTTTCTTTGTTCTCCATTGCTTCTTCCTTTTTTTTTTAAAGATTTTATTTATATATTTGACAGAAAGAGAACACAAGTAGACAGAAGACAGGCAGAGAGAGAGGGGGAAGCAGGCTCCCCGCTGAGCAGAGAGCCCGATGCGGGGCTCGATCCCAGGACCCTGAGATCATGATCTGAGCCGAAGGCAGAGGCTTTAACCCACTGAGCCACCCAGGCGCCCCACCTTTTTTTTTTGAGAAAGAGAGACAGACAGACAGACAGAGATGGGGGGAGGGGCAGAGGGAGAAGGAAAGAATCTTTTTTTTTTTTGAGACACTTTTATTTTTTTATTTTTTTATTTTTTTTTTAATTAACATATAATGTATTATTTGCCCCAGGGGTACATGTCTGTGAATCATCAGGCTTACACATTTCACAGCACTCACCATAGCACATACCCTCTCCAATGTCCATAACCCAGCCACCCTATCTGTATATCCCTACCTCCTACCCCCCTACCCCCTTACGCCCAGCAACTCTCAGTTTGTTTCGTGAGATTAAGAGTCTCTTGGGAGAGAGAATCTTTTTTTTTTTAATATTTTATTTTTATTTATTAGACACAGAGAGAGAGATCACAAGTAGACAGAGAGGCAGGCAGAGAAAGAGGAGGAAGCAGGCTCCCTGCTGAGCAGAGAGCCCTATGCGGGGCTCCATCCCAGGACCCTGAGATCATGACCTGAGCCGAAGGCAGAGGCTTTAACCCACCGAGCCACCCAGGTGCCCCTGGGAGAGAGAATCTTAGGCAGGCTCCATGCCCAGCGTGGAACCTGACACAAGGCTTAATCTCATGACCCTGAGATCATGACCGGAGCTGAAATCAAGATCAGTTGCTTAACCCACTGAGCATTCACCCCCTTTCCCATTCACCCCTCCATGGCTTCTTTTTAAACACTTTTTTATTGTGGAAAATTTAACCATACACAAAAATGAAGAAAATAGTGCTGTGAATTCCTATAGTCTAGTTTCAATAATAAATACTTTGTTGCTTCCATATGCCCCCAGCCAACATTTGTCCTGCAAATATTTTAAGGCAAATACCAGACATTATCATTTCACTGGTAAACTGATAGGGACATTAAAATTTCCTGTTCCCTTCCCCATAACAGAATAATGGTAGAAGTATCATATAGTAGGTGTCTTTTTTTTAATTTGTCAGAGAGAGAGACAAGCAGGGGGAGCAGCAGGCATAGGGAGAAGCAGGCTCCCTGCTGAACGAGGAGCCTGATGAGGGACTTGATCCTAGGACCCCGGGATCATGACCTGAGCTGAAGGCAGACGCTTAACTGACTGAGCCACCCAGGCATCCCTAATAGGTGTCTTTTATAGTTAGTTATTTGAGTCAGGATCTAAACCACGTCCACATATTGCATTTGGTCGTTACATCTCTTAAGTCCTTTTTATTCTATTATAGCCACACTCACTCTTTTTCCTCCCCAATGTCACTGATAGCCTGGTTCACCTGCTCTCATCGTGACGCCAATTAGAATAACCATTTTTATCTGAAGCTTTCACAACAGGTGACCCTGGACATTTAGGCAGGGATTCAGCTTGGTCCAAATAAAAAAACAAGATATCCACCACACTCTGAACTGTGGACCAGGGCTAAGGGGCCCCCTTATTTCATGAACTATTCCCCAATAATAGTAACAATAAAATGTATGCTATATGCATGCATCTACTCTAACACACGTACTTTGAGAAATACAAAAGCAGAACTTGCTAAGCAAGAATTTTCAACATTTGCCCCACTTCCCTCAATCTGTACATTCCCAAAAAGCTGTAAGTCTCGTTTTCCCAGGGTGGGTGTAGGACCCATGTGGGTGTTCATGAAAATTTGAACAATCTCTTGAGCAATTTTTAAAAATTGCCTTAATAATCAACTTCAGTAGCAAATCCAAGAGTTTTATAAAAGAATAAAAAAGAAAAGGAAAAATAAGAGAGTGAGAAAAATGGAGAAAAACAGAGAAAAGTGGATTCATTTCTGTGCTGAGGCAATCCTTAATTTCTCTGTTTTCTAAAATTAACATGTTTCTATAAGGGAGAAAGCACATTATAATGGAAGAAGAAAGCATCCCCCTCTTAGCCCTGCAAAGCCTTGGGTCCCCACCTTGTACTGCCCCAAAATCTAAGCGTCCCCCCAGGAGGGTTGTAAGCCCTGAATGTGCCCCCACTGCTCCCTGCTCTGTCATTGGAATGGACAATAAAATTTAGGATTCTATTTCCAGGAGAAAATAGTTTTGTTTTGTTTTTTATTTTGGTTCACCGTTTTTTAACTTCACCTGGTAGTCAGAGGATGGGGAAATTTGCAAAAAAGTTTGCATAAATCATTTGGTTTTCTGAGGGTTTATAAATTTTAAAAATGCAGATTTTTTTTCAAGATTTTATTTATTTATTTGACAGAGAGCGATCACAAGTAGGCAGAAAGGCAGGCAGAGAGAGAAGAGGAAGGAGGATCCCTGCTGAGCAGAGAGCCCGATGCGGGGCTCGATCCCAGGACCCTGAGATCACGACCTGAGCCGAAGGCAGAGGCTTTAACCCACTGAGCCACCCAGGGGCCCCTAAAAATGCAGATATTGATGCATTCTGATATGATAAGACCCCAGTCCTATGCCATGGACCTTTCTGGGCAGCCTAATAGGTACGGTCACAGGTTTTATCAGTCTCACTACTGCTACCACTATACACAGTGGGTGTGTGTGTGACTCACATGACTCAGATCAGGGGTCCCCAACCCCCCCAAGAATAGTGGCAGAGTTTCACACCTCCACCCCGGTGGCTATCCAGGGGCTCCACTGGGTTTAGGTGTTTCCAGATCATTACGGGGTGGAGTTGAATGGAGCAGGGGATGGGGATAGGGATGGAACAAAGGCCACTGCATCGATGGGTTTTACTCCCTTGAGAAATCACCAGGTGAAGGCTGAAGCAGCCAAGGTGAGATCTTACCTGAAAGGTTCTCCTGGAGAAGGCGTGACATTCAGCTGGTGAGACCTCTGCCCTCTGACGGCTTCTCACAGCGATCCTGCCCAACTCAACTGCAGGGGACGCCATTCACGTGGGTCACCGCCCGGGCGTTGTGCAGTGTGTAACAACCTACATAGCTGAGCACGGTGACCCAGACCTGGCTCAGTGCACAGACTTCCAGAGCAGCAGGGCTCCCTCCCTTTACTCCCCACTTGTTGCCTTTTTGTATCCATAACATGTACAAGGTCAACTCCCAAGGTTGGCATTCCAGGTGTGTACCTCTTTGAGGCTCCCCCCCCACCCCCCGCCTCCCACTCGCCGCTCCCCCCACCCCTCAACTCATCTCTAGGGCTGTTTGAAGGTTAAGTTCTTCCTGCCTTTAGGAAATAGGAAACCAGTTGTTGGATGCTAATGATTCTGTCCCCCATAGAGATGGGCCATGAAGGTTAAAGCACTGAAATGTAGATTTAGATATATACGCACAAATATGTGAATTAGAGAAGATAACAGAGTTTTTTTGTGTCTAGCGCTAAGGGGGTATAAGTAGGAGCACTTGAAGGTAGGCACAGTGACTAACCCTTTTTACAGGAAAGGAAATTAGAATGTACAGAGATTAAGTGATTTGGCTGAGATCACCCAGCTAAAAGTGTGGCAAAGGTTTGTGACCCTGCTCTGGTGGAATCATACACTACCTTGACTAGTGACCTCCAGCGAGGTAGGGGAGTGAGGTAAGTTTACTGAGGTATACTTTATATATATATGCACACATCTTAAGTGCTTTGTTGGATGAATTTTTATTTTATTTTATTTTATTATTATTATTTTTAAAGATTTTATTTATTTATTTGACAGAGAGAGAGAGAGAGAGAGAGATCACAAGTAGGCAGAGAGGCAGGCAGAGAGAGAGGGGGAAGCAGGCTCCCTGCTGAGCAGAGAGCCCGATGCGGGGCTCGATCCCAGGACCCTGAGATTATGACCTGAGCCAAAGGCAGAGGCTTTAACCCACTGAGCCACCCAGGCGCCCCTAGATGAATTTTTAATGTGTAAACCTCTTAGTTCAAGATTTCTAACATTTCCATTGCTTCTGAACGTTCCCCCGTGCCTCCCCCCAGGGGTAATTACTATTCTGACACCTGTCACCATAAATAAGTACTGCCACTTCTAGAACTTTATACAAATGGAATGGCCCAGTATAGACCCTCCAGTGTGGTTTCTCGCTCAGGTAATGGGCGTGTGTGTGATAATACATGCTTGTGTACTCTGAGACATGTTTGCCTTTCTTGGTGACACATCGAGTACAAACCCAGAAATAAACAGCACGCACGGTGAAAGTGTGGGCTGACTCATGGATGTTCTGTAGATCTCTAATGGCTACACTTGGGGTAAGGCAACATCTCGGGTGAATAGGCTACATTTATGTCTGTTTCAGGCACAATGATGAAAATCGTTGCCTCAGTGAACTTCATCTGTTTGTTTAATGACTTCTGTTCTCTAAACACATTAGAGGTTCATTTGAAAGCAAAATTAATGCCATTTGGGATGCAATGGTTGAGTAAGTGCTTTATGCCATTTTACCAGAATGTGGACTGTAGTAGGTTTCAAAGGACGGGCCGCCTCCTATTACTCCCATTTCTTTTTTTTTTTTTTTTAAAGATCTTATTTATTTATTTGACAGAGAGAGAGGCACAAGCAGGGGGAGTGGGAGAGGGAGAAGCAGGCCTCCCACCAAGCAGGGAGCCCGACGCGGGGCCCGATCCCAGGATCCCGGGATCATGACCTGAGCTGAAGTCAGACGCCCAAACGACTGAGCCACCCAGGCACCTCTCTATCTCCCATTTCTTTCTAGCGCTGTGCTGGGTAAGAACACACCCACAGGAAAATGAGAGTTACTCACTACCGCGCTTGACTCTGGCAGGAAGGATCTCGCTTATCCCCTTCCTCTTCTCTCTTCGTTCATTATCGTTACCATAAGCGTAGGTACAGGCAGAAAAGATAAATACTGCATGTCCCACAGGCCGTCTTCTCCTTCGTGTCTTTCTTTTTTTTTTCCTTTTTTTTTTTTCTTCTCCTTCGTGTCTTAAAGGCAGTGAAACTAGGTGGTAGGCACTCAGGCATTGCCATTTTCTAGTTGTGTGCCTTTGGGCAGGTGACCCCTCCTTTCTGTGCCTCCATCCCCTCAGCCATACAATGGGGACAGGATTAGTACCTAAGTCACAGGGTTGTTGTGAAGAGTAGACGAGCTGGACATTTATGCGTGCCTACGAAGCACCAAAAACAGCGCTTTGTTTGATAAAATAAATTTTATTTTATCAGTATTTACATGATAAAACAGTAACAAAGTTTCAGTAAATAGAAACCATTATAACAACAGTGGTTAGGGTCTATGAGCATTTGTGCAAATATCTGTGGCTTGCAAAAACATTGATTGGCTCTATACTATAAAAGGAAAATTGCAAAACAAAATCAACAAATATTAGATAAGCTTTATGGCAGGGATTTTGACTGCTCACGAATAACCCTGGGCTCCCCTGCATTTCCTAGTTTCCTTGCAGTTAGACAGGACTTTGTGGCTGGTTCTGCCATTGTCTATGACTGCAAGTGGCTCTTGTCCCTTCTGGTATGAAACACTTAAGAGTCAGTGCATGACTTTCCAGGTTACTCCTTTCCAGTTAATAGAGACTGAAGAGGTCATATGTTTTCACTGGTGCAGCTACAAGATGATGATGCCTTCTGAAGCTTGGGTTCCCAAGAGAGCAGAGCTCCACCAACCTACACCGGACATGTAGTGAGTCAGAAATACACTTGTGGGGCCACCTGGGTGGCTCAGTTGTTAAGCGTCTGCCTTCGGGCTCGGGTCGTGATTCCGGGGTCCTGGGATCGAGCCCCACATTGGGCTCCCTGCTTGGCGGAGAGCCTGCTTCTCCCTCTCCCACTCCCCCTGCTTGTGTTCCCTCTCTCGCTGTCTCTCTGTCAAATAAATAAATAAAATCTTAAAAAAAAAAAGAAAGAAATACACTTGTGTTCTGTTAAGCCACTGAGATTGGGGATTGTTTGTTACGTCAGCAGAGTCTAGCCTAACCTGTATGCAAGCGTCTACCTAACGTAACATGCCAACCATTCAACTATAGTTAATTCAATTCAACCTGACTCCTCCATAGTTGTATATGAATTATGTAGAATAAAGGCTCTACAAACGTAGGGATCTTAGTTTTGTTCACTACTATATGCTGAGTTTCTGCAACAATGCCTAGGACAAGGCTCAGTAAATATTTATGACATGGGTGCATTTTAAAGGATTTGATAAGAATATAGGTGAGGCTTTCAAAGTAAGAATGCTTGAGACCTACAAAGGTCTTAAGACAGCTCAGATGGGTATGGATATCCTATAACCAGAGATTCTGGTTACGTTAGGTGTTGATGAGATGGAATTTTGATTCTTTGGGGTCCCACCCCAAAGTCCTGCTGAAGACATGAAGGAGATAAACTTCAGATGTGCGTGAACCACATTCCATCCTCAATGCTTCTTTCGTGTTCTTCTATTTTTTTTTTCTAAGTAGGCTTCATGCCCAACGTGGAGCCCAACACGGGGCTTGAACTCACAACCCTGAGATCAAGACTTGAGCTAAGATCAAGAGTCGGTCACTCGGCCGACTGAGCCACCCAGGCGTCCCTTGCGTTTTTCTATTTTTAAATTCCTCTGCCTCCTATTGTTCTTTGTAGAGGACAGAGCTGAATGCATCTCTTTCTATAACATAATTTAAAAATTATATCAAAGTCAGAAAATGTGATAGGTAGCCTATACTTTAAAAAAAATTGTAATTTTTGTAATTGTAATTGTAATTTTAACTGTGAGGTGTTGTGTTGTTTTTAAATATAGAAATTTCCAGTTTTAAGACCATCACAGTAAGATGACATCAGTAATTATACTAACAGCTTCAGATATTAGCATGAACTCAATACGAAAATAAATCAGACCGTGGATAATAGGAATCAAGGAAGATAGATGGTGTGACTAAAGAGGTGAATATGTTTTGGCTCTTCTTTCTTTGAGTTAGTTTTCATTTTGAAATTGTGAGCCTCCCTGGCTCTTCTGACATAAGAAAAAAATAAGATGGACCAAGGGAAAGGCATTTATGGGCTTTCAAAAAACCAATGAAAATAAGAGATCTGGAGAAAACTTTAGTTTCCACCCTTTATTCTTATAACAAAGACAGAATGCTGTAATCATATTCAAACATTGGCAAAATCTTTTAGTATCTTTTCATATTTTATTGGCCATTTGCTTTTTTTGTTTGTTCATTTTGGTGAACTGGGAATATATACCCTTTAGTTTTTTAATTAGGTTGTTCATCTTTGAAACAAAATTTTTTTTTTGAAAAGATAAAGGATTAAACATAAGGTTTGTGTCCAGAGAGCCTGGACCTGCTGGAATCTTGGGAGGATTGGACCATCCTAGGCTGTCTGTTGCAGGATTCAGGGTACACATGGCCTGATCAATGACAGCACGGTTGCTAATGCTTCTGGTCTTGGCAGCTGTGATGCAGGGCACCCAGCCTTGGGCTTTTCAGGCAAGAACTGACCTTCTCATGTCCGGAGGGATGCCAAGTAGCACAAGGAAAAGCCAGACTTGGGGACAAGTTGCATGGGCAGTGCAGTCCCTGGAAGAATGCTGGCTGTTCCAGGAGCCCACGGGACGTGTCTTGCCTGTGCAGACTCACTGGAATCACATAGAGACATGGGACCCTCCTGCAAATGCCCCTTCAACTAGGACACCTGCCTCTAGGCCATTCCTTTAACCTGGAGACTGAATCCAGCAGGTGGACTGGAGTGAGCACTAAGAGCAGGTGTGGACATGTCTCTGCACCCAGAGAACCGTCAGTACTCATGGGAAAACTGTCACACCTGTTTCACCTGCACGAGCAATGGCTAAGGTCAGGGAGTGAATTGCAGGATGCGCTAGTGCCCTGTGGGGACTGCCCGTCTCCCTTCCGATTTCTACTTTCCCATACCTGCCACTCTGTGCAACGAAGGGGAGTGGTTGCTGCATGCAGATGTGGTCTGAACTGGCCCAGGGAAAGGGGGAGGTTCTATTCTGTGACATTGCACCGCGGCTGTGCTTTGTAGGGCTGGCCTCTCTGGCTCATTCTGCCCTGAGGCTGCTCCGCTGAGCTAGTTCTCCCTTCTGATACAGGGACATACCAGGTCACACGCCTCCACAGCTCCCAGACCTTCGGCTCCTGCTTGTTTGGTGGGGTCTCTGGCAGATACTCCTGCTGCCCACACAGAAGTCTAGCAAAAGGGTATGCGATGGAAAGTAAATCTCCTTCCAACAACATGCTGTATTTTATTTTATTTATGTATTTTTTAAAAGATTGTATTTATTTGTCAGAGAGAGAGCACAAGCAGGGGGAGCAGCAGGCAGAGGGAGAAGCAGGCTCCCCGCTGAGCCAGGGGCCTGATGCAAGACTTGATCCCAGGGCTCTGGGATCATGACCTGAGCCAAAGGCAGACGCTAAACCGACTGAGCCACCCAGGCATCCCAACATGCTGTATTTTAATGGGGATGGGAATGTTGCCCATAATTTCCTTCTGAAAATTTTTCAGATTTTGGAATGAATTTAATATTTCTACCTCCTTTTTGACTGTTAATATTTAAAGTTTCTTTCTTAGTATACTAATTTCTTCCACAGAATTAGTCAACATTTGGTTGCTGGTGGCCATTTCTCAGCAAAAGGGTGCCTTGTACCTTTTCTTTTTAGGGCCCCTTGAGCTAGGATATCTGAGTATCAGGTCAAGACCCTGTCTACTAAATGTCACCTTCCTATGAGTTTCAGTTCTTGTTTTCCTGCCCTGTGCCCTGATCCATGCTCCTTAAATTCTTCTGATTTGGTGTCATTGTTTTTTTGGTTTTGTTTTTTAAAGATTTATTTATTTATTTTAGAAAGAGTGTGCATGAGCCAAGGGGAGGGGCCGAGAGAGAGGGAGAGGGGAAGCAGACTCCCTGCTGAGCTCGGAGCCTGAAGCCTGAAGCCCTCTCATTCTCAAGACCCTGAGATCATGACCTGAGCTGAAACCAAGAGTCCCGTGCCTAACCAACTGAGCCACCAAGGCACCCCTATTTCTGTCGTGGGTGGTGTTTTGTTTTGTTTGTTTTTCCCAGAAAGCATGCCTTTGCTTGTTTTACTGTTTTTGTTTGGGTTTGGAGAAAAGTTATTTGTTTAAATAAACAAATTGGAGTAAATTGTGATGTCTGCTTAGGAAGGAAAACTGCATGAGAGCACTGAGAAATTCAAGGGAAACTGACTAATAGGGATCACATTTCTCCCCAAAGGTATGACATGGGCTTGATTGGGGGTCATAAAGGAGTGCTTGGGGATGTTTTGCAGAGAGTCTTGTCTGAAGGAGAAGGGAGGCCCTCTGTCTAAAAAGGATCGGGCTGGTTCGCTCAGTGTCTTCTGACCAAACCCTTCATGGCTTCACCGCAGGAGATTATAGATGGGTGTTCTAGGGCTCTCCTACAAACAGTCTAGACTCTGGGAGTCTGGTTTGGATGATTCATTAGATGCCTAGTGATGACTGAAGACCTCAGCTCCAGGCTGAATGATAAATCTGACCCGATAGCCAAGACTGAGTAGAGAAAAGCCACCAACATGCAAGACAGAGTGGGAGAAAACAAGAAACAATAGCAATAACGAAACAAACCAGAAAAAAAAGGAACTCAAAGAAAACGAAGACAATGCAAATAACAGAAGAAAATATAAAAGAACAACCATTCGGCTTCTCAGACAGACTCGAAAGTACTGGAGCCATTAAGCAAGAAAGAAGGCTATGGAGCGGGAATTATCGGAGTATTTGAAAGCCTCTGATGGGCGTTTACAAAATGGTAGATGAAGTGAGGAATTCAATCGATTGTTTGGAAGATAAAGATGGAATATATTATTCCAAATATATTTGGAAGATAAAGATGGAATATATTAGGATGTATTATAAAAACATAAAGATCTGGGAAGTGGGAGAGAAATGGTAAGAAAATTAGAGGGCCAAACCTAAAAGCATACCACCCAGTAAGAAGTTCCAGAAATAGAGAAAATGAAAGGGAAGAGATGATCAGAGAAGTAGTACAAGAAAAATCCTCAGAACTGGAAAAAAAATAATGTTTCGATTGAAAGTGCTAAATTGAGTGCCTAGCACCATGGGTGAGAGAAGAAGCAAGCAAGGCATGTAAGTCATTGTGAATTTTTCAAACATCAGTGATGGAGAGAAGACTGGGGAGAAAGAGAACAGCTTACTTATACAGGAATGGAAATTAGATTGGCACCAGACTTCTCTTTTCACTGAGGGATAGCCGACATATAGCATTATATTAGCTTCAGCTGTACGACATTCGATCTTTGTATATATTGCAAAATGGCCACTACAAGAAGCCTAGTTAACATCCATCACCCCACATAGTTAGAAATTTATTTCTTATGATGAGAAGTTTTAGATTTCCTCTCTTGGTAACTTTCAAATATGCAATATTGACTATAGTTTATTCACTATACTATCTCACCAGAGTTTTTAATAATAATGCTGCATATTAGAAGATGGTGAAATTATGCATTAAGATTCCCTTCCAAGACTGAATAAAATGAGGATGATGGTAATAAATGATAGTTCCAACCTGAAGATGATAGCTAAGGGGAGCCTGGGTGGCTCAGTCAGTTGAGCATCTGCCTTCGGCTTGGGTCGTGATCTCGGAGTCCTGGGATGGAGCCTCACATCTGGCTCCCTGCTCAGCGGGGATCCTGCTTCTCTCTCTCCCTCTGTCACTCTCCCTGCTTGTGCTCTCTCTCTCTCAAATAAAAAAAAAAAAAGATGATAGCTAATATTTGACTAGCAAGTGTTAGGTATTAGACTAAACTCTTCACATTCATCTTCTCATTAAATACAACAAAGGTTTAAGATATCGTACATTATTATTCCCATTTTAGATATGAAGAAATTGAGGTCAACGATATTAAGTAGTTTGTCAGCGGTCATGCAGAGAGCAAGCTTTGGAGGCAAAACGAGTTTCCAAAAAATTCCAGAAATTACGCAGGAAGATGTTAATGTCATATCTGGCATACAGGGCTAGAGGGTAAACACACAGAAGGAAAGAACTTTACAAAGACTGCTACATTTAAGAGGTGACAAAAATATCAGTCAGAGGTGGAAAGGGAAAAAAGTCAGCTTTTTTTATTTAAGATTTTATTTATTTATTCATGAGAGACAGAGAGACAGAGAGGCAGAGGCAAAGGGAGAAGCAGACTCCCCACTGAGCAGGGAGCCTGATGTGGGACTCGATCCCAGAACCCTGGGCTAATGACCTGAGCCAAAGGCAGATGCTTAACCATCTGAGCCACCCAGGCACCCAAGTCAGCTTTTTATAGAACTTCTTATTGGTTATGTCTTACCCCTATCATACTAGATTAACCTGAACGTATCCGGCACTCTGCATCCACTGCGATACTGGGCACATAAATAAATCCTTGTTCGGATTTCACTGGTGAAGCCAGCCGTGTTCTGATGTGAACAGGCAACTTTACACCTCGAGCCCTGCTTACCTTGTGAGGCAGAGGAGGGAGTTCAGGGAAAAACATTTAGGGTGTTCCGGCAGCCCCCAGGAGAGGCAGGCATATCCTAGGAGGAAACAGAACTCAATTTACCTTTTTCCAACACAGTCTCGGTGAAAAGTGAGTGGGAACAAAGGAGGCTCTTAGTAAAGGAATGAGTCATCTTGGTGCCGCTGTTGATAACCAGCAGTGATAATCGCAGGATGGGGAGAATGAAAAAAATTCGGGGGGGGGGGAGGAGTCATTAGAAAAAAATATCACAGAAAATTAAGCAAATAAAAACTAGGGAAAAACAGAACACTGTGAGAGAAGGAAGCACATCGTAGAATTATTTGGTTCACCAGTGAACAATACTGACATTGGCTATTCGTTCAAGCAAAAAAGTGTGATAAAACCATATTGAGAAGATGAAGAAGAGGCAGCAAAGGTCATGCTCTGTAAGAGAACTAAATCGACAAATGGCATAAATGCAAATCAAGAACGTCCTATTTGCAAGTAAGAGACTAAGTCCAAGAAGAAACACTAAAAGGCTTGAAAGTAGATGCTTCTGAAGAAGAACAGAGGGGATTTTGGGGGCAGGGAGAGGTCGGGGAGAGAACTAGCTTTTATGCTAGTAATTGTTAGATTATGTGCCTACATTATTTTATCAGCATTTTTTATAATAGAAAGTATTTTCACACATTTCAAAATTCAAATGGTACAGTAAAATGTCTGCTTCTTTCCCTGCCCCCTTCCACCTTGTTCCCCTGTACATAAGCAACACATATGTTTGTCCTTAAGTGTTGTTCCAGAATAATTAGCTTATATTGTTGTTATTAAAACAGATATTAATTTAAAAGGAGTTAAGATGGGATGCCTGAGTGGCTCAGTCGGTTAAGCGTCTGCCTTGGGCTCAGGTCGTGATCCCACGGTTCTGGGATCGAGTCCCACATCCGGCTTCCTGCTCAGCGGGGAGCCTGCTGCTCCCCCTGCTTGTGCTCACGTTCTCTCTCTCTCTCTGACAAATAAATAAAATCTTTAATAAATAAATAAATAAATAAATAAATAAATAAATAAATGGAGTTTAAAAAAAGATGATAGCTAATATTTGACTATTTACCAGTGTCAGGTATTAGACTAAACTCTTCACATTCATCTTCTCATTAAATACAACAAAAGTTTAAGATAGCATACATTATTATTCCCATTTTAGATGTGAAGAAATTGAGGTCAATGAGATTAAGTAGTTTGTCAGTGGTCATGCAGAGAGCAAGCTTTGGAGGCAAAATGAGTTTCCAAAAAATTCCGGAAATTATGCAGGAAGATGTTAATGTCATATCCGGCATACAGGGCTAGAGCATAAACACACAGAAGGAGAGAACTTTACGAAGACTGCTACATTTAAGAGGTGACAAAAATATCAGTCAGAGGTGGGAATAAATAAATAAATAGAAGGAGTTAAGGCAAAAAGAAAATCTGATGCGGTGTGCACTGATAAAATAAATTTAATCTCAATGCAATGAAGTGACTTTTGCTGCAAATTCATAGAACGTCATCATTCCTTAACACCATCCATAGTAGTCTATACTGTTGCTTTAAAAACGGTTTTTCTGGAAAAAATACTCATGTCATTAAATTAAAAATCAACAGATTTATAATAACTGCAACTTCCCTTTTCTTTCTCAGAGGCATGGAGCCTGCTTTTAATTTTCTTGTATTTGCTGCCACTTTTAGAATGGAAGGATGCTAACTTCAAGCCGAATGTTCTGTCCTTGAGCTTGACAGTAGCTCCTTCTCCCGGAGCTAGTGGTGAGTTGAGCTGCTGGTTTACTTAGAAGTCAATTACAGATATTGCTAAAGACAAGATGCGATTTGGGGGCAGCCTAACTTGTTATTAAGCATACTGTGTTTTGTCCAGTGCTTGCTAAACACTTTTCCCCTGGGCCCTGAGGATTCGTTCCCAAGCAGAACATCCAGTGAGAAGACAAGCCTGAGGACAGGGCAGGGTGGGGAGGAGGCACACCATTCCCAAGGCTGTCTTGCTTAATTGTAGAGGAGGTGAGAGCAGCCCAGTCCTTAAAAGTCCTTATAACTCCATGATCTTCATGTCATTTACCACGTCGCTGACCAAGCAGGCTCCGGAGTGTCTGTTGAAATCTGTCATGTATTCATTCAGACATCAAATTTTATTCACTGCCTACCATGTGTCAACGCTGGGCTACGTTCAGGAATTACAGAGAGGAGGAGTGAGGCTGACAGGGGCTCATTAGCAAGATGCTCTGTATTTTGCTGTGATGCCAACTAACCAAAGGACTTGAGGGAATCACAGATTTGGTCCCTTAGAAGTTATCCTTCCAGATGGGGCCCAGTGACATTAAGAAACCGGCCCAGAATCTCACTAGTATTTGCAGAACTGAGATGAAAACCAGCTTCCAGCCTGATTGGGGTCCATGCAGTAGATTATTATTTTTAAGGTTTTATTTGTGTATTTGAGAGAGAGAGAGAGAGAGAGAGAGAGAGAGAGAGAGAGAGAGAAAGCACAAGCAGGCGGAGCAGGCAAGGGGGAAGCAGGCCCCCCACTGAGCAGAGAGCCTGATGCGGGTCTCGATCCCAGGACCCTGAGATCACGACCTGAGCCAACGCTCACCAGACAGCCGCCCAGGTGCCCCCATGCAGTAGATTATTAAAGGTGTGAAAGAGGTGAAGACGATGACATTCTGCACCCCTTTTCACAGTAAGTTTCTGGAAACATGATTAAAGGGACGCTTTGACTTTTCACAGAAAGAACAACTCGTTGAGCAGCTCTGCCAAGGAGAAGGGAACTGTCCCCAAGGGTGGGGACACTCCCGGACCCTCCAGGCCACCCGTGTAAGCCAGCCTGCTGGGGAGGCCATGGCACTAAAAACCTCAGGAAGTGATGGATGGACAGCAGACACCCTGAGGGCAGAAAAATCAGGGAGTGCAACCAACCACAAATAAAGGAAAAAGACCCTCATGACCCCCAGAGTCAAGGTGGAAAAAAGAAGGGGCAGTCTGTGGAAAGAAGGTACGGGAGGCCTGACATTTGCTGTGCCCTTGGAAGGACGGTCACAGGGACCGCCATGTTACAGATTTCTAAGAGAAAGGAAAGCATCGTCCTGGAGGGAAAGCACGTATGTAGTGTGATGCACTCCAGACAAGCTCTTTCCTAGCTTGTCAAGAGCTTCTGAGCTACAGAGAATAAAGCAAGCAGACATCTTTCACAAGGAAATGGTAGCTGAATGGCACTTTTGGAAAGAGAGAGAAATAAAATACGTCTCACACCATTTCCAGAAGAATGAAGAGCCTGAAACACGAAAACATGAATTAACAGTAGAGCGTGTTCATTAGTTCAGGATTGATGCTGATTCAGTCTCAGGAGGAAGGGGGAGGAAGCAACGCAACAACAGGAAGAGAAGGAAATAGGAAGGGAGGAAGGGGGAGGGGTGGGGGAGGAAGAGGTTTTCGACAGTAAACAGAAGGGCGGAGGACAGACACAGGGAGAAAGGAAAGGACAGGTGGAAAGCAGAGTGAGATTTCAAAAGAATGATGTGAAGATTCTCCACGTCGTCCACTCACCCTCCCTCCCCCACGCAGGGTCTCTGGATCCGCGGTGACCCAAGCAGGTGAAATGAGCCCTCCCCCCAGCGTCCTTCTATTTTCTTTAGCCAGTGCCCACCTCCCCAGACTTCAACTGCACTTTTCTTCAAACTCTTGGACCTAAAGGATATATCATAACCACGTGCCCTTCATACGCTTTTCAGTTAACATCTACTTCTTCTCGTTTTAAGATTAGATGAAGCATAGAATCCTGCGAAGGATAGAATCTCCAGTGTATACATTTAATATATGAATATTAAATATATTTTTGTCCAAACACTGTAGTTGCAGATTCAGCCTATTCAGTTCATGGAAACGCCTTGCCTACAGTCTCATTGGCAATGCCAGTCCTCAGGATCAAACCCAACCACCCAGACCTGGCTTACGTTTTCTCAGAAGTCGCTGCACTTAAGATTCAAATAAATATGTTATACCTGCTCCTTTACAACCACATCACTATATAGAAAAGGTAAGGTCAGAGTCTCCCCCGGGACCAACGTGTCCCGTTTTTGGATGTCCTGGAGGTATTTGTGCCCTAGCACAATTCTCTTTGGAAGCTTTTGGAAGTGTGAGGTGGTCTTTGTCTACAGCAGAAGGAGGAATGGCAGATGGCAAGCTTCTTTCCGGAGAGATTTGTGTTAGGAAGGAGGTCATAAAGAAGGCGAGGATCTGAAATCCTGTCTGCTCTCAGAAATCCCTTGGTACCACCTAGGAGCCCGAGTGCCCGGTTTTGGTGATGGCCACTCTACCGCCTCATCTGTCACTTCGCCATGTTGTGTCCCTCTTTGTCCTTGACTCAGTCACCACTGTTCTCGACTTCCTGTTGTGTCTCCTGCCTCAACCACTCCTGGGAATGTTCTCCCCACCTCCTTGGCTTTCCCCCCTCGTGGCTACGGGGAGTGCTTCCCTCCACATGATGCTTTATTCTCTCACAACCCAGGATGGGGAGCTGACTATTGTTTTTCATTTTCTCCCCACCATCTCGTGAAAACCTCTGCTGTGTGGACAGTAATATAATGGGGAACAATCTCTATGTCACCAAATGGTTGTTCACCATCTAGTGAGAGGATGACATATTTCCCCTTTAATCTCTTACTATACTAAATTATAGTAATAGATAGAGTAATGTTGAATCATCTTTCCATTTCAGGAATAAATCCATAATATATTATCCTTTTTTTTTTTTTAGGATTTTTATTTATTTATTTGACAGAGAGAGATCACAAGCAGGCAGAGAAGCAGGCAGAGAGAGAGGGGAAAGCAGGCTCCCCGCTGAGCAGAGAGCCCAATGCGGGGCTCGATCCCAGGACCCTGAGATCATGACCTGAACCAAAGGCAGAGGCTTTAACCCACTGAGCCACCCAGGTGCCCCTATATTATTCTTTTAATTCACTGCTGGACTCAATTTGCTAGTGTTTTATTGGGATATTTTTTCACCATTTTCTTAAGTAGAATTGACTAATTGCTTTCTTCTCTTTTACTAACTTTGGTGTCAGATTTATGCCACGATCATAAATGAGTTGGGGAGATGTCCACCTTTTTCTCTGCTGTAGGACAATTTATGTAACATGGAAATTCTATTGTCTTGTTTTAATCATTTACCCCAGGAGTCTTGTTTAGATAGATCTTTGCCTTTTCTCTTCTGGTTGTTTTCTTTCTCAAACCAATTTTTAAAAAATATCTTATTTATTTATTTGAGAGAGAGAGGCACAAGTGGGATGAGGGTCAGAGGGAGAAGCAGGGAGCCTGATGCGGGACTTGATCCCAGGACCCTGAGATCATGACCTGAGCTGAAGGCAGAGGCTCTAACCCACTGAGCCAGCCAGGCACCCTAATTTCTTTACTTTGATTCACTTGCTCACTCTCTTTTTTTTAAGATTTTATTTATTTATTTGACAGAAAGAGGGAGAGAGCATAAGCAGGGAGGGCAAGCAGGCAGAGGGAGAGGGAGAAGCAGACTCCAGTCCGGGGATCATGACCTGAGCTGAAGGCAGAGGCTTAATGACTGAGCCACCCAAGCGCCCCTCTCAAACCAATTTTTATCATCTATATTGCCCTGGAAAACAATCCATTTCCCATAGTTTTCCAGATCTATTCATATAAAGTTTCACATAATTGATTTATTCATATACTGATTTGCATAATTGATTAAAATAAACTTTTCAAACTTCCATATTTGCAGTTGCTTCTCCTTTGCTGATCCTAAGAGTGTGTGTGTTCTCTTTTTTTCTTAATGAGGCTTGCCAAAATACTTTAAATTTTTAATTAATTTGTAATTTCAAAATTTGGGGGGTGCTATTATAGTCAGGAAATAGTTGGCGCTCTCCAATCGGATAACTTGAGAGGAGTTTAACAAAGAACTCTTTACAAAGGTGTGGTCAGGGTACAGGGAAATGCCAGGGTTTACCAGTGGGGTGGCTTTGTCACTCCTAGAGGGGAATGGGAGGGGGGAGGAAGCAGCGACCAAAACCTGGAAGAAGAGAGCCCTGGGGAGATTGCCTTGGGAGGAGCTCCAATTTGACAATGAGACACAGGCAGACACAGTCCACAGCAAGGCAGATAAATGGAATAAAGGAATAAGTGTTCTAATCTGACTCTCTTTTCTCTCCCAACTCCCGCTGGTGCTCCCCAGTGGCCAAACCCAATTGGGACTCCGGGATGTAGAACGTAGGGATCAGTATCTCAGAACACAGAACTGGGTCGAGAAGGTGAAGGCTCTAGAGGGACAAAGGAAAACCGTCCAGTAAGGAGTGTCTTCTTAAAGAACAAGCATTTAGTTTGATGGTCTATGTTAATTTTTGTTTCCTATTTCATCTCTTTTTTTTGCCTTTATGTTTATTAATTCCTTTCTTCTAATTTCTTTATTTAAAAAAATTTTTTTTTAAGATTTAATTTATTTATTTGACAGAGAGAGAGAGATCACAAGTAGGCAGAGAGGCAGACAGAGGGAGAGGGGGAAGCAGGCTCCCCTCTGAGCAGAGAGCCCGATGCGGGGCTCCATCCCAGGACCCTGAGATCATGACCTGAGCTGAAGGCAGAGGCTCTAACCCACTGAGCCACCCAGGCACCCTAATTTCTTTACTTTGATTCACTTGCTCACTCTCTTTTTTTTAAGATTTTATTTATTTATTTATTTGACAGAAAGAGGGAGAGAGCATAAGCAGGGAGGGTGAGCAGGCAGAGGGAGAGGGAGAAGCAGACTCCAGTCCGGGGATCATGACCTGAGCTGAAGGCAGACACCCAACCGACCTGAGCCATCCAGATGCCCCATTCACTTGTTCTTTTTACAGATTATTGGGTTTATTTATTTTCAATCTTTTTTTTACTTTAATAAGTTCATGTAATGCTAAAAGTTTTCCTTTAAGTATAACTACATTGTACCACAGGTTTTTAGAGACCATGCTCTTATTTTTAGTATAATAGTGTTTAGCTTTCTTTCTTTCTTTTTTCTTTTTTTTTTTTTTTTTTTGGCCCTTAGCCTAGGAATTATTTAGAAAATGTGTTGTTGTTTTTTTACCCTGTATACTTCTGTTTATTTAAGTCCCAAAAAATAAGCAAAACTTATCTATGGTTAGTAGAAGTTAGTATATTGGCTAACTTTGGGGAAGAGAGGGATTGGGAAAGGGGAAATGATGAGGACTTCTGGAATGCTGATAATTTTTTATCTTGACCCCCCCTGGTGATTACACGGGTATGTGTTCACTTTGTGAAAACGCATTGAGCTTGTGTTGGTCAGTTTAGGTTGCCATAACAAAGTATCATAGCTTTAGTGGCTTCAACAATGAAACTTATTTTCTCATAGTTCTGGAGGCTAGGAAATCCAAGGTCAAGGTGCCAGGCAATTTGCAGACCCTCTTCCTGGCTTGCAGTTGGCCGTTTTCTTCCTGCGTCCTCACATGGCAGAGGGGAAAGCACTCTGGTGTCTCGTCCTCCTCTTACAGCGGCACCAGCCTCATGAGATTAGGGTCCCACACTTATGACTTCATTTTACCTTTATCATCTTCTTACAGGCCATATCTCCAAACACAGTCACATTGGGGATTAAGGCTTCAACATATGAATTTGGGGGATAGAGAGGGAAACAATTCAGTCCATAGCAGAGCTCTTCACTTATGATCTGTATGCTTTTTTGAACATATGGTAACTTCAATTTTAAAAAGTATATTCAGTAAAACAAAATGAAGAGAACGTGATGAACATTAGATATCCAAGTCCCATGGTCACAATGGCTCTTGGAGACACATGGATCACGTATGTCTCCGAACTAACTTAACACAGAGATGGACCAGATGGCCAGTGTAAAAAACTCAGGTCTCCGGGCCTGGGCTCTTTGCCTGACTGCCCACAGTGGGACACACCATATCTCAGATCAATTACAAAGTACTCACTGTCGCTGCGTAGAATGCTGTACCTTATTGCCCACCTCCCACCCCCCATGGTTTTCTCCTCCATTGAGCTGATGTTCTCATAGACAGGACAGGACCTGTACTTAACATGTAAGTGGTTGTTGACCTAGTAGTGGCAGCTCTACACCAGAGGCTCCTCTTTTACCAAGTCTTGCAGCTCAGAACTGAGCGTGTTGGTAGCACAAAGCATGGAGTATCACCGGGAAATCACAGGCTTCTTGGGGGGCTCCAGGGCAGGCTGGGCTAGGGAGAGAGAAGGGAGGAAGAAAAGAGAGAAGCTGAAAAGTAATTTTAAAATATTAAAGTGCTCCTAAAAAAATAAATAAAATATCAAAGTGCAAAGCTTTTTTAGAAGAATTATTTGGTTACTAATTTGTCATTAAATGTGACCTAATAATTTCTGCTCTTTGAAATTTGTCAACATTCCCTTTGTGACCTAATATGTAGTCAAAATTTGCTGATGTTCCATCTTAGCATGAAAAAGCGCATATTCATTCAACAAATATTTATTGAGGGCCTACTACGTGCCAGGCACTTTTCCAGATTCTTAGGATCCATCAGTGAACACAACAAAGATCCTGCCAAGAGGAAACAGACGATAAGCAATACTCACAGTGAATAAGCAAATTATAAAATAATGATATATGTGCTATGGAAAGTGATAAATGTTTTCCAAAATAATAGAAAAGGGTAAGTAGGATTAGGACTGCTATTTAATAGGGTGGGCAGGATAGGCCTCACTGAAAAGATGATGTGGAATGTGAGGTAGAGGAGGTAGGTAACTGTGTGCATGCATATGTTTGCACTTCCTGCAGGGCTTTGCAGGGCTGTGTAGAACTTGACTCCTAGTAAAGTGGGTTGGGACAGAGGAGTATCATGATCCCATTTAGCTTTTAAGTGCTCACACTGATATCTCTGTGAGAATTGACTGTAGAAAGCCAAGAGTGGAGGCAGGGAGGTGGCTGGGAGGTTATTGCCATTGTTCAGATAGGACCTGATGGTAATTTGGATCACCAGCCGTAGAAGTGGAGAGAAGTGATTGGATTTGGGATATATTTTGAAGGCAGAGCCAGCTGGATTTCCTGGCAGATTAGTGATGGGAATCAAAGACTGGAGTCCAGAATCATGCCAAGGTTTTGGCTTGTGTGACTTTCTACACGTGCAGTCCACTGAGGTGGGGAAGACTGTTGATGAGTCAGACCGGGAGGTAAAGATCTGGAATTCAATTTCCAAAATGCTAAATTTGAGTTGTGTTGAGTACATAATTGGATCCATGAATATAGGACTCAGAAGAGAGGTTGGAATGGAGATATAAATTTAGGAGCTGCTGATAGGAAGTTGGTATCTATAGCCAAGAGACCAAATGAGTTCTCCAAGGGAGTGGGTGTAAATAGAGAGAAGAGCCCCAGCACTAAGATGTGGGACACACACATTAAGTCGGAGAGAATGAGAGGAACAAGCAAAGATCTGAGAAAGAGGCGTCAATGAAGTGGGAGGAAAACAGAGAAGATGGGTCAGGGAAGCTTGGTATAGAAAGTGAATCAAGGACAAGGAATGTATTATTTGTTTTGAGGCTATAACATTTAATGTACCTTGTTAATTGCTATTTAAATATTCTATATTCTTATTTGTGTCTACTCTGTCAATTTCTGATACTTTCAACTTTGTCATAAAGATTGTGGATTTGTCCATTTGTCCTTGTATATCTATCATTTTTGTTTTTACAGATTTCAAAGCGTTAATGCTAGGTGCCCTAAGGTTCACTTACGTAATTTTTCTACCTACCCTTAAAATTTATTTCTTTCCCTGTTGTTTTCATTGAGGGGGTTTAGAGTAAGATGGAAAACGTCACAATATTAAGAGCAGGGTTCCAAGAAGCGGCCCTGGAGTAAGAGTTTGAGGATGGAAGAGAAGCAAGCACTAAACTTTATGTCTCAGAAAAGCTACAGCTATTAAACTCTGTCAAATACAAGCTCCCCAAATATCACCGACACAACCGATTGATAAGACAAGGCTGAGTTGATTGCTCACTGTGATAAGTGAGAACATGACCGCAGCAGAACTTTGTGTCTTCAAGAGGCAAAGGCAAAGTTGGATCTTATTGCGGAAGAGAAGTCTTACTTAAAGCGAATCTTTCAATGAGATGCTTAATTAGGATTTGATAAAGATCATGACGTAATGGTTTAGAATTGCTGGAAACAGCAAGGTAGGAGTTCTGGGGTGAGGGATTCAAAGAATTTTAGAAAGTAAGCCGTCTGTTGATGCTTCCTGTAGGGCATTGATGGGTCTTTTGGGGGGATCATATAATGAACTTTGAAGTTACTTTTCTGGGGGAGTCTCCTGGCATGGCAAAGTTACGCTAATGAATGTGATGGAAATAGTAAAGTCATGTTAATGTCGACAGGAAGTGCTGTCTGTGTAATGGGGAGCCAGGTGTGTGTTCACTTCCATTCCTCAACACAAAACCTGCAGTGGGCCATTTCTTAGAGTGGGTACGGCTTCCCAGTCCTCAGCCCTGACTGCAGTACACCCGCAGACCCAGGGCCCTCAGGGCTTCCAGTTCTTTTTCTAGGACATAGTTGATCCTTTGACATCTTCCTAATGCCTTGTGAAGTTTTTGCATTTAGTAAAGATGCCACTCCTAATGAACAGAATCATTTTAAACTGAAGAAAGAATAAAATTTTTACCAACACTGCTCATTGTTCATCTGCAACGGATGTTCCGATAGACATAATCTTTTGTCCATTAGTGACAAATTAGATTTTGAGGTTTCAACTCCCACTTTGTTCTGTTACAAGCTTTCAGTTACAAATGATTAAAGGCTGTAATTGTCCTGACCTTATCGGTGCTTCCATTTTTAGGAAGCATAGGTTTCCTGGTAGACATGCACTCTCCAGAGACCAAACACAATTTACAGTACTCAACCTCATTCCCTTAAATTCCCTCACTACCTTGGGCATTGTTGAGAAAGACTCGGCTTACCTTGTGGCCTAAATTTTTTATTATTATTTTTCCTAAAAGAACCACCAAGGTCCTAGGAAAGATGTAGAGAAAGTTTAATTCATCTCCCATGATGATTATTGTTACTACTACTGCCATTTTGCTCTTTGGTCATATCACTTAACTAATTGGATAATTAATTAACTAATCAAATAAAAGCTGCTATCCAATACATAGATAGGCATTGTATATTACATGATGAGAAAAGTAGTCAACATCATCCCTCCTGTGTGAGCACCATTGATATCATGCAGACGCCTTCCCCAGGCGAGATCACCCCCAGCAGCTGGGAGTGTTGGTGGTTAATGGCTCAGAGCTATCTCCTTCAGGGGGTTGTTCAGCCAGACCAAGAGCCATCTGGCCTGGAATATTACACCCTCAGCACACCCAGGGCAGCCCATAGCCAATGAGTGATTGATACGGAGTTACACAAGACCAGCCCTCTAGCCTCCAGCTGAGACCAACTTTGTGGTATAATTCATGCTCCAGAGCTTCCCATGGGATCAAGATTGAAGCTGACTCCAACAGAAACCAGTTTCTTGCTTAGCTTCTCCCCCTGCTCCACCCTGTTTCCATCCCTCCCCTCTCTCCTAAGAACACTCCCTCTGTAAATCATATGTACCCAATACTTGTCTCAGGCTCTGGCCTTTGATACTTCTCCCATCAGCTATTGTGTGGTGATTAGTAAAGACAGGGGCTAGTCTGGATGGAGTCATAATGAAGTATATTGGCCTTAAAATGCAAATTCCGGGAAGGCAAAGGAAGTATCTGTTTTGCTCATCAGTGTATTTCTCGTACTTATGCTGAAAAGGCACCATGAGGTCTCTCAGGGCAAGATTCATGGAAGTCACTTTTATGGTCTCTTGTGGTAGAATTTCTTGCCCTTGTCTATCCTGAAATTCTGGCTTTTGTTCTGGGGGACTAACCCTCTGCATCTTTTGGTTCAGATGGAGCTGACCTCATCCCAGCCTAGTAAGTGAAGACAATACTGAAGAAGGCAGCATGGGTGATGTAGTTTGAGCTCCTAGAGTCAGCCATTACTGAACATTAGTTAACCAATAAATTGCTTTTTTATGTTTAAGTTAATCTGTGCTATGTTTCTGGCACAGGTGACCCCAGCAGTCTGGACTAATAATACATGCTTCTACTTGTATTGCAAAATATCTTCTCTTTCAGCCTCTCTCCATTCCCATTAGCAGCCTGCATCCTAAGTAGCAGAGGATGAGGGAAGACAGCTTACAAGTGAAACCTTCAGACCTTCATTGTCACCTGAGAGATGCTCTTACAGGGGAGGTATATATCTTCAGGCATCTCATCTGCTGATCACTGTATCCTTGATCGGCGCCTGAAAACCCTCACCTAGATAAAAATACGGGTTTCCCTTGCTATCTGAAAATTTGCTTTATGACACTTTGCTTTTACAAAAGACCGACATCAGTACCTGTTCTTTTGCTAACTGAAAGATATTTGAATAGGATTTTTGCTTCTACAAAAGGGTAATTCTTTTTCCATTCACAACATTTCAACTTATGCAAGATTTCACAGGAATGCTCTGTTTTCAGATAGTGGGGGAAAACTTGTATTCTACTTGACCTCTGAGGCCGGAAAATACTGAACAGGATCTTGGAGTAATTTTCAAGTGTTTACTTTAGAGAAGAAGTAAGAATCATACTGTTTAGATAGATTTGTTTTGAATTGTTCAATAGATCAGGATGTTGATGGTTGATGCTGATGTTGTCTTTAACAACAACACGTAGAACTGGTCAGTAAGATTTGACCATACAAATGTTTTCATTCTTAAGCTCAGTGAACTTTTTTCCTCTAAGTAAGATCAGTCAGTGGAACCCAGTATACTTAGCCCCATTTCAGTAGGTCTTCAGATGGAATAAGTGAATGAAACATAAGCCCTTGACTCTAATGTGTCAGCCATGACTCCTGGAGTTCCCACGTGGATCCAACAACGACGTGAAGAATGGGGCGGCTGCACTGTAGTTCTGGCCCAGGAAGAGTAATGACATTCACACCCACCGTGCACCATGCCCATCACACATCACAGTGAGAGGCTTGCGTTGAGGTCAGTGGTGGGAAAACAGACTGGGCAAAGACAGGGAATGCCACCAATCCCTTCTTTGGCCTCTTTGCTCTAATACTGGCTTCTTCTCTCTTTCTAGTCAAGTGCTTAATCTATTAAATCAGCAGGAAGCACAAAGGAGAGTTTTGATAACATTTATTTGGCCCAGATTTCTCCAGCTAAGTCAGAAATGCCTGCTAGGCTTGCCTCAACCCCATTCGAGTATCTTCTTTCAAAGCCTATTCTAGCAAGGAAAAATTTTTTTGAGTTAGCCAATAGACTCTGGCAAGATTTTTGTTTTGCTTTGAAAGTAAGTGGGACAGGGCACCTGAGTGGTTCACTCAGTTAAACGTCTGACTCTTGATTTCAGCTCAGGTCATGATCTCGCTGTCGTGAGATTGAGTGCCACATCGGGCTCCACGCTCAGAGTGAAATCTGCTTCAGATTCTCTCCCTCCATCTCCCTCTGCCCCTCCCCCCATTCACGCTCTCCAAATAAATAAAGAAAGAAATAAAGAAATAATCTTTTTCAAAAAAAAGAAAGTAAGTGGGAGAAATTGAATCCAAGTCAAGTTAAAGGAGGGCTTCGGTAAGGAATCAATTGGTTTTTAGGGATGAAAAATAGTGACGAATAATCCTCAGTAATTGAGTGGAAGAACCTGGGAAGAATTCAGACAAAGAAGTGAGAAGAAATGACTCTATCTGTGGGACAAGTTTCAGTACGGGTATCTTGGTAAAAAGGAACAAGAAAGAAACAATCCAAATGTCCATGTATGGATAATCGAACTGTGGGATAGCCATACTCTGGAATATTATTCAGCTATAAAAATGAATGAAGTACTGATACATGCTTCAATGTGGACAAAACATTGAAAACATTCAAATATCATGCTGAAGGAAAGATCATGCTTGAAAACGTCATGCTGAAGGAAAGAAGTCAGCCACAAAAGGCCAAATATTGTGTGATCCCACTTATATGAAATGCTCTGAAAAGACAAATCCATAGAGACAGAAAATAGATTGGTGACTACCAGGGACTGGGAGGGGGGCAGCATGGAGAAAATTGCTTATTGGGAATGGGGATTCCTTTAGGGGCAATGAAAATGTTTTGAAACTGGATAGAGGTGGTCGATCGTTGCACAGAATTGTGAATTTTGCTAGGCACCATTGAATTTATCGCTTATTTTATGTTATGTGAATTTCGTCTCAACAACAGGATAATAGGAAAGGATATTCTCCGACTATTATCATCTGCATTTAGGAGCAGGGCAGGAGCAGGCATAGTTCCTGGGGTTAGCACTGAGGACTGGTGGCTGCATCTGAGGATAGGAGGACTGGTCTGTGGGTTGATCAAGGTTGGCAGCCCTCTGAGGACCCCTGTACTGAGCAGAGCTTTTGGGCGGCATAGCCCCACCACCCGCTCCTTCCCTTGAGCAACTGCCAATCTGGCATCCACTGATTTGTTGGGGGACCTCAGAATCATATACCTCAAACGGTACCAACGGAGGTGGGGATGACAGTTTGAAGAAAAGAAATGTGAAGTTGCCAGAGGACAGTGACTAAGAGTAACTCACTAGATGCTTTCACACGCTCTCACCCGCTACTGATGGGAATGTAAATTGATGCAATCATTCTAGGAAGCAATTTAGCGATGTATTCCCAAAGATTGTCCTAAAACGATCATAGTTTTTTTTTTTTTAAAGATTTTATTTATTTATTTGACAGAGAGGAGAGAGATCACTAGTAGGCAGAGAGGCAGGCAGAGAGAGAGGGGGAAGCAAGCTCCCTGCTGAGCAGAGAGCCCAATGCGGGGCTCGATCCCAGGACCCTGAGATCATGACCGGAGCCGAAGGCAGAGGCTTTAACCCACTGAGCCACCCAGGCGCCCCACGATCATAGTTTTTGGCCTAGTTTTAGCACTTCCATCAGTTTATTCTTAGGAAATAGGTGATTAATTAGGCAAAGAGTCAGCTATCTGGAGGCTCATCTCACTGTTATTCATTTAAAAAAAAATGGAGACAACCTAAGGCCCAAGAAAGGAGAATTACTATGTATATTCATGCAATGCAATACTGCTTTAGTTATTGAGCAATACTCGTTTATTATGTCATTATTGTCATTGTTATTTTTAATCATGGTTTTTGTGGTCAGAAATTTGGACAGGACAAAGTAGAAATGGCTTATCTCTGCTCTGAGATGTTTGGGGCTTCCTGGAGAACTTAAAGGTTGGAATCCTGTGATGGTGTGTTTGCTCACATATTAGCAGATGCCAATAACCAGCTAGGGGCTCCGCTGGAACATTCATTCACATGGGGCTTTTCCATGTAGCTTAGACTTCCTCTTTTCTTTTTTTTTTATTTTTAATTTATTTTATTTTTAAAATTTAATTTAATTAATTAATTTATTTGTCAGAGAGAGCGAGAGAGAGCACAAGCAGGCAGAGCGGCAGGCGGAGGCAGAGGGAGAAGCAGGTTCCCTGCCGAGCAAGGAGCCCGATGTGGGACTCGATCCCAGGACCCTGGGATCATGACCTAAGCTGAAGGCAGTCGCTTAACCGACTGAGCCACGCAGGCGTCCCTCCTCATTTTTTTATTTTAAGATTTTTTTAAAGATTTTTCTTTATTTATTTGACATAGAGAGAGAGATCACAGAGAGGCAGGCAGAGGGAGAGGGGTAAGTGGGCTCCCTGCTGAGCAGAGAGCCGGATGCAGGGCTCAATCCCAGGACCCTGAGATCATGACCTGAGCCGGAGGCTTAACCCACTGAGCCACCCGGGCGCCCCTTAGACTTCCTCATGATACCGTGGTTTGGTTCCAAGGTGGAGAAGAAAGAAAGAGAACCAGGCAGAAGACATATCGCCTTTTATGATCTGACTTGGAAGTCACACAGCATCACCTATGCCTCATTTGATTGCTTGTGGCTGGATTCAGAGAGAGGAAACAAAGATCCCACCTCTTAGTAGAAGCATGTCAATGTCACATTGTAGGAAGAGCTTGCGGTGTGGGATATATTCCAGTGTGGGAGTCTTTGGATAATACAGTGTGACTATAACTAATCATATCTTAAAATAATTATCTAATGGCATGGGAAACGTTCATGACATGTTAAGAAGTAAAAATCAGATTACAAAACAGTATGTACCATATAATTCCACTTTGAAGGAAAAACGTATAGAGGCAAAATATAAACAGTGGTTATCTCTAGATTGTTGGATAATAGGACATTTTTATTTTCTTTTTTTTAAATTTTCTTCTTTATGCTTTTCTGCATTTTCCAACATCTCCGCAACCAGCATGTTGCCAATTTTGTAATTAGATAATTAAAATGAAATGAAAAATACCCAATGCATGTTGTTTTCAAAGGAATGAGACACTCTGCCTTGGGGTGCTTCAGAACATTTTTACCTTAGGGTGTCAGGGATCCCACACCCCACTGCCCCCATACCCCGGGCTTGCCTCACCATGGGGGCCAAGCTTCCACATGGCCCTCCTGAGTCCATTCTTGCCCTCATTTGACGGACTTTTCCCAATTGGCTACCCAGCCTTTCTCCTCTGTCTTCAATCTCTTCTTTGTTATTGGATCTTTCCACTTGCAAATATTCTCAAGCGACCAAACTTTGAAAACTAAGGTGCTTCTCTCTCTGACCTCAAGAACTACTCTCTCTGTTCTATAATGAACACCTACACTGGCTTTCTCTTACCTCACCTCTAATTCTTTTCTCAGCTCTCCACAATATGCTTTCTGGCTTCACCACTCAACTTAAATTACCCTGGAAAAGGTCGCGAGTGGATGCCTGATGGACAAGTCCAGTGGAAGCAGGCATTACAAGCTGGGGGACTGTGGGTGGGCTCTGGTGCATAAGTAGGTTTCTCTTTTTTTTTTTTAAGTCTTTATTTATTTATTTGACAGAGAGAGAGATCACAAGTAGGCAGAGAGGCAGGCAGAGAGACAGGGAAGCAGTCTCCCTGCTGAGCAGAGAGCCCGATGCGGGGCTCGATCCCAGGACCCTGAGATCATGACCTGAGCCGAAGGCAGAGGCTTTAACCTACTGAGCCACCCAGGCGCCCCTTAACCTCATAGTATTTTAACATTTTATAATTGATTCCAAAGTTTAAAAATTAAAGCTCATATAAAAGGCAGAATCTCAGACTCTTTAAAAATGGAGAGATCTAGCAATAGTGCCGTCCCCTTGCATGGCAATGGTCTCTTAAGTTGAGTGGTAGCTACCCCTGAGAGAGAGAATATCGGACCCTCAGGACCCCTCACGCTCCACTTGGCTTCTCCACTCATGGCTCTGGCCTGAAGATATTTGGGTTTGAGATGTTCAATTTTAGTACAGCTAACTTGGAAATGTCATTACTGAGACTAAGAGTAAAACTGAGTCTCAGTTTAGTTCCTCTGAAAGCAGATGCTGAGACTAGGATTTGGATGCAAGTAGTGTACTGGAAAAGCGATTCTGTAAAGTTAGAAAAGGATGAATGCTAAGACGGGAAATGAAGGAGCAGGAGGCCAGGGTGGGCTACCGGAGCTCCCTCCCACTGAGGGGCTCGGAGAGACTGAGGAGAACAAGAAGTGAGGAAGCTGTGGTATTTATCCACCCGCTCCTCCCTCCTTGGACCCCCTCCTGGGGGCATTAAATCCGTGGCACTTTGGGACAGTCCTGTTCACATGCCCTCTCCTCTCACAGCCAGAGATGGCCCTGGTCAGAGACAGGCAAGGGTTTCGGGTGGGAAGCCGAGGGACTGTAGGGGATCTCCAGGTGCACTGGGTGGGGCGCTGGCCCTGTTTGCTGAAAGGTGACCTCATCTCATTTCCCCACAGTGCCTGGCACCGAGTTACCACATCTTTTGTGAGAATGGTTAGAAGCTCTTGCTTTTCTCATCCTCATCCTGATGACTTCCCACCAGACACATGATGAATTTAATGGGTAATTGTGTAATACCGATTTGTTTGTGCGTGTGTGTGTGTGTGTGTGTGTGTGCATGTGTGTGTTGGGCGGTGGGGGGCGGTGGGGCGGGGAACGTTTACTGGAAACATCTGTTCTCTGCCCAGAGGCAGCTCTTAGCTTCCTTTGGGAGTGCTCTTGTTGGCTGCCCCAGGGAAGCAGTGGATTTAATAGTCAGGAAAATCTTTTTTTTTTAAAGATTTTATTTATTTATTTGACAAAGAGAGAGATCACAAGTAGGCAGAGAGGCAGGCAGAGGGAGAGGGGGAAGCAGGCTTCCTGCTGAGCAGAGAGCCTGATGCGGGGCTCGATCTCAGGACCCTGAGACCATGACCGGAGCCGAAGGCAGAGGCTTTAACCCACTGAGCCACCCAGGCGCCCCAGGAAAATCTATTTTGACTCAGTGATGCCTTGTTGTGTTCTTCCGAGAGGCCCTGGCTTCGCTCCAGGTTACTGTGGCACAGATTCCCAGCAGCACAAGGCCACGGGGACAAGGCAGGAGTGAATTAACATTTAATTAAAGGTGAAACTCCGCTGTAGACAGAGCAGCCTGTTTCCTCATGGGCAGTTCCCGTCCTGTAGGCACAGCTCGAAAGGGCAGCACGAGGACTCCCTGCCGTGTGGGACCACTCTCCCAGGCTCGTGTGTGATCAGTACCCCTGCCCCCCCCCCCCCCGGGGCGGTTTCGTGGGACATCTTTCCTTCTCTTTTGCAAAGGGAAAGAAAGATGTTGAGGCATATGGTGGTAAAAACACGGACAGCTGGTGTGGGGGGCCGTCTGGGGGAGCAAATGCAGCGTGGCTTCTTGGGTTTGTAATCCAACTGGCTCCCTGGATTCCAGGCTCCTTATCTCCCTGGACCCCTCAAGCAGCCTTCAGTACTTTTTACAGGGACGATAAGCCGGCTTCTCTGTCCACTGCCAAGCTGACTTAACTGCTCAGAGAAGTCACAGGAAAATCAGAAAAGCCACCGTCTGGGCTCAGGTGTGCGCCTTCTCAGACTTTAGGTGAGTCCCAGAAGCACCTGGAGCCGCAGTCCCCTCACCTGTGATGTGGGGGTGAGGTCACTTGCCTTATCCCACCCTGCCAGGGGAGCTCCCGTGAGATATCACCTACCAGGGGTAGGCCTGCTGCATAGTCACACGGGAATTTAGTGCAAGAATATGGCAGTAATGAAAAAGACAGACTTCACGGAAATTTGCAAAGCAAACCTCAGTGGCACCAGGCTTGGGAGTGACTGAAACCCGCCCCATGGCAGCTCTAGAGGCTTTGGCGAATGCAGTTGGCCCGTCTTTGCGGTAATACCAACTATGCTAGTAATAATAGCGATAACGATGATAATCATAAGGTCTAGTGAGCACTGACTCTGTGCAGGGCACAAACTCAGACCTTTCTACACATCATCTCACGCATTCATCTGGTCCTCAGCAAGACCCAGGAGGCATTTTCACCCTGTTAGCCCTCCCCACCAGTGACACTGCCTAATCCCAGTTTAGGCCAATGTTCGGATCGCCCCGGCTCCTGCTGGGAGCTCTCTGGGGTCTCTTTTCAGAAAGCTGCAGGGCCTACCAATCGCTTGATTATTTCCCTCTTTTCCAGCTCAAGTTTCTGACAGCGGGAACGTCCCCAATCTGCAGGGACTCGAGGCTCATGCAAGGGAGAAAAACGTATGCATGCTTAGCTAGGCCCATTGGGGTCCTGGAGGAAGCCTGGACAGGAGTGTGAATCTGAAAGCATTTTTGTTTCAAGGTGAGCCTTGCAAGGCTAAAGTTTAATAATAAGCTGCTTTGGTGGTTGGGATGGAGGGTGACATTTCATGGCACCAAACCCAATTGTTAGACGCTGGTGCCTTTGAGCCTGAGCCCTGTGTCTGATGTTCTTTTCCCAACCGTGCAGGGAAACTGGTCTTCCCAGGGAGAACTTGGCCATCTCCCCATCTCACGGGTCCCTCTCTTCTTCATCCAGAAGCTGGACGTGGGAGAGAGCAACTTCCCTGGGGCAGCAGACTGAATGCGGGGGGCTCCTTGTGCAGGGGGAGGTGCAGACTCGGGGTGGATAATGATCAGGTGTGGTAATTCCTGTCCTGAGTGTTGTTTGTTTCCCCCGTGCCCTCGTGCCCTCGGGGATCTGATGGGGATAAGGGATCGCTGGATCCAGCAGAGTCTGGGGCATTTAGAGTGTTCATGGGCCTATGGCCAAATCACCATCTTTAAACTATTAAAACTTTCCCATGTTTCTTAACAACCATCCCCGATGGTTTTCCCAGCAAAAGTACTGGGAAGTGGAAAGGTTTGAACTTCTTAAGGCTCTTGACATGTAATTTTGTTCAAAGGAAATCCAAATTTCATCCTAGAAAGTTGTGCCAATTTATACTTTCTCCAAAGAGGACACATATGCCCATTATCACAGCATCCTCACCAACACTGGGTGCTATCATTTAAAACAATTCTATTTATTGTTTTTCTCTCAGTTTTACCAAGGTAATAACCATGCTCTTTATACAAATTCAAATGTGACGGAGACATACAATGGAGAAATGAAAGCCCTCCCAGCCAACCATCCAAAGGTAACCACCACGAACAGTTTGGTGACTATTCATGCAGATCTTTTCTATGTACATACTAAGATGTTATTTTAATTTTTAAACAAAACAATGTCACACCTAATATACTTCTTCTCCTTCTTCTTCTTCTTTTTTTCTTTTTTAAAGATTTTATTTATTTATTTGACAGAGAGAGAGAGAGATCACAAGTAGGCAGAGAGGCAGGCAGAAAGAGCGGGGGAAGCAGACTCCCCACTGAGCAAAGAGCCTGATGCGGGGCTCAATCCCAGAACCCTAGGATCATGACCTGAGCTGAAGGCAAAGGCTTAACCCATTGAGCCACCCAGGTGTCCCTCTTCTTTTTTAAATTTTTTTTTAAAGTGGGCATGGAGCCTAGTGCGGGGCTTGAACTCATGATGCTGAGATCAAGACCTGAACTGAGATCAAGAGTGGGATGCTTAAGCAACTGAGTCACCCAGGTGCCCTGACTGCCTGCCTTTCTTTTCTTTTTTTTTTTTCATGGTGAATAAACCTTTTAATATACTTTTGGAGCTTACCAGCTAGGATCTCTGTGAGTATTTTGGCATTCATGTTCATCAGTGATATTTGTCTGTAATTCTCCCTTTTTTTTTTTCCCCCAAATACTTTTATTTTATTTTTTCAG
>CM052898.1:58852773-59072042 GCA_028534135.1 Potos flavus | reverse complement strand
TTCACTCAACATAATCTCTTCCAGTCCAGTCCATGTTAAAATAAAAGTTGGGTATTCGTCCTTTCTGATGGAGGCATAATATTCCATCGAATATATGGACCATATCTTCTTGATCCATTCATCTGTTGAAGGGCATCTTGGCTCTTTCCACAGTTTGGCGATTATGGCCATTGCTGCTATGAACATTGGGGTACATGTGTCCCTTCTTTGTACTGCCTCTGCATCTTTGGGGTAGATACCCAGTAGTGCAATACTGCCTGCCTTTCTAACTTCCTCCTCGCTTGCCAACCTGCCCTCTTGCCCAGCCTTCTCACCATGCTGGCCATCTTCTCTCTCATGGGACACTATTTGTCTGCTGAGTCCGCTTTCTGAAACTTGCCACCTGGAGGCCTCCTCAGGTCTAATGAATTTAACCATTCAGTCTCTGGTTCGTTGTTTCAAACTTCTTGGTTTACAAACAATGGTGCACGAACCATCTGAATGCATTCAACTTTGTCCTGTTTTCTGATTCTCTCCTGAACATAAATTCCCAGAGTGGAATTGCTAGAGGGGAAGGGATTTCTCATATAAGCTTTTGATATGAAAATGAGAAAATGTCCTGGAGAAAATCACACAATCTTTGTGATCCTGCTGATTCTCCTCCTTTGCTCATTCTCTGGGAGAAGTGGCAGACCCCAGGGTCACCTGGGTGGCTCAGTCAGTTGAGTGTCTGCTTTTAGCTGAGGTCATGATCGCAGGGGCCTGGGATGGAGCCCCATGTCGGGCTCCAGGTTCAGTGGGGAGCCTGCTTCTCCCTCTGCTTGTGCTCTCCGTCAAATAAATAAATTAAATCTTAAAAAAAAAAACTGGGGGCACCTGGATGGCTCAGTGGGTTAAAGCCTCTGTCTTCGGCTCAGGTCATGATCTCAGGGTCCTGGGATCGAGCCCCACATCGGGCTCTCTGCTCAGCGGGGAGCCTGCTTCCCCCCCACCTGCCTGCCTCTCTGCCGACTTGTGATCTCTCTCTCTCTCTCTGTCAAATAAATAAATAAAATCTTAAAAAAAAATAAGTGGCAGACCCCAGACCAGGACTGGCGTGAAGTGATTTCCCTGCTGCCAAGTCGGAAGCCTGCTTCCGGGAATGCACATCCTTCATGGATGGAAGCCTGGGGGCCGTCTGGGCGACCCTCTAGGGCTGTCTGGTGACTGCTGTCCCCTACTTCAGTACTCCATCTCCCGAGCGGGCTGGGGCTGTCTCTCCAGGCTTCCTTTAACCCCGCCCCCCATCTTTATGAAAGCTGAGGAACAATGCTGCTGCTTCAGGCAGGTGGACGGGGTATTTCTCTAGTTTCCAGGATGGAGGCAGGTTTCCTCTTATCTTTTATTCTGTACACCAGTGTTTCAAACTCGCCTCATCTCAAGAATGTTTCTGAGCGCTTATTAAAAAAGTAAGTCCCTTCCCTCCACAGGGATTCTGAGGCTGTTGGAGAGGATGGGTCTCCAGCGTTTGTGTTTTCTCACTATGTCCTGGGCAGATTTAGAAAATGACTCCGCAGATCGTTTCCATGACAAATGAGAAGTGGTCCTGGGTGTTCCCTATCGGTATTCATGTGCCATCTTATGTGTAGGTCTCACGTTTCCTGGAAACATGACCAAGCTGCTTCCCTGGCAAGGCACTGAGTTTGGAGCCATGCTCAAATCACTTCTTTTCAGCCCATGTGTTACTAAGCATAGTATCCCTGAGTTCCTGCCGAGGAAGCTGACGCCCTTGAGAGATTTTCCGGCTTACCCTGGAAAGTGCTGGAGCCTGGGTTTGAAGGCAGGGTTTCTGATTCCAAATCCTGGAACTTCTCTGAAGCCACCACACTGACTCCCACCATGAGACCACCGCCATGAGCCCTTGCTACACGAAATGAGGCTGGCAGACCCGCATCACTGGCCTCACCTGGGAGCTTGTGCAAAATGCAGAATCTCACGCGTGCGCCAGAGCTCCTGAGTCAGAATCTGCCTTTTAACGAAATCACCAGGTGATTCTCCCCCTCTCCCAGCTTCATTGAGATATAATTCATATATGACAAGGAGTCAGTTTAAGGCATACAATGTGGTGATTTGACCCACGTATGTATTATGAAATGTTCACCACAATAAGGTTAGTTAATACATCCTTCACTTCACACAATTACTATGTTGTTGTTGTTACGGTGGAAAGTTAAAACTCTATTCTCACAGGAACTTTCGCGTATAGGATACAGCATTGTTAACTATAGTCACCATGTTGTAGTTGAACATATTCATCTTACGGCTGCAATTTTGTATCCTTTGATCAACAGTGCCCCTTTTCTCCCACCACCAGCCCCTGACAACTGCCTTTCCACTTCCGGGTTCTATGAGTTCCGGCTTTTTAATGAATTTTTTTTTTTTTAAGATTTTATTTATTTATTTGACAGAGAGAGAGAGAGAGATCACAAGTAGGCAGAGAGGCAGGCAGAGAGAGAGAGAGGGGGAAGCAGGCTCCCTGTTGAGCAGAGAGCCCGATGCGGGGCTCGATCCCAGGACCCTGAGATCATGACCTGAGCCGCAGGCAGAGGCTTTAACCCACTGAGCCACCCAGGCGCCCCAAGTTCCAGCTCTTTAGACTCCACATATAAGTGAGATTGTACAGTCTTTGTCTTTCTCTGTCTGACTTGTTTTGCTTAGCGTAGTGCTCTCAAGGTCCATCCATGTTGTCCCAAATGCAGGATTTCCCCCTTTTTTTATGACCGAACAATATTCTGTTGTGTGTACACACATACACACACACACCCCACATCTTCTTTATCCATTTGTCCATCAATGGACAATTAGGTTGTTTCCACATTTTGGCTATTGCGAATAATGCTGCAAGGAACGGGAGAGTGCAGATATCGCCATGAAAATAGTGATTTCGTTTCCTTCAGCTAGATACCCAGAGGTGGGACCTCAGGTGGTTCTTAATCACATTAAATCTCAAGGAGTGCTTAGGAGGCTGTGGTTTGAGCAGAGGTCATTAGAGAGAGAAAGAGAGACAGGATGCACACAAGAGGATATGTGTATCTTGGAAAGGTCTAGTCATTCAAAGGCTGATGCTCCCCTCACCACCTCATTCATCTCCTATTTCACTCTGGTGGAAGATGGTTCCCCAGTAAAGATTCTAACCTTTTTTTTTAATCCTTGAAGGCGATTTTTGGGAGGACTGCTCATTTGTAATCCGAAACAAGTCATCCAGGTGGCTGTGCCAGGGGAAGCATCCCCAGGAAATGGCTGGACAGATCACTGTGACCTCAGGACTCAGGGAAGCAAATGCTTCTTCCTCCTGTAAGGTCGCTGGACCTCGGATGAGAAGTTCTCAGAGGGAGATTTCTCTGCACCTTTTAAACGAAAGTTTTTATTTATTATGTTTTAATCTTGAGTGCCTGGAGCATCTAAGTGGTTAGCCAATATCATGGAATCTCTCTACCTCTTCAGATTTGGGGATCTTTTCTCTAAAACAAACTCAAATGCAAACAGATTGGAGCAACTACAGGAAAAGGAAGAGCTGGCCTTGGACGGGTCAATAGCGTCATCTATTGGTCATATCTGGGTACTGCACCTACTATTTTTTTTCAGTTAGTAAAATTGCAAGCTACCCCTGGAAATTTGTGGTTAAATAAGGCAAAGTTATCCGCCCCCGGCCCCCCCCCCCCCCCCGCCACGCTGTAACAAAGAGAAACCACAAAGTAAAAAAGAAGTGCTATCTTGAAGGAAATTAGTTGCCACCTGATATCTCTAAATACAATATTTGAAGAAAGTTTGACACCAGCACTAAAAATGGACCCGGTTGAGAATGCTGAGAGCAGGTGCCTATTTCTACGGCGTTGAGCAGGGAAGGTAGACCATAGAGTTCCCCAAGGAGTGGGAGGACCGTATATAATGGACACTAGAAAATACTTCTCAGTGAATGATAATGAAAAGACCAGCTGTCAAAACCTGTGGGCCGCACAAGGGAAATTCACATCTTTAAATGCTTACAACTGCGAAGAAGAAAAGTTAAAAGCGAATGAGCTAAGCATCTAACTTTAGAAATGACAAGAAGGACAGAACGAAGAAAGTGAGGGGAAGAAAATGATACGAGGCAGAAATGAAAAAAAACAGAAAATAAATCTAGAATAGGTAGGGTCAAGGAAACCAAAGAAGTTTTGTGTGTTTTGTGTTTGTTTGTTTTTTTAACAAACACCGATACGTTTCTGGCAATACTGATCAAGAGAAATAGAGAGAAGGTACAAATAAGAATAAAAGAGGAACCAAAAAAAAAAAAAGAATATAAGAGGAACCATAATTACGGTTCTATCAAGATTAAGCAGCTCAAGTTCAAAGCTCACTCTTCGTCCTTTAAAGATGACTAGTGAACAGGGGCTGCTGTCCCTGCCCCAAACCCAGTGACGGCATTGACTTAGTCCCCAGGATTCTGCAGCCCCTGCTTCTAACGGGATGGCTGAAATGCCACCTGAGATCTTACTTTCTCACATTTTCACTGCATGCACTTCTTTGATTTCCATAAATTGGACATGACTAAGGTTTTCTGCTTTATAATAATATAAGGGGACATTTGTTAAATGCTTATTATGTGCCAGGTACCATGTGATTAGCCCCGCGGTGAGTCCTTGGAGCTACGATTATCATCATCATCATCTCATCGCCGTATTAGAGATAAGGAAACTGAAGTTTGGGGCATAGAGAACTATCCCCCATATCGCGTAGGCTGAATGAGGTGGCACCAGGATTGTGGCTTAGCAAGTTGGGGGTTGGAGTCTCTCAGTCACAGAGAGAGCAGACACAAGAATCCAGGTCTTTTCAATGAAAGTTCTAGTGATACCAACACTACGTGTGCCCAAAAGACAACTCTAAATGTTGTTCCTTTTTTCCTCTCCTTCTCCAAATGGAGCGGGGATGTGCTTTGTGACTTAGGATGAATCCATGGAGGCATCTTGGTGTTAGATGTAGGCATTAACACGGCTCTGACTACCTGGAAGGGGTGTCCAAGGCTTTGGGGGACAAGTGGCCTCTGCCTCAGCTCTCACTCTTTGGCCTGTTTTGGAAATAGCTCTTTAAACAAGCTTTCATCCATTGTTCCTGGGCTATTACATTTTACTTGTAAGGGCTTCTAGTTTCAGGAGCTTCAGATAAAAACCTGCTTTACATCAGGAAGAAGTGTGGTTTTGCAAAATGCCATTGTAATCAGAGCAAGCTGCTAACAGAAGCTTCTTGGTTCTATGTGCCATCTCTTTATGCGCGATGTTTCCTGTGTCATGTTAAATTAGGATCCATAAACTATGAACCCTGGGCCACTTCCAGCCTGTTGCTTGTTTCTCCGTGGCCAGCAAGTTCAGAAAGGAGGATGTTTCCATTTTTAAATGGTGGAGGACAAAATCAAACGAAGAGTAGCATCTTGCGATACGTGAAACGCCTATGAAATTGAAATTTCCGGGTCTATAAATAAAGTTTTATTGGAACACAGCCACACCAACTCTCTGACTACAGTCTGCGGTAGCTTTCTCGCTTCCAAGACGAGTCAGATTGTTGAAACAAAGACCATCTGGCCATTGTGAGAATCTCGGCAACACACAGTAAGCTCACTTGGGTTTTAACCTGGCGCTGCTCTGCTCTCGGGCATTTGGAGCTTTCCGTCTCCCACTGGGATTTCAGGAGCCAGGTTGGGTGACACTGTTGGGTTACAGAGTCTAAGGTGCCGGTATTGCAGAGGTGGAGAAACTTAGCTTTTTTCCTTATCCTTCTAGATCCTCTGCTGGGGCCTTATAGATTGGGCAACAAGAGACAGACTAATAAGAGAGCAAGAAACAGAAGTTTGTTTGTTTGTTTGTTTGTTTATTTAAGATTTTATTTATTTGACAGAGAGAGACACAGTGAGAGAGGGAACAGAAGCAGAGGGAGTGGGAGAGGGAGAAGCAGGCTTCCCACCGAGTCAGGAGCCCGATGCAGGGCTCGATCCCAGGACCCTGGGATCATGACCTGAGCCGAAGGCAGCTGCTTAATGACTGAGCCACCCAAGTGCCCCAGAAACAGAAGTTTATTAACATGTGCATCACAGTACACACAGGAGTGCTCAGTGATAAGTAGCCCAAAGGGATGCTTAGCACTTGGGCCCATGTAGCTTCTTAACAAAGAACAGTAAGTTTGTGGAGAAGTGGTAAGAGGAAGGGAGAAGACTTTGAGCTCCTAGGGGCAGCCAATTTGTGGGAAGGCCAGTGTCAGCAGAAACCAGTGGTGCAAAGAGGCTGGTTAGGCAGGTTTGTTGGGCAGATTTCTCTGGTCCTGTCTCCAGGCTGATAATGGTCCAGAGTTGTCTCCAGTCCTTCCTGGTAGAGAGCCGAGGGCTGACACCTTCACAAATTTATGTCCTGCTTTTAGGCAAATGGTGGGTGGGGCAGGGAGGGGGAGTGGGCGGAGAGCTTTTCTTGTGTCTGCCTTCAGCTCAAAATAATCCTTATGCTAAAGTGGCATATTTTAGGGTGGCATATTCTGCTCCCCTTCATTATAAAGATAAGATAGGGATGCTACGAGCTGGGAAGATAATGAGGGCATTTAGTCGCCCAGGAATCAAGCTCTCCCCACAAGGTCGCTGAGAGAGAGAACTGTGGGCAGAACTGAGCCCCATATGTGGAAGGGAAAGTGACACTTTGTCACTAGATGAAGTCTGGGGGACCCTGAATAGCCAAACTATCTTGAAAAAGAACAAATTTGGAAAACTCACACTTCCTGATTTCAAAGCTCACTGCAAAGCTCCAGTAATTAAGAAAGTGTGGCTTTGGTGTAAGGATAGGCACGGATCAGTGGAACAGAATTGAAGAGACCACAAATAAGCTCTTGTTTATGGCCAATTGATTTTTAACAAGGGTGACGGCCACCAAATGAGGGAAAGAATAATCTTTTCAACAAATGGTGTTGGGACGACTGGATATCCCCCACGCCAAAGAAGGAGTTTAGATCCCTGCCTTATATCAAATACACAAAGGTTAAGTACAAATGGACCAACTTGGATACCTGGGTGGCTCAGTCAGTTAAGCGTCTGCCTTTGGCTCAGGTCATGAACCCAGGGTCCTGGGATCAAGCTTTGCGTTGGGCTCCTTGCTCAGCGGGAAGCCTGCTTCTCCCTCTGCCTGCCACTCCCCCTGCTTCTGCTCGTGCTTTCTCTCTCTCTCTCTCTCTGACAAATAAATAAATAAAATCTTCAAAAGAGTGGACCAATGACCTAGTTGTATAAGCCAAAAACATATACTCCTAGATGAAAACGTACAAATGAGGAATGACCGCTCAGGGAGACGAGGTGTCTTTTGTGGGGGGAATGAAAATGTTCTGAGAACAGTGGTGACGGTTGCACAATGTCATGAAGGCACTAAAGCCCGCGGGACTCTCCACTTTAAATGGTTGGATGGATGGTATGTGCATTATAGCTTGACAAAGAGGACAGCGTGGCCGGGACCTGGAGGGCATGGGTCTGAAGGAAACTTGGCTGACCTGGCACTTCTCTGTGAGTCTTGGTGGTTTGGGGAGTGACAGAAGCTTCTGTTGGGTGGGAATCCTACACCTTCCTTTGCGATCCAGCGTGTTCCTCCCTCTTTTCTGAGCCTGTTCCCCATTGATTCCTCTCTCGAACAGTTCTCCAAACCGCTCAAATCCAACACCTATGTGTCCAAGGATAAGCCTGGGAAGCCTTTAATTTGCACGGAAGCGTTCCCGGAGTCCAAGCTGCAGGGCCCGCCTAAGGCTGCAGAGGATGGCCAAATCTACACTCATTAGTGTGATAGTTAAAAGCCTTTCCAAGAAAAAGAAAGAAAGAAAGAAAAAGAAAAACCTTCTTTGGAAACTCACCTCTTCCACAGTCTTCCACCCCAGCCAGACTGTGTGTTTTGAATGAAGAGCAAAGACCCAGTTGCACTCACTGCATGACCTTCGAGCTCGCTGCAGACTCCTATTTGCTGCTGCTCACGGGGCTGGGAAAATCCAAACCCCAGCCTGGCACACCCCAGACTCACCGTCTCTCCTGAAGGGATCCCTCCCTCTCCCACTTCCAGCCAGTCCTCAGGGGCTCACAGTACAGCCTTTCTGGCTTCTTTTGAGTTCTGTCCGTTCTGCATTCCCTGACCGCCCCCCCCCCCCCCGTCTGCCCCCTCAATAGTGAGGGCTCCTGTCAGGCACGCCCTGGCCAAGGCGATGCCCACTTTGGCCCTTCCTGACCACTGTTTCCTAATCTGCTCTCAGCCTCAACGGATGATGCTCAGGAGGAAGGTGGGGGTGGAGTGGGAGTGGGGGCTGGCTGACCGTGCACCTTACATAAATGAGATCCTTTAGATTCTCACAACCGCCCTGGAGACAGGGATCATTATGCCCATTGAGCCTCTGAGACGTTCAGTGACTTGTGCAAGGTCTCATAGTTCTGAATGACACCTGGGATTCAAACCCAGGTCTGCCTGGCTCCAAAGTTTGGCTTTCATGAATTGCAATGGAAACACCCAAAATTTCCACATCTGAGTCCAGAGGCAAGATCCTAGGGAGTAGGGGTTATCAACCGCTGGGGGAAGAATAATTAATGACATAAAAATTGTTAATGGGAGAGAAAAAAATCAACAAAATGGGTTGTAAAATAGAATAGGCTAATTCTACCTTCGTTGTAAAAATAACTATACCAAAAAACCCAGAAAGCTCTAAGGTTATACAATGACATGATAACAGTGGGACCCCACATGGTGGAATTATGGGTATCTCTTATTTTTCCTTTGAGGTCTTCTGGATTTTCTGTGTTTTCCAAAAGGACTGCAAAAACCACGCAATACAGAGATAACTACAAAAAAGTTTAAGCTTTCATGAAAAATAAAAGGCTTACTCTTGGGGTGCCTGGGTGGCTCAGGGGTTGAGCCTCTGCCTTGGGCTCAGGTCATGATCTCTGGGTCCTGGGATCGAGTCCCGCATAGGGCTCTGCGCTCAGCAGGGAGCCTGCTTCCCCCTCTCTCTCTGCCTGCCTCTCTGCCTACTTGTGATCTCTCACTCTCTGTCAAATAAATAAATAAAATCTTAAAAAAAAAAAAGCTTAGTCTTTTATTTAATGATTTCCAGTTCTAACAGCCAAAATATGAAAAACTGTCTTCCCTCAAATGTAGCAAAAAATATATTCTCTTTTTTCTTTGAAAGGGATGATATGTACATATTTTTCAAAAATTGATTTGAAAGAAATGATAATAACCCTTTGATATATGTTAAAAATATTTTTTCCACTTTTTTTTTAAAGCAGGCTCCACACCCAAACTCACAGCCCTGAAATCAAGACCTGAGCTGAAATCAAGAGTTAGACACTTAACCGACTGAGCCACCCAGGCACCCCTCCACTTTCATTTTGTTTTTAAATTTTGTTGTTTTAGATTTTATTTTGTTTGGTTTTCACAAAACAGAAATTTAAAAATTTTGCCAAATCAATTAATTTTTAAAGGTGCCAGCTTTTGAGCGTTTACGAAAAGGGCAGAGAAAATCCTCCAATAAGCATTATGGAATTAAAAGTCATTCTCAAGTACAGAAGGCTTTTCTTGCTGATTTGCAAGAATTCCTTATATATATTCTAAAAACTAGCTCTAAAGCTTTTATAGATTTTAGGCCTTATGATATCTTCTCTTAACTGTCTGTTAACCTGGCCCAGTGTGTTTTCAACAAAACACAGTTTTTAATTTTAACAGAGACCAAACCATCAATTTGTCTCCTTATATTTTGTTTTGAAGTCCAGTTAAAACATTCCTTTTCCCTCATATTTAGAGCAGCTTTATTCGCCATAGCCAGAAGGTGAAAACAATCCAAGTGCCCATCAATGGATGAATGGGTTATCCAAATGCGGCATACACATACCACGGAGTATTTACTATTCAGCTTCTAAAAGGAAGGAAATTCTGACACACGCTACAACATGGATGACATTGCGCCAAATAAATTAAGTCAATCACAAAATGAAAAGTACTGTCTGCTTCTGCTCGTATGGCATATCTAGAATAGTCAAATTCATGGAGATTGAAAGTACAATGGCTGTTGCCAGGAGTGGGGGGAGGGCAGAACCAGGAGTTACTGTTTAATGGGTACAGTTTCCGTTTTGCAAGGTGAAAGAGTTCTATGGATGGATGGTGGCAGCGGCTGCATACCAGCCGTAAATATTATGTAAATATTATGCCACTGACTACACTTAAAAATGGCTAAGAGGGTAAATTGTACCTTAAGTATATTTTACAATAGAAAAACCTCCTTTTGCATTTCAAAGTCCCAACATATCCTACTACTTTTTTTGATTACCTTTATATTTTTGTCTTTCAAATTAGATCTTTAAGCCATCTGGAATCCACCATTATTTATGGTTGTGAAGTAGGGACCCAACTTTTTCTCCATTTAGCCAAATTTTCCAACACCTTCAACTAAACAATCCATTCTTTTCCCCAGCGGACATCCACTGTGATAGAGAAGCCTTGTAATAAGAATATAGCTAAGTCTCCCACAGCATCTTGGCAGGCTGGGGCACTCGGGTAACGTTGGTGAACGCCAAAGGGGCCTGGAACCCGGGTCTTTCCAAGGTCCTCATAGAATATGCCTCCGCCCAGTCATTCTGCCAGCTTTCTTTCTCCTAGAACAGAATTCCACTCCTCTGCCCCATTCTAGAGAGACAGCATGGGAGACAGGCACAACCAAGATTCTGCTCGCCAGGAATAACTGTGTTCAAACAATCCATTGACAAAAATCATAGCCCTTTGCCATTTTGGGGATGAATATGCTTCTTCACAATTGGGAATGATCCACAGCTAAGTGATATAATTGGACTGGAATTTCCCAAAGGGTGAGTGAGGTCAGAGGAAAGGAGATTTAGTCATTCATTCAATAAATATTTACCGAGCACCTATTTTTTCCCCCAGACCCTGTTCTAAGCACTGGGAGTGGGAGATACAGAAGGTGTCTTAGGTTGGGTTCCCAAAGAAGGCTCTGATAAGGATTTAAGTGCAAGTAATTTATTTGGGAGGTAAGCTCAGAAAGCACTGGTAGAAGAATGGGGAAATGAGGCCGGAAAAGAAAGGAAGCCAATAAAGGGTACCATATCGACAGCTTATCATTATGGGCAGCCGAGGTCCTATCCTGCTGGGGAATTCTGGGATCCAGTATAGAGCATGCTTCCAGGTTTTCCCACCTGAGGGTGAGGGATCTGGGATACTATATACCAGCTTCCATCAGTCAGTGGCAGGGGACTGGTATTAACTCCCTAGGACTTCTGTCCTGCCCTGTGTAGTCCCAGCATGCTCCCTTGGCCAGAGAAAGCCCTTGAGGAGAGGTCATAGATGCTTGTAGTTGGAGCACCCAGGGAACATGCACAGGAATGGTGAGTGCCGAGGGGATGTGGGTGAGGCACTGACTGCATCGCCTATAAGAGTCTCTCGTGTACCTTACGTGTTAGTGGTGGGACGATAGAAAGTAAACCAGCAAACAATCAAGGAACAAGATACTTTTGAACAAAGGTAAGTACTATGAAGAAAGCAAAATACAGGGTGTTTTGTTAGCAATGGATGGTGGGGGGCTTGTTTAGACTGGGTAGTCAGGGATGCCCTCCTTGAGGTTTGAACTAAAATTGAGGGACAAGGGGACCTGGGCGGCTCAGTCGGTTGAGCAACGGACTCTTGGTTTTGGCTCAGGTCGTGATCTCATGGATCGTGGGATCTGGACTCCAGCTTTGGGCTCCGTGCTCAGTGGTGGTCTGCTTGAGATTCTTTCCCTCTGCCCCTGCCCCCACTCATGTGTGTACTCTCGCTCTCTAAAATGAATAAATAAATCTTTAAAAAAGATAAAATGGAGTGACAAGAAGAGAGATGGAGGGGGGCAGAGCATCCCAGGCAAAGTGAACACAAGTGCAAATGCACTAAGGCAGGGGACCAGTATGCCTGGAAGCAGAGTAGAAAGTCAGAGGGTGGATAGCAAGAACAGGAGGTAGGTAGGCAGGGGACAGGTCATTGGGATGCCACAACCCCCTGTAATATGTTCAGCATTAATATTAAGCGCGGTGTTCACAGAAGATTTTATGCAGAGAACTAACATAAAGTCTCATTTGAATTTTATAAAGAATCTTCAGGGCTCGTGTCAGTGGATACATGCAGATCAGTTGGGGGGCTACTTACTAACTGTGAAATCAGTGAAAGGTGAAACAATGGTGGCTCCAACCTGGACTAGGTCAGGAGGTGTGAGAGGGAAGATGAACACAGATATATTTTGCAAATAGGAACTAGAAGACTTGATCGGATTTGGATGGGAATGTAGGCAGTAAAGGAAGGGAAGATTAAAGGTGATTAAGTTTTAGGCTTGAGTTATTTTGTGGATGGTGGTACCATCTGCTTAGATGAGGCTGACTGGGGAAGAGAATGGAGGAGAGGGGAGGATGAAGTCAATATTTCTGCTTCAGTCATGTTGGTCATGAGATGCCTGGTACACATCCAAGTGGATGTCAAGTAGGCTGGTTAGCAGCTGAAGGGGATAAGGGATCAAGAGAGGTTTTCTTTTCTTCCTGTCTGAAAGATGGGAGATATTACAAGTATTTCTGCCTCTTGGAAAGGATCCAGCACAGAAGGAAGAAATGGATGATACAGAAAAAAGAGAATTATTACAGTGGTATTTCATGGAGAAGAGGGGACGGTGCTCCGGGCACAAATGGAAGGGTTGGTTTTGACGGGAGCAGGGACATTCTTTATAAAGAGAAGAGAGGACAGAGAGAATGAATGACTGCCTGAGGTGGGAAGATTTGGAGCTGGAAAAATGAGGGAGTTGCAAATATCTCAGTGACGGATGATGCGAAGGCTTCGGCTGTGCAGGATGGAGGATGAGGGCCAAGGGAAAGGGAGAAATCACCGTTTCTCTCCAGCTACCTCTTGCTGCTCTGTGTGGGCATGAAGTCAGTGGCTGAGTCTGACAAGGGTGGACCTCTTGACAAATGAGTACAGAGAGGACCAAAGGAGGCGAGGGTATTTGCAAGGAGGTAGCAGTGACAGTAAGCCAGCGAGTCCATGCTGGGTCACGGAATCCGTGAGTATTACCCGAGCAGACCCACGAAGAACACTCACAGTGTAGACTATAAGCGCTGGGAAGAGGTTAGCCACTTTTACTTTTATTGTAAGGGAGATGAGGAAATGAGGGCCAGTGCTTGGTCAAAATGTGGGAAGTTTTGAAGGATCTCTTGGAGAGACAGTACATTTTCTGGAAATGCGCCCCCTGCGCAGGGATTCCCAGGTCTGGGGCCCATCTCATGAGGCTGACGCTTGACCGTGTAGAATCGAATCCCTACTGTACATTTTCAAGGTTGTCCCGAGCTCTCAGTAGGCCTCCCCTGCTGGTGACTGTGAGGTTCTGCAAGTGGGTCCTGCTCTGGGCCTAACAGGGCACCATGTATTGTGGCCTGACAAGCTTCTAGGGAATCCAGTCACTACTTTTCCCAGATAAAAATCGCCGATCTTCAGGTGACTCTCAACACAGGTGTGCCCTCGTAGCCAGAAAAGGCACACTAACCTGTGGCAGAGGTTTAAATCGAGAGCCCTATCCACTTAGGTTCTCTGTGTATGTGTATGTGTAAAGCTCCAGATTGTGTTCCCCAACAGGTGACAATTGAAGAGAGCCTTAATTCTTTCTAGTTTAATCACCCATCCTCTGGAGGCCATAAACAGATGTCTCTGTTTACATCTGAGTTAAATTCCTTCTAATAACACTGTGGGAGATAGTGGGAGAGGTGGCTTTATATATCCCCCCGGCAAGACTGCAGAAGCATTTTCTTGTCTCTCCCACGGAAAAGCAAATCACAATAGATTTTTATCGATTGCAATGATAAAGGATTGGCTGGATCAATATCTGCCTCCCATTTGAGCGATGGCAAAATTAAACTTGTCAGCTGGTGCTTTAATGATGCCCCCAACGACTGAAACCTCAGTAATTTACTGAGAACTGCCAGGAGCGAGAAAGGTTTTTAGGTGGCCACAAGGGGGGGATAAAGGATTACACACTTGCCCTAATCACTCCCCCTTTAATTCCCTACTTTTTAATAGCACAGTTCCCCCGGCAGTCTATGTTGTTTTATTTCAACAATCCTGGTCTACCAAGTAGGTCACCAGTGGTTCCTGTAGGCCAATCTGAATAGCGAGTGGGCTAACGTTTCCTGTATTTTAAAATGTCAGTGGCAATAAAGTCCTCAGAGTGCACTTAGTTCATGACCAGGGAGCAGGTGGGCCTTTTTCCCCACTTCAAAAAATTATATTACTCTCCAGATCCTTGATGATGTCTTCCCTGCAGAATTTGTCACAGCTTACATGGATTAAAGTACTTTCTGATTCCATCTCCACTGCCATACTGTATGCTGTCCCTTGCCTGAAGGACTCAGGAGGTTGGCCTGGGGTCCTGGTAAGGATGGGTGAAGGACACATGGAGACAAACCCGCAGGTTAGAGCTAGCCTCCTTTTAGACCACGCTGTAGGCTCAGAGGCCCTTCAAAACCCTCCAGGCTGGAACAGAGAACTTTCAGCCTGAAGCCCAGTTTGGGGGCTGAGATCACTTAGATTTCCTGTAGGGGATTTTGGCTTTGAACTTTAGTCCCCTTTTGTGCCTTGAATGAGTGGTATCTAATTGCTTTTTGCATGAAAAATGTCTGTAGGTTGTTCTTTCTTTTGAGATGAAGGCGCCAACCATAATTCTAATCATGCCCTCAATTCATTGGGAACAGAGCTACTGACCCATGGCAGAACTAGTGCTCCCCCTGCTAGGTTCAAAATCAGATAGATGAGCTAATAGGTGAGCTACCTGACCCACATGGGCATCCTCACAGCCCAGGGTAAGTTTAAAATGGCCAATTCAGTTCTCTGTATAGGTCAGAGACTCCCCACGGGCCACACGTCATCGAACCCAAAAATGCCTGGATTAGGATTGTCCAAGGACAGTTTGAAATTCCCTCCTCTTCCTGGCATTAATTCCACTCTGAACAATTCCCCAGGAGTGAAGTAATACAGCCATTCTTCTGATTAATCGCTTTTCTTTTTCCAAGTTTCCATTATCAAGATAAAATGGAATTAAATGCCAGCATAGCCATGCGAAAGGAGGTTGTCGCTGAGGGTCCCTTACATGGTTTTGCTCCTGCTTAATTCTAGCTCATTCACTTGGCCCCTTGACCCCAGACAAGCACCACGTGGCCTGGCTAGCGCCTGTCAAGTAAGGGCAGCTGGTAGCAATCCACCGCAAATGAGGATTCCCTTGGTTTTAGTGACAGCAGGGTCACGCCTCCCTCGTTTCCTTCCCACAAGGAATTCTGGCTTAGTAAGGGGAATCCTCAAGAGGCCCAATGGAACAAGCTAATGAGATTGTGGGCAATCTGATGAAGTTGGTTTTTCGTGAGCTGTAACTACCCATCCTTTTAGCTGGAGCCCAGCCGGTGGCAGGTGGCACACAGAAGTCTGTTTGCATTCTCTATTTTCGTTAACTGCTGTCTGATTGGGACTAGAACTGTTCCTTCCATATTAGAGCTGCCCTTTGTAGGATGGTTGAGAACAGCTACTATTATGTGAATTCCTAAGTACGGAGAGCAGGCTGCTCCCCCAGGCTGTTCTGGGCCTCAGGGGGTCCGGGATTGAAGGGCAGAGGAGGTCACTGCTAGCAGCACTTTACTCCAGACCCTGTCTCAACCAAAGGCTCATTTCCTAATAGCTTCACCAAAGCCTCTGCCAAGTCTAGGTCAGGGACAATTTTACTTGTCCTCTATTCACTACTTTTCACTTTGCATCCTGAAAGTACAGACCACTAAAGAAACTGCAGATCTAAATATTCCACCTGGGAAGCACAAGGAGGGACACCCTGGGCTGGTTATTTTTGCTGCATTTGTTAAGATGTAATCTATTTTCCCTCCTCAGTTACACAAGGCTGCCTAGTCTTTTTGCCTCTAAAACAGACAAGAGCAGTTAGCTCTGCTCCCGTGCTCTTAGGTACCTCCAACGCTGCCAGTTTTTCCACATGAGAGTGATATTTATTCTAAGCTCTTTGACGAAGTTTGAGATTTGTGGAAATCCATACATCTTAATCGCATCCTTTATTTCCATTGCATTGCAAACACAAGGAAGAAGGAAAAGGTACACGATCTGTTCTTACTTTAAGGATAGGGACTGCCCTACAGGTAAGAAGTCCAATCAGGTGTCTGGGGCTCATGCGCTGAAGGGAGATCAAGAGAGGTGCTCCTTAAAGAAATCATTTTGCTCTGGAGGCTTTTGATTCATCCAGTGGGAGCGGCCTGACACACTGATGGAGAGCTTATCTATGGGTGCCAAGAAGAGGGGCCCTTCATGTGAGGTCTCTCGTCCCTGTCTTCTTTGTTCAGTTTTAAAGGTCAGTTATTTCCTGGGCACTAGCTTGGCTCTCCTATTTCAAAACATTACAATGAGGAGGCAACTCTCGCACACACGTTAACTTAGGTTTCTGCTTTATCGTTTTCATATCAACTATTTCCATGGCACCTTTCAACTAGAAGTAGAATCGTTACAAAATGTTACAGGTAGAAAAAAGAGGATTTCTCAGGTGAGTTGGAAAATGCTCTTAAATTGCTTGCTCTTCTTGATCAAATTTTGTCTTTCAGAAAGGGCCTCCCAAATTTAGCACTGTATTCTGGTATACTCACGCTTAACCGTCCCAGTGTTTCCTGGGAGTAGCATGGGGTAAGAAAGTAACAAAACCTATTTAGTGTATTTACAAGGTAAACTATGGAGGCCAATTTTGCTTTTCCAAAAGCAGTATCATCAAAATAAGGGTAAGGGTTCAGCTGGTACAGAACATGGTGGCCTGAGTGAGACACTTTTCACATCATTATTCCACCACATTAAGGGGGAGTATGCATTTGTGGATGCATTTCTTCGTCTTGGTGAAATGGATTTAATGACATGGCTTGTATAATGGAGCAAATTATTACTCCTCAATAAAAGCATAAGCGTGTAACTCGAGATGAGTTGCAGAAATGTTTTAAGAGCTGCCCCAACCCCCATGTGCTGTCACCTATGCTTCTCATTTCCTTTGGCGAAACACATACCAGAACCATGACATAGTGAAAGAACATGGGTTTTCTGGCCTGGAAGCCCTGAGCTGGCACCCCAATTCGGTCACTTCCTGGCAATGGCACTCTAGGTAAATTAATCTCTGCACCTCTGTCTTCCATCTATCTGTAAGACAGTGTTCCCACCCTCCAACACTTGCAGGACAGTGCCTGTGACTAAACTTATTTTCTGTCAGGAGCCTTTGGTATTATCTGGCACTTAGGGACAGATTTATGTTGGCAGCCCAGGAATATCATCAATAAAAACACATAAAAGAATTCTATATAAAAGTGCTAATACTTCTGAATTTAAATTGTACTTCATATTCTCTTAGTATGTTTAACACTATACATTCTGATAAATCTTGGCTCTAGCCAAGCTTATACTCCTGTTCCTATTCTTTAAGTCAGTAAATGAAGAACACAAGTTATGTAACAAACACTCCCCTCCAGCTTTGGGTTTAACAGCAGGTAAAAACTAATTAGAATACTTGCCATGACCTGAGCCGAAATCAAGAGTCGGACGCTTAACCAACGGAGCCACCCAGGCGCCCCTTATTTTAAAAAAAAAAAACAAAAAAAACTTGCAAAACGAGAACTCCAACTATGAAAGACAAAATATGTGCATTTACTTGCTTAGATTTGGGAGCCTAATTGCTCACAAAAGGATTCATAGATGTTTCTTTATTGTTAAGCTGCAACATACATGGTTTAATACAACAAAAAACATTTAATCAAGTGAAAAATAATAAACTGAACAATAAACAAATAAACACTCAAAACAAAATATTTTCCATTGGAAACATGTTAAGATGAATACGGGGTTTCATTACCATCTTACTGCAATTTTCTTATGTGTTACTAACCTACATACCCCATGTTTTCTGTAATCATGCAGGTGTGAATGGGAGTTTGAATGATTAAATACATGAAAAGTCCGTTTACTGCAGAGAATCATTTCACAAGGCAGCCAAACTGGGTTTAGAGAACAAAATTATTCAAGAAATTCTCGACGTATTTAGGTTCATTTTAGAATCCATGAACCTTAAGCTGTTCCTCCTTGACAATGCCAACCTGCAAAACAAAAGTTAACAGAATCATTCTGAGAAATTTATCTATTTCATCCCTAAGAAAACATGGAGCACTGATTATAAAAAGAATCATTGTTAATAGTCTATTGCAACACTGTTACTTGTGGTGTTAACAATTCTACACACACTTAATACATTAAATACATTGATATGCCCCTAAACTCAACTGACAATGTAGGTGTAGGAATGATCAGGTCATTCGAATGACAGCATAAATGAAGAAAGGTTCTATTGCCTTCAAAATAAGTACCAACTTTGTATTTCTCTCTCAACCAATTTACCTCATTCATATGATTTTTCTTTTCTTTTTTTTTTTTTACTAAGGAGGAAATAATTCATAATTCATGTTGCCCTTGAATACAATTTTGGAAGAAATCTCAAGGTTGTACGTAAAGCACCCAAGCCACTTACCTCCAAGAGAAACTGGCAAATGTTTTTTCTTTGGTCACCTTGAAGCTGAATAACCTCTCCGTATTCAGGATGTTCAATCACAGTACCATTACAGGCAAATTTCTGGAGAAGTATATGTTTAACATAACTGAGTCAGATACAATTTTTATTTTCACCATAGACTAATATTGACTACTTCGGTAGACCTGATGACGTTTAAGAAACAGGTTTTGTCTCCTGTAATCCCCAGTGCTCCCAAATTAATTTGCAAGTGAATCAGCAGGAAACATAAAGGAAATGATTTTGCTTGGAACATCAAGAACTGAATATTTCACATTTTGCTTGAAAGCCATGAAAATATTATTTTAAAATGGGAGACAACACAAATATCTGGGTGTTAACAGAATGAACACAGCCTTCTTGGGTCCAACCATTTTCACCCACACTGATTAGAAGTCAGGTAAAGATGTCCTACTCAGGAGTCATCAATAACTATAGTTTAACCTTTTCTTCCCAACACCTTTACCTTTTTGAAAGCTTTCACAAGTTTCTTTTTGTCATAATCATCTGCAATGCCCTGGACAGTAGTCAGCGTCTTTCTGCCGTTCCGTTGCTGGATTCTTATATGAATGTAATCCTCAGTCCCTGCCGGGAGTAAGTCGTCACCCTTAGTTGCATCAGCAAAAGGGTCTGCAAAGGGATACAAAAAAATATTCCAAAGCAGAAAAACATCTTTTAGCAAGTAATTTCCAGATGTAGGGCACACTACAATCTAGACAGCAAAGAAGGTTCTAGTGCCTCTGCTTTTTTTGCGGGTGGGGATGGGAGGGGGTATGAGGGGTAGGGTATGAACAAAACCACCAAGGTACTCTCACAAAAAGAGGAAAAATTTAAACAGCTACGCCCACGGACATGTGAACAGAAAACGTTGTTACGGGTAGATTGTTATTGAACGTAGTTCTCTAATGAGAAAAGCGCTTTTAAAAACCGTAATTTTATAGCTACTATAAAAATGTGCGTCATCTCGATTACATTCTGATGACAACAGAAACATTCAAACGTGTCCACCCCGACCATTTAACCGTAACGGTGCCCTTAACAAGTAAACAAGAAAAAGAGACCTACATATACACATACGCACATATACATATCTGTCAAGAGGCGTAATTTTACAAATTACTACGCAGAGAAGCTGGACCGCAGCCCTGTGACAGATCAGAGGGCCGGATCCACTTCTTTAATCAAATGCCCCCAAGAGCTGCTCCGAATCCCCTCCGACCGCCAATGGACGCCGACCCCCAGTCCCGGGCCTGGCAACCCCTCGCGAGTGGAAGGGCAGGTCCGGCAGCGGCGGACCAGGCTGGCAGAGGCGACCACGGCGGCAGCTGGGGGGAGGCGGGAGCCGGGGCAGGGACGGGGCAGGGACCGGGCAGGGGGTTCCGCGAGGAGGGAGCAGGGGCCGCGGCCGTCCTCGGGGAGGGGGTCGCCAGGGGCCCAGTCGCCATTTTCTGGGCGCCGAGACAAAGCCTCACTCGGGGTGCGGGGAGGGCAGCAGGGGGCCCCTCGGGGCTGCGGGGCGGCCAGCGGCCCGGGCGAGGGCGGGTAGGGGCGGCCGGCCGGGAGGCACGCGGGGGCAGGGGGCGGAGGGCGGTGGAGGCCGGATCTTACCGAAAGATTGGAGGTTCTGGATAGTGGACATGCGATACTAGTGTGAGGCCGGTGAGGGGATAAAATTCCTGCGGGGCCCGCCCGGATCACCGTGTCTGGAGGCTGCAGTGGCGAGAAAACGTAAATAAATAGAGACGCTTCGCCCCGGCGTTGGGATTCGACTGGAGCGGCAGCAGCAGCGGCGGCGGCGGCGGCGGCGGAAGCCGGGAGGAGGCAGGAAGAGGCAAAGGAGGAGGCGGAGGAAGAGGCGGCGGCCACGGAGGCGAAGACGCGAGAGAAGAGGCGGCGCTGTGGCTTCTCCCACAAAATGGCCGAAGGAGGCTATTTAGCCGCGCTCGCCGCCCCTCCCTCGTGACCCACCCGCGCCGGGCATCCTGGGACTTGTAGTTTTCTGGAGGCAGCTGAGGCCGTCCAACCTGGGATTGGCGGGCTTCCGGGACCGCAATTCCCGGCAGGGAGCACGCCCTCCGGTGCCTGCGGCGGCCGAGGAGGGATTCAGCGGACTGCGGAGCGGTCCGGACAGAGCCCGCGGGTGTGAGGGGGCTGTGCGGTCCCGTGGGCTCAGGCGGTCTCCCTGACTCCCTTTCTCTCGCCATACAGCGGCGCCTCCAAGGGGTCGGTATGGGGGGACCTTCTTTGTCAGTTACTGTCGAGGCTTGCAGTAATATAAGTAAAACTGGGGTGCAGAAGAAAAACAAGCACCCTAGCCCTGGCTTTCTAGTTGTCAGCCGCCGCTCAGCACCTCCTGCGTCGCAATACCGTCCCCCCACTCTGACCCCGGCCTCTAGCCCCAGTTGGGGAAGCAGCGTTAGTCTCCACGGAGGCTGGAGGTGAGCGAGCCCCTTGCACCACCCCCAACCCCCGCTCCAGGTTGGGCTGCCCTCCCATTCCCTGGCGCGGTGGTTCTCAAACTCCAGCGTGCATCTCCCGGAGGGCTTGATAAAACTCGGATTGATAGACCTCAGAGCTCCTGTTTCGGGTCTGCGGTGTGAACCGAGAATTGGCAAATCTAACAAGCTGCCAGGAGATGCTGATGCTACCGGTCTGGGACCACACCGAAGAATCTGCACCAGGGGCTCGGCATCCCGCGGGGGCCAGTTATGTGTCATTCGAACATACCAAAAAAACAGCCTGTCAACTTGTCACAGAACCTTGAATGGGATAGGTGCCAGACATAGATTGAAGGTGAGCTCAGCAAATAGATTAATTGATACAGAGTCAGGTACCATGGCTGTAACAGCTTATCGAGAGAGCTACACACAGAAAACAAACCTGAAACTTTGGGAATGGGCTCACCCAGGCAGGTGCTCAATTATCAAACTTGGTTGGCTTTCTGGAAGGAAAGAGAGAGACTAAATTTTAGGGATTCTTAACCTTTCTTCGTGCCATGGCAGGCTTGTAAAACCTGTGGACCTCTTCTCAGAATAATGCTTTAAGTGCATAAAATAAAACATGGAGGATTACAAAGCAAACTGCTCATATTGCAATTAAACACAATACACTGATAACGCAGTATTGTTTCTTTTCTAATGCATTAATTAACAAGATCTAGTAGCAGGTCTAACAAGTACTAGAATTTCAAAAAGGTGATGAAAGATATTTTGAGAGACTCGTGACATCAGAAATGTAATATGAAAATACTTTTTCTGTTAGTGCAAAGTGGCAGGTTCTTCTAATACTACTGTTGTGTTGCCAGTATTCATAATGGGGAAATGCTAAATTTTTATTAGAGGTTAGTGAAAATATTGATGTAATCTTTTTTCCTATCCAATTTTTGGGGTCCCCCCCAGCCCTGCAGTTTCATCTATGGACCAGGGGTCTGTAGTCCCCAAATTAAGAATACCTGGATTTAATAATCTTTTGTGATTAACAATGATGTTCTTACTGAGTGTTTACTATTTGCCTGTTGGACCTGCACACAGTATTCTTTTTTTTTTTTAAAGGATTTTATTTATTTATTTGACAGAGAGGAGAGAGATCACAAGTAGGCAGAGAGGCAGGCAGAGAGAGAGGGGGAAGCAGGCTCCCTGCTGAGCAGAGAGCCCGGTGCGGGGCTCGATCCCAGGACCCTGAGATCATGACCTGAGCCGAAAGCAGAGGCTTTAACCCACTGAGCCACCCAGGTGTGCCCCTGAGGCTTTAACCCACTGAGCCACCCCTGTGTGCCCCTGCACACAGTATTCTTGATCTTCATAGGCATTCTGTGATATAACTATTGAAAATATGTAGAAATGGAGGCTCTCATAGGTTAAATAAATTGCCTTAAAAAATCCAATTCATGGGTGTCTAGGTGGCTCAGTTGTCAGGTCATGATCTCAGGGTCCTGGGATGGAGTCTCTCACTGGGCTTCCTGCTCAGAAGGGAGTCAGCCTCTCCCTCTGCCTGCCCCTTCTCCCAGCTTGTGTACATGTGCGCTCTCTCTCTCTCTCTCAGAAGTAAATAAAATCTTTTAAAAAAATCCAAGTCATAACTCTCAGGAATCTTACTACATTTTTAGTTTTCTAATCTTGATGTAAATGAAGAATACTTTTTTTTAATCCAAACTTAGGTGTAAGTGTTAAAACTGGTCCCCAAACAAGGAGAATCAAGCATTATTTTTTATTTTTATTTTTTTATTGTCCATTTATTGATCACAGCTAGAGTGGTTTCTGTTCTTTGGTCTTACAGCTCTATACACATGCTTTGAAGTAATTTTTAGTACTACTGTAGATGAAGTATAGGATAAACAAAATGCATATCTGTTTCTTACTAGATATCCATAACCATTTTATATTACATTGCTTTTCAGAAGTAGACAAGGGTGGTCCAGTGAAGAATCAGATAACAAAGATACATACAGAAGTTAAAAAAAAAAAGATCCAGTATCTTAGGGATTTCATGGTCATTACCCCTGGGAGGAGAATTCCTTTTTACTTCCTAGTATTGAGGCAGAAGCCCCTAGAACCTCGGAAATCTTCAATAAAAGCCAACTATATAGGTTAGGTACAATTGTGATTGTTATCTTAAAAATTGTTTGGACTCTCCAGTCATTGGTAGCTTTGTTTTTTTTATTTTTATTTTTTTTTCTTAAGATTTTATTTATTTATTTGTCAGAGAGAGAGAGAGAGCACAAGCAGGCAGAGTGGCAGGCAGAGGTAGAGGGAGAAGCAGGCTCCCTGCCGAGCAAGGAGCCCGATGTGGGACTCGATCCCAGGACCCTGGGATCATGATCCGAGCCGAAGGCAGCTGCTTAACCAACTGAGCTACCCAGGCGTCCCTGTTTTTAGACTGACACTGTCCAATACAGAAACCACTTGCCACATGTGGCCACTGATCCAAATTGATACAGGTTCAGGGTGCCTGGGTGGCTCAGTGGGTTAAAGCCTCTGCCTTCTGCTTGGGTCGTGATCTCAGGGTCCTGGGATCGAGCCCCTCATAGCCTGCTTCCTTCTCTTTCTCTCTGCCCGCCTCTCTGCCTACTTGTGATCTCTCTATCTCTCTGCCAAATAAAAAAATAAAATCTTAAAAAAAAAAAATTGATACAGGTTCTACCTGTAAAGTACATACTGGCCTTTCAAAGATTTAAATTGTTTCAACTTTATGTTTCTTTTTACTTTTTAAAATGTGGCCACTAGAAAATTTAAAATTACATGCGGGCGGCTCACTGTTTCTATTAGACAGGGCTGGTTGAGAGTAAAAGGATTGACCTATATGCAAAGTTATCATAAAAGGAATAAACTAAAGCATTTAAAATCTAGTCTTTTTAGTTCTAGTAGTTACTAGCCTAGTCGAAGGTGATTATTTCCCGCCTTATTTCAGAAAGAAGGATGGATCCCTTGCAGAGAAGAGTGGTTTTGACTAAATCAGGAAAGAGTAGAAAAAAGGTAGAAGAGCTGAAAAATGAAAGCCCCAAAGCTAAAGTTAGACCCCAGGTCTGGATCTTAATTTCCTAATGGTTAAGACAAAGAGAAAATCAGCGAGAAAATTCATATAGCTACAGGATGCAAACCTACCAGTTGCGCAGGAGGAATGACTGCCTGGCCCCGAGCCACAGGAGCTGTTTTTCTTGGGCCCTCATAAAGGGGACACTGTGATGTAGTGGACAGCATCCCCAGCAGTTTGCCTACCACGAAGACAATGGTGGGTTTTATGCAGCTGTTTTGTATGTCTGCTAGTTATGAAAATGTGCTCTCTGGTTAGAACCTTGGGTCCTCATCCATCCTGCTGTGGCGGGCGGGTGAGAATGTGCCACTCAGATTTCCTGCTTCGGCAGCCCCAAGCCACTGCGCTGTGAATTCAATCTTGAGTCCTGCTGAGGCCACACTTCCTACCAGCTGCTTCTAGCCAATGACTGGATGTGACAAGGATCCCAGCGCAGGCCTGTTCTCCAGATGAGGGACTCAACTGATGGGTGACTTTCACCATGGATTCTCCATGAGCCTGGCTGAAAGTTCCTAGCCTGGGGCTGAGATCTAAGACTCGTCTTCCCTCTCTCCTTCGCAGGGTCACCTCGCCTGACTCCTTCCTCTTTCCCCCCACAGGTGTTCCACCAATCTCCGGCACGTCTGAACCCATCTCAATGTCTGCCTTTCAAAGGACCCAAACTGATACACCCAACCCCGTGCTGGGTGGGACTCGAGATTCTGCCTCTGTTGTATACGTTGTACCAAGCTCCGAGGCAAGAAGAGAGAGCATGAGTTTCAGTCCATCCTCTTGTTTCTGGCTTATGCGTGCAGGGTTCCAGCTGGCTTGGATCTCTTCTTCTTTCCCTGACCTTCCCACCGGACTCTGCATCACATACACAGGTACAGTCTCATAGAAGCCGCTTGACGATCCCTCACACTTACATAAGCCAATTCCCTGTAACAAATTCCTTTCTATGTATTTGCATGTGTTCCAACAGAGAAGGAGAAACAGCAAGGGATATATACAGGCACTATCCTGTGTGGGCGTTGCATACTGTTCCCCTAACCTTTTGGGTGGTTTCTTCCTAGACTTCACGTGGTTGCCTTACATTCACGCACTGATCAGGACTGTGCTAAATACTGGAGGAGGGCCCAAGAACTCTTTAGAGTTTCCCTGTCTCTCTGAAGCTCTTTCCAGTACTCTGTGAACTCTAACTGCTTTGGGCTCTTAACTTTTTCTGCTTAACTTAGGGAGTCTGCTGGGCTCTGCCTGTGTTCTCCTTGAATCTCTTTCACGGCAGTGAGCTAGGGCAATCGCAGGGCTCACTGCATTCCTTTTCCATCTTTTAGGGATTGCTGTCCTTTGATTCAGAGTTTCTTGAAAAACTGTGGTTTATAATGTGTCCTGTGTTTTGGTTATTGTAGTGGAGAGTAAATTCAGTAGATTCACTTTGGTTGGCAGCAAAAGTCAATACATGTATTTTGTTTTTTGTTTTTTAAAGATTTATTTATTTATTTCTTTAACAGAGAGAGAGAGATCACAAGTAGGCAGAGAGGCAGGCAGAGAGAGAGGGGGAAGCAGGCCTACTGCTGAGCAGAGAGCCCGGTGCGGGGCTCGATCCCAGGACCCTGAGATCATGACCTGAGCCGAAGGCAGTGTCTTTAACCCACTGAACCATCTAGGCGCCCCCAGCACATGTATTTTGAATGAATGAATGAGCTTCTCCTTGGCATCCATCCTGAGATTAAACCCTTTGCTATCAATGTGTCTGACACTTGGATGGTGCCGTGACCTTGCCATATGGATGTGATACAGTGGTGTAAGTGTATGCGTGTGCAAATTTTTATCCATCAACGGTGTAAATTTCTTATAGTATTAAAAACCTGTCCTTCAGGACTTTTAGAAATGTATATTTCTATTTATTTTTTATAAAATTTTATTTGAGAGAGTGCGCATGTGAGAGAGAAAGCGCGAGAGAGGGGCGCCTGGGTGACTCAGTGGGTTAAAGCCTCTGCCTTCGCCTCCGGTCATGGTCTCAGGGTCCTGGGATCGAGCCCTGCATCGGGCTCTCTGCTCAGCAGGGAGCCTGCTTCCCTCTCTCTCTATGCCTGCCTCTCTGCCTACTTGTGATCTCTCTCCTCTCTGTCAAATAAATAAATAAAATCTTTAAAAAAAAAAAAAAGAAAGTGAGAGAGAGAAAGAGAAAGAGAGAGAGAGAGGGAGAGTGCGCTCGAGCAGGGGGATGGGGTAGAGAGAGAGGGAGCAGTAGGCACCCCGCTGATCAGGGAGCCTAGGAACTCAATCCCAGGACCCTGAGATCATGACCTGAGCCAAAGGCAGCCGCTTAACCAACTGAGCCCCCCAGGCGCCCCAGGCTTTTAGAAATGCGTATTTCTAAAAGTGCTATTTTATAGCAGGAAAACTTTGGGAAATGAATCAACCTATAAATTATGTTAACTGAATTTCTGTCATATTACTTTGCCCATCCACTCACTTTTATACTTGAGAACTTGCAAATTTTCTTAGTATACCCAAGTACCACGTAGGGCGTTAAATATACTATGAATATTTGGTAAATATGAGTCGACCCACTTTATGGCTAAAAAGAGGAAACACATCCTGAACTGAGGCGCACACTAAGTGAGCAAAGGAAATTGCTGTTGATATTTTGTAATCTTCCGTTGTGGGCCAGGAAATGTGCTAAGCCCTTTGTATTATTTTTTACTCTTCATAATAATGGGTTTTACTTTCCTATGCTGCAGGTGAGGAAAATAAGACTCGAGAAGTTTTTATTACTTCCACACACAAAAAAACTGTTTAATACTTTTCAAGAATGCATAGCCAGTAAGTGACATAGTCAGTGTTTAAACCTAGGTTTGTCTGCCTCCAAATTCCATGCTCTTTCTCCTACATTCTTACTCCTTTATGGAGGTTAAGCATACCGTTTGGGCCCTACTATGTATAATTAGTATTTTTACAGGGAAAGAATAAGCAAATCTGGCCAATTGAAAACATGCAGAACATGGACCGGTGAAGTACAGTTTCAGTGGTTGCTGATGAATGACCTAAAATCACTCAAGAATAGAAAAGTCACTAGGGCTGGCTTAATGTGTACAGTAAAAGCTCATTTTTCATAATGCCGGGGTTTTTGTCGGTAACAAATTAGGTATAAAACCACAGTGTTCTAATTGCTTGGAAATAAAAAAGCTATTAGATCTTCCCTTCATCATAACCAAGGTAATATTTCTCAGTTCCTTAACCTTATCCAGCTTCTGAGAGAGTCCTGAACTCCCCCTCCCCCACACACCCCCCAAGAGTACAAGTGAGTCCACTGACCAGGTGATAGCATTAATCAGTCACCTTTACTGAGGGTTTCGCGCCCTGCCAGGTGCTGTGACAAAGAAACGTATGTTTGAATCAATTAGGCAGTAATTCAGTATGTGCTGGAGGTCAAAGGTTGCAAATATGAGCCCACTGATTGTTTTTTAAAAAAGTGAATTTGTGTCATATTTTGTGTAAAATGTATTTATTCTCTTCAGGAAAATACATGAAATTTCTAGCTTCTTTACAAAATTCAGAAACACTGGTAGCAATTGCTCTAGCAATTGTCCCTCTAGCTGAGGGACAGTTCTTGAATTTATCACACTACCTTTTATTTCTTATTGTCCCTTTATCATGGAGGCCGAGGGCCCATTGTCGTTGCCATTATCGGTTGCCCAGAACACCGCGTGACTCACTAAACGCTGGTGGCCTTGGTTGGCAGCCTCTTGGTAGCGATTTAGAGAAGGCATTATAGAGACTTCTATGCATTTTCTTCAGCTCGAGCTTCCTGAGAGTCAAGGGGTAGTGGGGAAGAAATGGGATGGATTTTAAGATGTAGGACTGATTTCGGAAGAGAGTCTGTGGTTGCATATCAAAACTAGATGTTGAGAGGAAAGTATTGATCGGAGGAGTATTTCAGGAAAGAAATCTGTAGAAGGTCAGTAGGAAGAAAATCAGTTACTTCGGTTACAAACAGATACAGGGAAGGGAGGAAGGGAGGGAGGCAAGGAGGCAGGATAGGGAGGGAAAGGCAGGCAGGATGCTCTGTGGAAAGAATTGCATCCATATGACAACAAAAATGAGGAAAGCCAAGACACAGCGGCCGCTCACCCAAGTGGAGTTTAGGACTTGGTCAAACAGAAGCCCACCCATTCTTTTAAAAAAGGTAAATTAGCTGTCATATTTTACATGAAAATTCAGATTTCTGTCTATTCTTAAAAAAAATCTACATTGACAGCTTATCTTAAAAAAAAAAAAATCAGTCAAGGCTGATCTGTAGATACTTGACTTCTGATTGCCCAGGCAGTGGAACAATATGAATGGAACTGTGTGAATAGAATTATGATGGAAAAAAAAAACAACAACCAATGAGTTAAGAAAAAAAAAAAAAAAAAAAAAGAGGTGGAGCCAAACGTGACCTGGATTGTTCCACCTCAGGGGACATTTTTGGGAAAAGTTAGTGCCAAGTGAAAGGGCAGAGTCAAGAAGGAAGGAGTTTGTGTCTTGTATTAAAAAGTTAAACTGAACCATTTGGCTGGAGAGAGCATCTGGTGGTAGAGAATTTTTGGCTTCTCTTCTGAGCTGGGTTAGCCCAGCGTACATAATACATCAGCAGTGGCCGTGTTCTGTGTGTTGCTGTTCTGTGCACTGGGATTTGTGGCAGAGATTGCGGGTTGCTACTTGGTATCCATCCTCCCCTTCTCTCTTAGTAAAACAGACCTCCAGTTTTATTCTGGGCTGCAATGCGCCCCGCTGAAAGGATGCACTACATTTCAGTCTTCCCTGCTAGATGTGGCCAATGCAACGTAGGCAGAAACGTTGAGGGGGCTTTCCAAAAAAATCACTTAAATGAAGCAAACTCGGTTCAGAAAAGTGTCCATTTGCTCTCCTTTCTGCTTCCCGTCTGCTGCCTAGAAAGGAGACAGGGTGCTGGCAGTGCAGCAGCCATCCTGGGCGGTGAAGTGACCTCGCCATATGGACGGACTGCAGCTGGTGGCTCAGAATGATAGAGGGAGCCCGGGGCCGTGCACTGCCTGTCTCTGGTCTTGTTACGTGGCAGAAGGAATCCCATGTGCTTAAGCCTCTGCTGTTTTGGGTTTTCAGTTAAATGAAGTAGAACCCAGCCTGAAGAGTGCTCGTGAATAAAAACCCCAGGACTCAGGGAAGCTGGGCACGCACTTCCCCCGTGACCCCTGTCGGTCCTGTCTTCCTGGCTGGATTATGCCTTCTGTGCTGTGATCCAGAGGAGTTGGGCCAGCTACAATGTGGGTTGTGGGAGGACAGGCCAGAAACAAACCGACGGTACCTTGTGTCTCCTCTCACTTCAGGGGCCACATGGCAGGGCAGATGTCCATCGGTTGCCTTGGGCTGATCACATCTTTGCAATAAACACCAGTGACAGACGGTGGCCTATGGGAGTTTTATTTATATAGTTTTTTAAGATTTTTATTTATTTGACAGAGAGATAGGGAGAGAGCACAAGTAAGCAGAGTGGCAGACAGAAGGAGAGGGAGAAGCAGGCTCTCCGCTGAGCAGGGAGCCCGATGTGGAGCTCGATCCCAGGACCCAAGGATTAGGACCTGAGCCGAAAGCAGAGGCTTAACTGACTGAGCCACCCAGGCGCCCCCCATGGGAGTTTTAAAGGGAAGAGTTGATCACATTTTGCCTTGTTTATTGTCTGCCTTGAAAACAACATGTCTGGACTCTCAGCTTGAAACTGGAAGCAGAGTTCCTAAAGTTCAAGTTTAAAAAGTCTGAAATCCAATCAACATTCTTTGGCTTTTTATGATTTGCTTATAAATCATAAGCAAATGATTTATGATTTGTTGGAGGGTTGACATCCAGCTGATGTCCACGATTGCATGCATACATGTTAAATTATTAAACTACTTTTGTGCTGGTTGGCAAATAGGTACTGCCCAGCCTCCCCAGCACCTGCTTCTCCCTTCGGACCTCTCGGACCACTGCCTGAACACGCGGCTGGAAGGCTGACGCCCGGCAGCAAGGCCTTCCTGAATCTGGTCACGATCCACTTTTAAAATTAGGCATTTGAGAGGCGCCTGGGTGGCTCAGTGGGTTAAGCCTCTGCCTTTGGCTCAGGTCATGGTCTCAGGGTCCTGGGATCGAGCCCCGCGTCGGGTTCTCTGCTCAGCAGGGAGCCTGCTTCCTCCTTTCTCTCTGCTTGCCTCTCTGCCTACCTGTGATCTCTCTCCCTCTGTTAAATAAATAAATAAAAATCTTAAAATAAATAAATAAATAAATAAATTAGGCATTTGAGCTCACAGCGTTCATTTTCTCAGCAATGTGTTCATTGCTGCCCATTTTTTGTCAGTAGTTTGATGCAGTGGAGGGTGATATTCTAGATTCTCCAGAGTCCAGCCCTGGATCAAATCAGGTCAGCAGAGGAACTGAGATTGTGTGTTTCATTTCAGTTTGTTCCCGCCACCTCCCACCCTCTCGAGAACGGGTCTTGCTGAGTTGTTGTCGGGGTGATGTCATCCGCCTGTGCTGAGAGACAGGGGAGGAAACGGCCCAAATGACACTCACTGTCGTCTGTCTTACAGAATGTTGTCAAGCTGTGCTGTTTTGTATCACAGTGTCTATTTATAAGACTCCTCAGAGACTTGCCTAACTGGTCTTAGAAGCAAAAACAGTTGTATTACTCCCGGAAAGCTGTTCTTTTTCTTTCTTTCTTTCTTTTTTTTTTTTTTAAGATTTATTTATTTATTTGACACAGAGAGAGAGATCACAAGTAGGCAGAGAGGCAGGCAAAGGGATAGAGGAAGCAGGCTCCCCGCTGAGCAGAGAGCCTGATGCGGGGCTCGATCCCAGGACCCTGAGATCATGACCTGAGCCGAAGGCAAAGGCTTTAACCCACTGAGCCACCCAGGCGCCCCAAGCCATTCTTTTTCATCTGAGAAGCCTGTCAGTAAGTGTGCAGTATTCTCTTTTCGCCGTCTTTGTAGGTGTACTTACAGCCATTCCAGAATGAAGCAAAGAAACAAAGGAAGGAAGAAAGGGAGAAAATACTTCAAGTTATGAAAAATCAAAGCAGGTAGATGATCACAGGAACCCAAATACACAGGCATTTTGTGTTTTTTCCCTCAGCGGAATTTCAACATTAACTTATCACAAATTCATGCCGAGTAATAATTATGTACTTTGCTTTTCAAAGCTCTGAAGTACAAACAGTAAGTACCTGAAGAGGGTATTGTCTTTAAGTGCCGTGTCTACAGACTTCTAAGCCTTTCTTACCACCATGTTTTTAGAAATAACCAGCACGGTTAGGGCTTTGTAGAATGATATTTGGACACTTTGCCCTCATTGGAGGGTAGGCACAATAAAAATGTCTTTATAGGCTTTGTCCCGATTTGCCTTTTGTCGAACAGGGAAAGTCTGTTGTTCATAAGTTCTGTAAACATGTAATGCAGGCATACCCAAGCACTGTGTCTTCTGAGATTATGGTTTCTTTTTCTCCTTTTGGTAACAAATTGATTCAAGTCTCATCTCATGTAACTGTGGGCCGTCCTGTGCCCTACCTATGATTGCCAAGGATTCTCTGGAGATCTGCCTTCTTCTGATCCTCTCCTACTTTCTTTCTTTCTTTTTTTTTAAATAGAGGTTTTATTGCACTTTTGTAAAGGTGTAAAGGAAGAAGGAAAGTCATAGTTTATAAGCCACAGTATATTTTATTTTATTTTATTTTTTTAAAAGATTTTATTTATTTATTTGTCAGAGAGAGAGCACAAGCAGGGAGAGAGGCAGGCAGAGGCAGAGGGAGAAGCAGGCTCCCTGCCAAGCAAGGAGCCCAATGCGGGACTTGATCCCAGGACGCTGGGATCATGACCTGAGCCGAAGGCAGCCGCCTAACCAACTGAGCCACCCAGGCGTCCCTCCTACTTTCAATTCTTACTCCGGTTGAATTCTTTGCCCCAAAGAATTCTTTGCTCCTCCTCCCTTATTTCCCTAAACACTGCTAACACAGGGTTATAATGTGTAGCACTTTTATGGAAAAATTGGAGAGAACTAAGAGGCACACAGGTTGGGGATCAGCTTCCAAGTTCAGGATTAGGTTCAGTCGCCTCCTCCTGAGACCCCTCCCGTCACTCTTCCTCTCCCTGTGTTCTGGGCAAGGAAACCACTTGATAGGGGAAGATGAACCTTTTTTGGTACCTTATCCTGCAGAGGGATTTAACTGCCTCCCTCAAAACCCTGCCGATTTCAGCAGAGAAGACTTCCTATGCTGTAGTCTCCCAATATGTAGTGGCAACAAGAGCAAAGAGCGGCAATGCTGTGTATTACATTTTGCGTTAAGTTCTGTAAAAGCAAATTCTTCAGCAGCATTCTCTCTTCACCGAGCAGGACCCATGGGTTCTGGGGACCTTGTGGGGAGAAATCGAACCTGTAGTATATTAGACACTCTTTCCAGGTATTTTTGGGCTGTTAGTAGGGTAGCTAATCAAAAAAGTCCACTAAAGATCTACAGCACCGACAGACATACTATGTTTTATATTTTGCTAAAATATGTAATTTGATAGTCTTTCAATATTGGGCTAAGGCCTTTTTCTGATTATTGGCTTACTGATTGGAGTTCCTTGGTATCACAAATTCTACCTATATTGGTTACAGTGTCCTGTTTTTGTGTATTTATTTATTAAGATCTATTATTTATTTGTTTTGGAGAGAGAGATAGTGTTTGGGGAGAGGGGCAGAGGGAGAAGGAGAGAGTCTTAAGCAGATTCCCCACTGTTCAAGGAACTCGAGGTGAGGCTCGACATCATGAAAACCAGGAGTCAGACACTTAACTGATTATGCCACCGAAGCACCCCTGTTTTTGTGTATTTAACATAAGAACGTAAGGGGCACCTGGGTGGCTCAGTCGGTTAAGCGTCTGCCTTTGGCTCAGGTCGTGATCCCAGGGTCCTGGGATCGAGCCCCATATCGAGCCCTGCATCAGTCTCCCCATTCAGCAGGGAGTTTGCTTCTACTCTCCCTCACACTCATGCTTGCGCTCTCTCTGTCTCTCTCTGAAATAAATAAATAATCTTTATAGTAAGAACTTAAAGAGTTTTTTTAAGCTATCAATGCAAAATCTGTCAAAATCTGTTTTTATGGCCACTTCCTACCAATATTTGTTAGCCTTATTTGCACTTTACTTGACCAAAATTCTCTTTAGCAATTCGCTCTTATCTAATTTTTCCAAAGCCGTCAATGAATTCTCCTAGAAGTGACAACAATCTTTCTTTTTCCGCTCATGTAATGTTTCATTTATTGGAATTAAATAATTACAGTAACATGTAAAATTGCACCCACAGATGTGGGAGCAAACATAAGTGACTCCTGGTAAGCATGTGTTTCACGTGGTGGAGGCAAGACGTGTCAGGGCCAGACTAGGCAGCAGCTTCGGGGCAGGAGGAACGTTCTACAGAAGGAAGGTGGTGATTGGTTTGGAAAGTTGGTTAGTGAGGGTCCATTACGGGAGCTTCTCTCCGAGCAAATTCATATTAATAACCAAAGGCCCAAGGGCTACCTCTGTCTACCAGGTATATGACTTCATAGATGTAACATCGTCTCTCTGAATCTCAATTTCATTTGTAAATTATGGAAGGAAAAAAAAGGAATACTTGCCAAACCTACCTGCTAGGAAAATCAAATGAAATGATGTATGTAAAGCTCTCTTGAAATAGTAAAATTCTGTAAAAAACAGAAATGTTTTTGTTACTATTGGTTTTTTGTTTTGTTTTGTTTTGTTTTTTATTCATTCACAGTATTTGATGGCTGCGGGGAAATATTTGTTTGAACTCTCTCCCACCTTTTCTTTTGTTTGTGATGACTGATTCTTGATTTTTAACTTAACTGGAGCCATATGTAATGTGGGGAAGCTAGGTCACCTGTAAATTTTTGTCCCAATAATGAGTTGCCTTTTCCTAAATATAAATAATAGCCTTTCCAAATTTCAGTTTAAGAAATAAATTTGGTTCCAGTTAGAAACCAAGACATATGATGGTTCATCTGGCAATGTTAGGCCCCCAAACAGAAGCAAGATTTGTTCCCTATGCTATACATATATTTCAATGTTTGAAACTTAAGACTCTGGTAGTATTATCTAAGCATACAACCATTCTAGCTAAAAATGTCTGAATCAGAGGGATTTTATATGTATTATTTCATTAAATGAAGGTAAATAAAATAGGTGTGATTATCTTATGTTTACATAGCAGGAAGTTAAGGCGATGAGGGGTTAAGAATCTTGATCCCACCCACATAGCTTGTAGTAAGTGTTGAATCCAGGGCTTCTGATCCAAATCTCATGATGTCTTGTATGCAAACTCTCTCATACAGAAATTGGATAAATATACCTAAATGATTCACAGAGCTGGAGCAAACAGAAATAATTACAGAGTGTCTGAAAAGTCAAGAAACATAAGGATGAATTCATTTTTAGAAGCATATTAATTACAGTTTCAGATAATATACTCTTAGGATATTTTTTCAACTCCTAGAAAACGTTTCAGGTGAAATACCTCTAAGCTTAAAGCAATAGGTCCAGTCTATTTTTTATTCTGAAAAAGTACAATGAATACACTGTTTATGTGTCTAGACCTTTTGGACACTCTGTTGTTTCCAGGTCACTTAGAAAAATTAGTAGAAAATCTCAACTTATTATGAGTGGCTGATTATTGTATCAGCAACATGTGATATAAACGAAATGCTTGAAACATTATTAAGCGAGAAGGATTTAATTCTTTTGTCACTGAAAATAGTAGAATTCTGTTACAGCAGAATTCATTATTATGAATATTTGCATGGGCCAAAAATAAAAGCATGTCTCTAGAAACTTACTTAACCTACAGTAGGAACTTGAATGATATAGGTCATTAAGAGTAGTCATGATGGGGCGGCGCCTGGGTGGCTCAGTGGGTTAAGGCCTCTGCTTTCGGCTCAGGTTGTGATCTCAGGGTCCTGGGATCGAGGCCCGCATCGGGCTCTCTGTTCAGAGGGGAGCCTGCTTCCCCCTCTCTCTCTGCCTGCCTCTCTGCCTACTTGTGATCTCTCTCTCTGTCAAATAAATAAATAAATAAAATCTTAAAAAAAAAAAGAGTAGTCATGATAATAAAAGGTTATACAATCTTTAAAGAGAAGGGGATAGTAATTGGCTCAGGGGGGCTAAATCAGCATGTTGATCATCAAAAAGTCCTTGATGATGTCAGACAAGATATATTTTAAGGCAGAATAAATCTAGCACCAGACAAGAAGACAAATCTATGGATTAGACACTTCCTTCCTCTGAAGGAAAAGCAGATGGAAATCGACTGATGGAATAAGCTGCATGTTTAAATACTGGCACCACTGGGTTCTTAAAGATCATGGAATGCTTTCAAAATTTGGAAATTTTGAACCCAAAGTCCTACATTTACCTAAAAAAATATGCAAAAAAAGAAGGCAAAATAAAGGCCTTTAAAGCATTTTTAAAACATTCAAGAACTCGAGGTTTTCTTCCATAGGCAATATTGATGACACAGTCCAGAAAAATTAAAAGCCCAAAGAAGAGAAAGAAATGGGACGAAAGAAATACAAGTATATAAAGAAACCAGTAAAAATTGTGGTTGTGTCTAAATAATATTGGTATGTAATGAGAGTGAAATATTTTATGGGGAATTTCTAGAAGAATAGAAATTTAATACACTCTTTAATCCAACAAAAGGCAGGAAAAAGATAAAAGCAAGAAGAAATTGTGTAGTAAATTAAAAACATTAAATTGTAATGTAGTAGAAAGTATATAATTACTACTAATCACAAAAAATGTGAATGTTATATTTTTCAGTTATAATGCCTTAATTGAAACCAGAGGTTTCAATTATATTAAATTAAGAAGGATTGCAAAGGGGCGCCGGGGTGGCTCAGTGGGCTAAGCTTGATTCTTGATTTTGGCTCGGGTTGTGATCTCAGGGTTGTGAGACTGAGCCCCAAGTTGGGCTCCCTGCTCAGCACCACAGAGTCTACTTGAGATTCTCTCTCTCACTTTCCCTCTGCCCCTCCTTCCTCTTTCCCCTTAAAATAAATTATTAATAATAATAATAAATAAAAATAATACAATAAATAATAAATATTTTAAAAATGGTTGCAAAACTTTAGCTTCTGTTTATGACATATTTAAAGTCAAATGATAAAGAGAGATTGAAAAAGTTATTGCAAGCAACTGCTAATTGAAAAGTAGGGTGTAATAATGTTATCAGGAAAAATGAATTCAAGAAGAATCATATTAGGGCGCCTGGGGGGCTCAGTTGGTTAAGCAACTGCCTTCAGCTCGGGTCATGATTCCGGAGTCCCGGGATCGAGTCCCACATCGGGCTCCCAGCTCCGCGGGGAGTCTGCTTCTCCCTCTGACCTTCTCTCCTCTCATGCTCTCTCTCACTTTCTCTCTCTCTCAAATAAATAAATAAAATCTTAAAAAAAAAAAAAGAATCATATTAAACAGAACAAAGAAGAATAGTTCATATGGATTCAAGTTATATCAAACCATGAATGAGTCATAAACTTTTATATCCCTAATAACTTGGCAACATGCACATAAAGCAAAAGGGGAGAAAAATATGGAGAAATTGATAAATTTGTAGTCTTAATGGGATGTAAAATGCATCTACTTCAGAAATGGACAGATAAACAAAAACTGAGTAAAGATATAACTAATTTCAGTAGTATAGTTAACACATTTGGCCCAATAGGCATGTGTAAAACTTTGCACCTAATGTAAAACATACTAGTTGTTTCCAAACACCCATGGCATGTTTACAAAAATCTACTATCATGTGTATTTCATAAAAAGAATCTCAAAAAAATTTAAAATATGGAAATCATATAGGATATATTATTTGACCAAAAATCAAAATTCAATAAATAAGTTATTAACTAAAGAAGGTAGCCAAAACAAACTATTTACTTAGAATTTTGTTGTTGTTGTTGTTATGGTATGTTAGTCACCATACAGTACGTCATTAGTTTTTGATATAGTGTTCCATGATTCATTGTTTGCATATAATGTCCCATGCTCCATGCAATCCATGCCCTCCTTAATGCCCATCACTGGGCTCACCCATTCCCCCCCCAAAAAACCTCTCAGTTTGTTTCCTGGAATCCATAGTCTCTCATGGTTTGTCTCCTCCTCTTATTTCTCCCTCTTCATTTTACTCTTCCTTCTCTTAATGTTAATCCTTATGTTCCACAAGTAAGTGAAACCATATGATAATTGTCTTTCTCTGTTTGACTTATTTCACTTAGCATAATCCCCTCCAGTTCCATCCATATTGGTGCAAATGGTGGGTATTCATCCTTTCCGATGGCTGAATAATATTCCATTGTATATATAGACCACATCTTCTTTATCCATTCATCTGTTGAAGGGCATCTCCTTCCACAGTTTGGCGATTGTGGATATTGCTGCTATGAACATTGGAAACTTTAAAAAGCATATACTTTTAATTAATTCTTGGATTAAATAGGAAATCGAAATTGAACTTATAAATTATTAAAGAATTGATTTTTAAAACAATATACATCCAAATTTAGGGAATATAGCTAAAGCAGCATTAGGGGAAAAGGTGTAGCATTACTTATAATTATGAGAGAACATGGAAAATAAATGGACTATATTTCAACTCAAGTGCTAGAAAAAGAACAACAAAATAAGTCCAAAAATATGGGGGGAAACCCAAAAAAAATAATAAAGAAAAAAACAAAAGTTAGGAAGTTAGGAAGTTAGGAAAAATAAGAGTAGTTTATCAGTATGACTCATTGATCAGTAAGAAGCCAAATTTTGTTCTTTTAAAAGACTTTTAAAATAGACAAATACTTGGCAGTTGTAATCAAGAAAAAGAGAGGGGGCACCTGAGGGGCTTACTTAAGCGGCTGACCTCTGGCTCAGGTCACGATTTCGGGGTCCTGACACGGAGCCCTGCATCAGGTTCCCGGCTCAGTGGGGAGTCTGCTCCTCCCTCTCCCTCTGCTTCTCCCCCTACTTGTGCTCCCTCCCTCTCTCTTTCTCATAAATAAAATCTTAAAAAAAATAAAGAAAAAAGGAGAAAGAAGCCTTATATAGATAACCTTGATAATAAGGAAGAGATATAACTACAGATACAGATAACTTTAAAAATTATGAGAATTCTGTACTTGTCCTTATAGGAATAAATGTGAAAATCTAAATACAAGGATGATTTCCTATAAATTCCTATAATTGGTCTATAAGAAGTTAGAAGGTAGACTATATCTTTTCCTAAAAAAAGGAAACTATTTCCTAGCCCAAATAGTTTTGAATAATCAAGTTCATCACACATCAAAAATCCCGTGTTACATAAAATGTCAAAAGCATAGAAAAAGATGGAAACCTTCCTAACTTATTTTAGAACTCCAAAAGCAAAGATGACATAAAAGAAATAGTTTATAGTAGCATCAAAACTAATAAAATACTTAGCAATAAATTTAACAAAGTAAGTGCAAAACTTGTACTTTTAGAACTATGTAACATTCTCAAAAGACATGAAGTGTTAAATGGAGAAACATCTTACGCGCATTGATCAAAAGACCTAATATTGTTAAGGTGGTAATCTACTCCCAAACTAATCTACAGATTCAACACAATATCCATTAAAGTTCCAGCTGACTTCTTTGCAAAAATTGAAAAGCTGATCCTAAAATTCATATGGAGATTTAAAAATTCATATTTAAGAAATTTAAATAGCTAAAACAATCTTGAAAAAGAACAGCAAAGTTGGAAGATTCATACTCCTGATTTTAAACTTACTCCAAAATTACAGTAGTCAGAACAGTATAGTATTGGCATAGGGTAGACATCTAGGTCAGTGGACTGGAACTCAGAGCTCAGAAAAAAAAAACAACCTTAAATTGGGGTGCCTGGGTGACTCAGCAGGTTAAGAGTCTGCCTTTGCTCCGGTCATGATCCCAGGGTCCTGTGATCAAGTTTCATGTAGGGCTCCCTGCTCAATGGGGGGTCTGCCTCTCCCTCTCCCCTTCCCCCCTGCTTGTGCTTTCTCTCTGTCAAATAAATAAAATCTTAAAAAAAACAACAACCCTTAAATTTATGGTCAAATATTTTTTTGACAATTGCGACAAGACGATTCAATGGAGGAAAGAACAGTTTTTTCAAACTATTGGTATTGGGACAACTGGATATTCACATGCAAATGAATGAAGTTAAACTCTTAACTCACATTATACACAAAAATCAACTCAAAATGGACCATAAAGCTAAAGGTAGGAGCTAAAACAAGAACATTCCTAGAAGAAAACGTTAATTGTATATGTTCATGGCATTGGATTAGGCAATGGTTTCTTGGGTATGACACCAAAAACACAAATAAAGAAAGAAAAAAAGATAAATTGGGCCTCATCAAAATTAAAAAACTTTTGTGCTTGAAAGGACACCATCAAGAAAGCGAAATGCTAACCCCACAGAATGGGAGAAAATATTTGCAAATCATATACCTGATAAAAGAGTTGTATCCAGAATACATAAGGAACTCTTACAACCCAATAATAAAAAATAATCCAATTAAAAATAGGCAAAGGATTTGAATAGACATTTCTCCAGAAAAGATACAGACAGATGGCAAATAAGCACATGAAAAAGGTGCTCAACGTCATTAGCCATCAGGGAAATGTAAATCAGAACCACGGTGAGATACTACTTCACACCTGCTAGGATGTTTACAATCAAAAGGAGAGATACTAGTGTTGATGAGGATGTGGAGAAATTGAACCTTTCATACATTGCGTGTAGGAACATGAATGTATTTTAGAAAACAACCTGATAGTTCTTCAAAAGGTTAAACACAGATTTGTAATATGACCCAGCTATTCTACTCCAAAATATATACCCAAAGAAATGAAAACCTATATGCTCACAAAAATCTGTATGTTCATAACAGCTTTATTCTTAAGAGTCATAAAGCCGAAATCATGCAAATGTCCATCAGCTGATGAATGAATAAGCAACATGCGGTATATGCATGAAAATTCAGCCGTAACAGGAAGAATACATGATATAACATGGATGAACTTCGAAAAAATTATGCTAAATGAAAGATACCAATCACAAAAGACCACATATTATATGATCCCATTTATGTGAATTGTCCAGAATTGGCCAGTCTGTAGAGACAGAAAGTAGTGGTTGCCTAGGGTTAGGGGTACATGTTAGGGGAGATGGGCGATTGCTGCTAATGGGTTTCTTTTTTGGGTGATGAGAATGTTCTAAAATTAATTGTGGTGATAGTTATACAAACTCTGTAAATGTAGTAAAAGCCATTGAATTCTACGCTTTAAATGGGTGAATTGTATGGTATATGAATTATATCTCAACAAAACTGTTAGAAAGTATTTAAAAAAAAGTGAAAACCGGTTTCTCCTAGTCACTGTCAATATATCAAATAAAATAGTAGCAAACCAAGTCAGCACTATATAAAAAGAATATTATTAACCCAGACATGCTAGGGTAATCAATCACAAGTAAATATATTATTATAATTACAGTAAAAGATTCGACGTTTAGTATTTAAGGATTTAAATACAGGATTTTGCCATTTTGGAGGAGGAACAGAGAGAAGCATTTATTAACCCTACACACTACACTGCAAGTTTTTTTTTTAATAAAGAATTTATTTGAGAAAGAGAGAGCGCGTGCGTGTGCACAAACTAGGGGAGGGGCAGAGGGAGAGGGAGACGCAGCTCCCCACTGAGGAGGGACTCCCATGCACGGCTCAACCCAGGACCCCAAGATTATGACCTGAGCCAAAGGCAGACGCTTAACTGACTGAGCCACCCAGGCGCCCCCACACTGCAGGTTTTTAACACATCAAAATGACAGGCTTTTACAACACAAATATAACCAAGACCACTAGTGGGAGTTGTCTTTTATTTAATAAGGTTGGAGGGGCTTTGGGATGCTCAGCAGGGGAATGGAGACTTGGTGATACTCAAGGGGAGGAGATGGAGACCTGCATCTCTCAGATGGAGAAGGTGAGACCCTTGACAGCTTGGGAGAGAAAGGTCACATCACAGGTACAAGTCAGCTAACTTCAAAAAGGCTCTTTGGAAAGGGGATACTGATAATACACATTTGGAAAGTGGCAAAGAGGCTTAAACTTCTAGTTAAGGACAAGAAGCATTACCACGTGAAAGGACTGATCCCTCTCTTCCCCAATACACTGACAAATTAAGTGATCCAAGCTCTGTGGTCCTCTCAATAAGATGAAATAAAAAGTGATTTGAATCAATCACCTTGTTCTGTTTCCAAGGACAGCACTCCCTACCCCCAGCCCCTGTCTCCAGTGCAGGAAGAGCCAAAATAGTAAGGACCATGGTGTTGGGGTTAAAGCTGCGTATTATTTCATCTCATATGTTTTCCGGAAATGGGATGATGCAGGAGATTGTTATGTCTAATTTCAAGGACAGAACAGTGACCTTTCAAAGTATCAAATTTATGCTGATATTTTCATTGTAATAATAGCTTCCCTGAATTCTTTCCTTAGCTCACTTCAATATAAGAGCTGCTTAATCGATTCTATTACTCTTTTAACCGAGTATATTATTTTTTTATATATGATATACACATATCATAGTCTGCCCACCCAAGTTTGTAATTCCGGATCAACCATGCCCTTATGTTACAGCCACATTGAGATGCAAACTCGTGGTACCATGTCCTTATAAAATCTTATTTAACTGGTATCATGCTCTTCATATTTCATTGGTTCCTTAGGTCATTAGGTCTACTTTTCAAGACTCTTATATTCAACCATCTTACTTTATTTGAAATGTTTTCTGTATTTAATGGGCTTATAATGCTGGTAAAACTATCTCATCCAAGATCCATCCTTCCTCCCCCCCCTTCCTTCCTTCCTTCTTTCCTTCCTTCCTTCCTTCCTTCCTTGATAGGATTGTATCTCATCTGAGCAAACAATAAAGACATATTAATGTGGCAAAATAGTAATAGCTTGCATTTACTGAGTGTGCATTATGTACCAGGTCAGAGCTAAGTGCTTTACACACAGTATTTCTGTTTTCGTTAGTCAGCCTCATTTTAAATTCTAGACCACAAATCTCAAAAGGGCAGTCAGCACCTCACTTCTTGCTGTACTTCCTAGGATGTTCTTTTTCTCACTACAGTGAGGATTTCAGACCTTTTCTGTCTTTGCAAAACCCAACTTCTTCCCCTATATTCATCCCAGCTGATGGCCTTGCTCATACTTTATTGAGAAAATAGAAGCAATCAGATGGGAAAAACATCATCCAGCCCACCAAATCTCCAAATTTCCTTGCATTTGTGCCTCTGCTCTGTACCTTGCCTCTTGTTACAACGGATGAAAAACACCCGCTTTCCTCCTTTGTCTTTTCTAGGACTTTGCTCTTGGAAGAATCCCCTTCTCTTGATTGCATTTATAATGTCTTTCTCTCTATAGTATAGTTCTACCAGAGGCAAAAATTCTCTGACAACTTCCATTTTGAAAAGACAAAAATGAAAACCTCCCTTGATCTCATTCCTTTTCTTGCCAAAACCCATTTCTCTGATCTTCCAAAGAGTTGTTTTTATTACTCTCTCCACTTGTTCAAGACCTGTCTCTCCTAACTCCCTCCAAACAGGCTTTTCTTTCCATGGCACTGAGACCATTCTTGCCCAAGTTTGGTTGACCTTCATATTGCCAGTTGAATGTCGTTTCATGTGTTGTTTCTTTTTCCCCCTTACTTGACTTCAATATTTGATGGAGTGAACTACTCCTTTCTTCTTTTGGTTTCTATGACATCACCCTCTCTTGGGTTTCTTCCATATCACCTGTCACACTATTTCCAGCACCTTCGCTGACTCCTTGTCTGCTCAAACTATGCCAGTGTGATCATTAAGATAGGAGGAAAATCAGAAGGTGGCGTTTTGGATACCAAAGGAAGGAGGTGGGTGCATCCTTGAGGCTGGATTAAGAGTGGTAGTCACCAGCAGAGGACGGTTGAGCCCAACCTCACAGATGCATTTAGTGGCATCATGGTGTCAGGATAGGGACAGAGCCGAAGTAGAGGAGGTAGCTATTTCCAAACATTCGGGAGACCAGGGAGGGGCTCAGATCATTCCCAGTTGGGTTATACTGGTTACAATAAGCTATCAGTAAGACGGACACACGTTAGAATTTCCCCTTGAGCTAAAGAATAAAGACAGAGAGGAAATTATTCTGCATCAAAAACACCTTTGAGGAAGGGAAACAAACGTGGGCAATTATTTAAATAAAACCATTCAGCCTTGAGAAATGGGTAGGACACGGAGAGAAGGTGAGAAAACAGATTAAGTAAAAGAAAATCTGCTAGTCAGTTCATCTCACCTTAATTCCCTTTGCATATTAGTCCTCTTTAATGATAATACTCCTTAACAGAAACATGAAAATTTGTAAAGCCGTCAGTAAGAGCAATTGGTTTGGAGGGCAACATCATCAGTTCTTGGTGTATAATTCCAAAATAAATAAAGGACCCCAAGCTATATAACAGACAATATTTTCAAGAGCATTTTTCACAGTAAGCACATTAACAGGGAAAAAAGAAAAACATTTGTCTTCGTGCATGAGCTAGGATGTTGTGAAAATATTATAAACCATTGCCCGTAAACCCAGTCTCCATGTTGGATAGCCAGGGTGCTAAGTTACAATAGTGTTGGAAACGCTACCACCAGTCTTCTTTTAGTTACTCAGAGTGATAATTTTAGGTGTCTTTCAGAGTAGCTAATTAAAAAGTGTGGAGATTGCAAAACCAGTTCAAACAAAAATATGCACAAACTTCAGAGTAAAAGAAAGTACTACTATTTCCCATATCTGTTCCACTGTCTCAGTTAATGGAGCCGCCACTGACCCAACAGGCCTAGCAGGAAATCTGGGGGCCTTCCTACCCTCTTCCCTTCTCTCCACTCCTTCTGCTTGGTTCTTGGAGTCAGCCGCCAACCCTGGAACACCTTCTTTCAGCCTCACTATTGCCTTGGGCCTGGGTGGGGAGGTGGCTGTGTCTTCGGTGAGTCCCTTCCCTGCCTCCACACAGATGTTGGTTCTTGAGTTAAGCCAAGAAAGACTTGAACGCCAAACTCTCAAGTAAGCAAGGCTTTCTTAGAAAGATCAAAAGCGAAAGTACATTCTCAGGATGGGAGAACAGACAGGTCCAGAGAGGGCAACTGTCCGAGGGGTTGGGGGTGTCTTCTCTTTTGATGCTTGCATTGTTTAAGGGTCAGAACTAGGGCGGTCTCTGAGATTGCTTCCGGCCATCCAAGGGACTCTTCCTACCGGTTGGGAGGGGGAGTTTGGGGGGGCTACATGGTCCTTGTCAGATATCATGACAGCCTTCCCGCCAAAATGGGGGTAGAAACCACAATGTAAACGTATTATAATGAAGCTATAGGTTACTTTAGGGCAGCAGTTATAAGGAAAACTACAGGCAGGCTCCCCAGGCTTTTCCCAGCTGTTTGTGTTCTGGGAATCGTTGGCAGCTTCTGGATTTTTATTATTATTATTTTTAATTTTTTTTTATTATTAATTAACTTATTTACTTATTTTGGATTTTTATTTTTAGTGGTCAGAAAATTCTGTTCCTTGCTCATATCCAGCTAACTGCCTATTCTATCAGATGGGGAGTAGGATTTTGTGAAATATTAGAATATTGGTAGGGAAGGGGGACTGGCATGGGCTGGCATGTGTATTCTTTTTTTTTTTTTGGCATGTGTATTCTTAAAAAGCACCCCAGCGGGGGCGCCTGGGTGACTCAGAGGGTTAAAGCCTCTGCCTTTGGCTCAGGTCATGATTCCAGAGTCATGGGATCGAGCCCCGCATTGGGCTCTCTGCTCAGCAGGGAGCCTGCTTCCCCCTCTCTCTCTGCCTGCCTCTCTGCCTACTCTCTCTCTGTGATCTCTCTCTCTGTCAAATAAATAAATAAATAAAATCTTTAAAAAAAAAAAAGCACCCCAGAGGATTCTGACACCCACCTCCCCGCAGTTAAGAACCTCAAGGTGTTATATAAATTCTCATTAATTCTGTGTCTTCTCTTCCTTCCTAGAGCGCAGACTCCCAGAGGGCAGGATTATATCTTTTTCTTTTTACCTATCTGGTGCCAGGCACCATGCCTGGAAAAGGGTAGACACTAAGCATGTGCTGCTGGATTCAGAGAGTGAATGTGTGTTTATAATCCGCTCCTGGATATCTCTATCGAGATGTTCCAGAAGCACCTTTAACTCAACATGACCTCAAATTGATCTTATTGATCTTATTGGATTGTTCTTAAACTTGTGCTTCCATTTCTGTGTGGGTTGGTGGAATGGAGTCATGCAGTCTCAGCCCTTCCAGTGTGCTTACAATTTGAGTACTCAGTAGCCACTCACTTTTTCTCTTAAATTTCCTGTTTCTTGAGACATTATCCTCCTCTGGTTTTCCTTCGACCTTTCTGACTGCTCTTCCTCTGCCGATCCGCAGGTCCAGGGCCTTTGGTACCAATCAGATTTTATAAGGTCCCCAGTGACCTCATCCATGTATACATTTCCACTTCCATCCATGTTCCAGTAACCCTTTGATCTCCACCGCCAGCCCTGATCTCTACAAATGTAGATCCATCCACCTCCTGGACCTCTCTACTTGGTCGGTATCTCAAATGGGACATATCCAAAAAGGAATTTGTCTTCCCTCACCATCCCCCAGCTCATTTAATGGAGCCAGTGTTTTCCCTATTTCACACCTCAATCTTTTTCACTCCCCATATCCAACCAATTCCCAAATCCCATTTTTGCCTCGAAAATGTCTCCTGGATCTACCAAAATTCTCCTTTCTCCCTGCCCTAATCTAAGCTGTCTTGATTCCTTCCTGGACTCTACAGGAAGTCTCCAAATTAGTTTACGATCTCTTCGCCCCGCTCTCATATATTCCTTACACTAAAAAACCAGAGCAATTAAAAAGAATAAACTCACAAATCTGACCAGGTCACTTGCCTCTCAAACTTTTGAGACTGTGACCGGGCGTTTCTGTCTCTGGCTCACGGCCCCGTTTGGATCTCCGGACGCAGCGGATTCCTGCGGCGCGTTCCTGAGCCGCTGCTCCCGGAGGAGGAAGAGATGACAGCCTCTGGACAGCCCGTGAGGAGATATGCCACTGAGAAGCAGACAGCAGTCTCCTGCCACTGGAAGAGATGGGCCATGAAGGAGAGCCTGGCTCACTGCTTCGCTCATTGGAGGATGCCCGAGGTGGCCCGAATGCCCCCTATGAAAAACGGAAGGAAAGCATTTCAGCACCCAAAGGGAGAGGACAAGAAGATGGCAACACTCAAGATGGTGGTTATCTGATGACTCAAGATGATCAGCCTGAGGGACTTCAATGAGCGGGACCCTGGTCCATGGTGGACACACAGAATGAACAACAAATAAACATATGTTGATTTATGCTAAAAAAAATTAATTAAATTAAATTAATTAATTAAAAGTAATTAAAATTACTTTTAATCATGGACTAAAGACAAAATGCACGGTATCAATCCAGATATGCACATAAATGATGTTTATCTGTGATAAATGGGATGATGATGGGGGAACATGCAAAATGCTCTGTGGAGAGAGGAAGGAGTGAATCATGCAATGAGGTGGAAAATGGTATCTTCACAGTGAATTTCAGGACTCAGCATAAGTGCAGAGCTTTCTCTGGGTAAGTGCTTGGGGCAGAAAGTGGGACACCTATGCTCTGAGTTTTCACTGGGGCCAAGACATCACAGAGGACTGTGGAGTTGGCCAAGCAATCCTGGAGATCAGAGAGGAGGAGGCAGGACATAGCAGGAGACTGGTGCTGTGTGGGACTATTGGTTGGAAAGAGGACTTTTGAGGAAAGGGAATGTCTAAGTGAAATTTTCAGCTATTAGGTGATATGGCCCCACCTTCTTCCCCACCCCACCCCCCAACCCCTGCAAGCTCCTGCTGCCCATCAGCCCTTCGGTGATGTCTACTATTAAGGGATGATTGTTGTCTTTGTTGTTTGAATGAAAATGGTGAAGGGTTAAATTTCCTGTCTGGACTAATGCAGTGCAAAATAGAGCCTGCAACAAGGGAGAAAAGATCAGAAACTATGGATCTTCACAAGCACAGACTCAGAGGCTTCTGGGAAAGGCTTTGGGCTTCACAGGAAATAGAATTAGGGGTTTGAACCAGTGTAGATTTGAACCTAGATTTTGAGTGGCACAGAGTCTACTTCTACCTCCAACCATCTGGGTTACGCTGTGGTTCTCCTAGGCTGGGAGGGGTCAGGACCATGAGACAGGAGGTGACATTTGACCCAAGCCTTCTTAAAAAATAGGTAGGCTTTTCACAGTAAGAGGGAGGCATTCCAGGGGACCGAATATAATGTAGGAAGATATGGAGTTGAGAAAGGTCTTAGTTTTAATGGTTTGTGACCCACAGAGTGTATGTGGGACCCTGCCAGGAGCTGTGATCCAGAATTCCCATAGGGTACAGGACTCTGACCATGCCTGGAATAGGCTTGCCAACCACATTTTGGTCTGTTATTCTAGCATTAGCCAAGATGTATATTTTCCCCTGCAATCAAAGACTGAGTGGAGGCCAGGAGAGCAGAATCCTAACTGCTTCAAGTCAAGAAGGGGTGACTTAATCCTTCGTCGTCAGACAGTTCAACAATCGATGGGCACCAAGCTGACATTTGGCCAAGTGACATCTGCAGAGCCACTGAACCTCAGATAAGCAGCATTTCAATAGCCCGTGGTCCCTAGGAAGAAATGCTCCTGGACACAGAAAAGCCAGTAACACAGTGTCAATCAAAGACAGAAAGGAGCCTCGATTCTGCCAGACTGAGAAGAGCCACCCATTCATCACCAGGATGGTTCTACAAGACCCGAATTACAAATGGGGTGGAAATGCTCATTCACAGAGTCTGTTCTCAGCAGAGCATTTGTGACACATGGGCTACATTTATCAGGGCAAAGAATACTTGTCCAGCCTTCCCCTTTTAAAGACTGGCCCTTCCTTAAAGATGGAAGTCTTTTTCTGACTTCTGAGTGAGTTTGTCGTGAAATGAATTAAATAGTAGGAAAGAGGGGTGCCTGGGTGGCTTAGTCATTAAGTGTCTGCCTTCAGCTCAGGCCATGATCCCAGGGTCCTGGGATTGAGCCCCGAGTCAGGCTCCCTGCTAGGTGGGAAGCCTGTTTCTCCCTCCCCTACTCCCCCTGCTTGTGCTCTCTCTCTCTCACTGTCTCTCTCTCTGTCAAATAAATGAATAAAATCTTTAGAAAAAATAGTAGGGAAGAGTAAACCAAAAAAGACAGGCTTGAAAGTGCAAGTTACTGTCATGACATGAGAAAACAGGAAGGGCATGTTGCAACTGAAAATACTTACTATCCCCACTGCCTGCAAATTGCCCTTTTATCTTCAACTAAGTAATGGTCATATTGCTCAACAAGCAACAATTGCATGCCTTTTCATCCCGTCACCTTACTACCTAACACCTCATGGTTGGGGCCCATCATGGCTCTGGGCCAGCATTGCTCTTTTTCATTTGATATACACAACACATGGTGAAGAACGCAGATGGCTCTCATGGTCTTCAGGCCACCAGACTCTCCGTCCTGCTTCTCCAAACTTCTTGGACAAGTACAGACTGAGAACTTGGCAAACTTGTTGGGGCTGTCTGGGAAGTGACAAAGGCATACTCTCCAAATGGCTCTGATTGTAGCAGAGTACAGACTCTCCTAGATTCATGGAAGATCTTAAGAGATGACAGATGTGCGATGTTCAATGCCCTTTTCCTGCACAAATAGACTTCCCAGAGGTTCTCGGGTTAGCTGGGCTTGTGAACAGCTGAGCCCATCTGGCTGGAGGGCTTTGGGTGCCATAAATCAAGGGAGGTAGAGCTGGGTAGAGCTGTTGTCCGGTTCACCTGCCTGTCAATGCCACACCGCTCTCCCTCTACTAGCAGAGATTTAACTTGGGTCCGCTGCAGAGAACCGCAAGGAAACTTGATGGGAAATCCCCACACCTCAAGGCTGCCCATTGGGTTGTTTCTGGACAAAAGTAACCTGGTGTCTTTCAGTAGTTCAGTTAAGAGAGTTGGATAGTAAGTAGACATTCCCTCCCTGGGCTGGGGAGGAGAGCAAGGAAGACGGTCAAGACTGACAGAAAGCTTTTCCCTGAAGGGATGGAGCAAAACCCATCCCAGGTCAAACCAATGGATTAGGGCTCTCAGGATGACCCCCCCCCCCGACCTCCACCCTGCTTTCAGCTTCAAGCACTGTGTCAGGTCTTGAAAGTTAGCACTCTCCCTGACAGGACAGGGATGGGGACCAGCTGGAGGGGAAATTTGAGTCATCAGAAGTAGACTAGGATTTTCCAACTAGTAGGTGGTCTCCAAACCTTTTTGGCTTTATGTCCCATTAGGAAAAACTGACAATGCATGCTCAAAATAAGTATATTCACTTATAAATTATTTATATGTACTCTCATCTATCATATATTTCATACTGGTAAACTCACTTCCCGATAAAAAATATTATGAAAAGAAGTTTTAATATTTTCATTCACCTCCCCCCAGCTGACCATCTCTACACCCCATGTGTCATCTGCAGCCCACTCTGGACTACTACTTTAACTGTTAAGTTACCGATGTTCTGGCTTTTTGTAGGCAAAGAATAAAGGAGAGGGATCCACTCAGAAGAAAGATGGGTGCTGGATGGGCACACAGGCTGTGTTCAAAGACGTCAATGAAATGAATGAGCATCTCAAAGTGCTCCCACCTTATCGGTGATGGCAAGAAGGGGTGATTGCATCCAAGAACTCTGCGTTAACTCTTGCTCAGCCTGGAGACTTTAAGAGCCCAGCTAAACTAAGCCAAATTTACTGGCAAATTCACTGGGACCCACAGGTTGTGAGCATCTATGGATACGGGGGCTTGTACTTTTAGACTCTAGGGAGCAGATGCCTAGACGGTTTATTGCCACCTGGATTGCCCTACTGTCTCTAGAAGAGGGAGAAGGGAGAAGTGAAGGTTTGGGGGAGCCTTCTGCTCCTTCGTGTTGGTGCTGAGATTCCTCCTGTGCACTTCAGTGCTGTGAGAATGCTCACTCCCCACCTCTGGATGGGCACGAGAGCGACTGCTCCCTTCGTGCAGAATCTTCAGTTTAGTCATATGGGCGTGGGGCAACCACACAGCCTAGATGAACGACATTTGTTTCAAGCACCTGCTCTGTGCCAGGCCCTGTGTGGCATGAATAGAAACCAGTTCCTGAAGAAGCTTTCAGGTCAGTGCAGGAAAATTATGCAAACATGCGCATGCATTGCAGGGGATGTCTTGGTTTGGGTTTTCCCCAAAAGAGACTCAGTGTTCGGTAGTTCCTTGGGGAGGTGACCCCAGGATACGTGCTCAGGGAGGGAGAATGTGAGTAAATGAAGGGAGGGAAAGTCAAAAATGAGGCATAATGAACAGGGTGCCGCTGTGGGTAACTGGCTTCTATCCTGCAGGGGGCCCTCTGAGGGACTCCGCGGAACCTGGGAACCTCGCTGCTCAGGTGTGGCTAGCATCATTGGCATCACCTGGGAGCTTGTGAATTGCAGCATTGTGCCCCCCCACCCCCAGACCTGCTGAAGCAGAATTTGTTTGCACCTTAACATTGGGGAAGCACTATCTTAAGGCTTTCATCTTTATCAAACATGATAACTTTGATATAAAACATAGTTGTCCATATTGTAGGACTTGATTCTACCAAACCGGATCCCTCTAAATAACTTCTTTGAGGTTTCCAGTGTTCGAAGTGGATATTAAAGTCTTCTGGCACCTTGAAATCTCTTTAAAATGCAACTCCGTTTACCTGCACTTTGTCATAATTATAACTCGATTGCAGAGACAGAAGTTTCACACAGCCAACTGTTCTGTAAAATGCAAATTGTGCATGGGAAATACTTCCCCTGGGAGAAAATGGAGTAGCTGTTCTGTGGGAAGTTATTTTTAAAAGAACACACCAAATGTGTCCCGTGCTTTAGTGTTTCATCAAAAATTTCAATGAATAGAGGACCCTTTGGAAAGATCAGTACACACACATACACAGAGCGAGAGCAAGAGCAAGAGAGAGAAAGAGAGAGAGTGAGAGGTGCTACATTTTGGGGAAACATGGAAACATAACAGAAATTTCAAATATAATTTGGAAATGTCAAAACCAAGCAGCTCAATACTTTGCTTACCCATCCTTCATATTGGCATGTGATTTTACCTTCGATAGCCTCTGATCTTCATTTCACTCCCAACAGAAGGATTAATCTAAGGTGATTAAATGCATTTTTCAGGGAACGTATCAGTTAGTCATTCCTGTGTAATAAAATATTGCCAATCTCAGTGGTTTAAAAGAGGGATGGTTTATTCTTGCTCATAGGTCTAAAGGTTGGTGGGATGGCTCTGCTGATCTCAGCTGGGCTCGGCCACAAGCCACAGGTTGGTTGGGTCTGGGTCTGTTCCTTGGACCAGTGGGCTGCCTATGGGCATGTTCTCAAAGTGGGAATGGCAAAATGAAAATGGACAAACCCAACTCAATAAACATATTTCAAGCTCCTTATGTAGCTCTTCTGTTAATATCTGGTTTGCCAAGGCAAGTCATGTGGCCAAGTCCAAACCAAGGATTGGAGAATGTTGTGGTCTGAATGTTTGTGTCCCCACCCCCGCCACCAAATTCATAGTTTGAAGCGCACCCCCTCAGGTGACGGTATAAGGAGGTAGGGCTTTGGGGAGGTGATTAAGTCAGGAGCGGTCCATCCTCACAACTGGGATTAGTGTGGTTTTATTTTATTTTTTAAAGATTTTATTTATTTATTTGACAGAGAGAGAGATCACAAGTAGGCAGAGAGGCAGGCAGAGAGAGAGGGGGAAGCAGGCTCCCCTCTGAGCAGAGAGCCAGATGTGGGGCTCGATCCCAGGACCCTGAGATCATGACCTGAGCCAAAGGCAGAGACTTTAACCCTCTCAGTCCCCCAGGCGCCCCGATTAGTGTGCTTTTAAAAGAGGCTCCAGAGCGATCCCTCACCTGCTTCCCCCATACGAGGGCACAGTGAGAAGCCGGCAGTCTGCAATGGCTTCCAGCAGCTCCTCCCCCACCATGTTGGCACCCTGGTCTTGGATTTCCAGCCTCCAGAACCGTGAGAAAGAATTTCTGTTGTTTATGAACTGCTTGGGCTCTAGAATTTTGTCATAGCAGCCCAAATGGACTAAGAGAAGAATGTTCCACCGGCCCTAAGGCAAGTCACATAACCCAGCCCAAAGTCAAGGGTAGTGCACGCCTCCCAGAGTCAGGGTGTAAAGGGAGTGCATGCCTATTTGCAGAACAATGATCTTTCCTACTGTCAGTAGGAAAAGTGAGGCACAGCATTTTCCCTAAGTCCTGGTGCTGATACTTGAATGATTCTCATGTCCTAAGAGAAAAAGTACCTAATAATATACTATATATACATATATATTATATATACCTACAGTATACTATAGTACCTATAATACTCCAGGATTCTGCTGACTTTCCTCATGGGTTATTTCATTTAACCTTGTAACAACACTAGGAAGATTTTTATAACCCATCTCACATATAAGGCCATAGGCCACAGAGCTAGTAAATGGAAAGTCTTAAGAGTGGAACCTAATTTTTTCTGGCAGCCTTCAAGTGCTTTGAATATTAGGTCACATTATTATTTATTTTTTTTTTTGTCATGGCAAATCAAGCACTTATCTCTTAGGGGAAAATATCATTGCTGCACTGTTCCTATTTACCCCAGCAGCAAGAAGCGCTGCCCATCATTCTTGATATTCAAATTGTTCACTCAAATGGATTCTCTTGAATATTCAGACTGATGAGGCAGATTGGTGCTCAGCAATGCTTTGGGGGCTTCTGGGTTAGAAATGTGGAATGTTCCTGCCACTGGAGTGTCACGGGATTGTCTTTATTGTCATACATGTCCAGCTCTCCTGTGGGGGTGGGGCCGTGGGGAGGGAGGATGGAGAAATCTGGAATTCCAGCCAGGAAATGCTGCCTGAAGAGGACCTCAGATGGGTCTACGGACATTGTTCTCCCCTCTTCTGAAATGCCCTGTCCACCTCAATGTTAGTTTGTTTGCTGTCAATGCTTAGCAAACACTGTTGTGCCAGGCACATGCGCAGTCGTGTAGAGAAAGCAGACAGAGCGCTGGGGAGGACTGGGTAAATCTCATGAATCTGTGTCTTAGGTGATTCTGGTGCCCACTCAAGTTTGAATACAGCTGTGTTAGGCCACCAGGCGGCGAAGGCCAGTGGCTTCTATTCGTATTATTATTCACTCATTCACTTCCGGTGGGAGGAGGGTTCCTACTCCTCGGGGATGGCAACATCCAGTGTCGGGACAGCCCAGCCTCAGAGAAGCCACAGTTGCCACTGGACCCGTGAAAGACTCTGGGAGACTCACGGTCCTGCTTCCTGTGCAGGCGCCTCTCCGCCCACGTCCCAGGCTTCCCTGCAGGGTCCCGGCGTCCTCAGCCTTGGTACTGTTCACATTTTGCATGAGATAATTCTCGGTTGCGTGTGGCTCTGCATTGTAGGTTTGGCAGCGTCCCTGGCCACTGTCCACTGTACGCCAGTAGCAACTCCCCGCCAAGTTATGACAATCAGAAAGGTCTGCTGGGTGATAAACCCACATTGTTCCCCTCCTCCCCTCCTGCTTTGAGAACTGCGGCTCTCAGGACAATGGGCAATGGAGAAGCAAGTGGTGTGACTGGAAGGAATGCGGGGGGCGGGGAGGCAACAGTAGCTTTGAACGTTGGCCCCTTCAATGACTAAACATCGACTTCTTTCCCTGTCCCCTCTGCACTCCCAGTCTTCCCCAACCCAAAAAAGCACACACCCACATACATTATTTTCATAAATGACTTTTACTTCTTTATCATTTCTCTTGACAGTAATTCTTGGCAATGTGCATATAACATGAAGGCAAGCATAACTTTCAGAAGTCCTCAAAGATATGGTCCTATTGTCCTCATTTTCTTAAACCATTAAAATATTTTCATTTATAAAAATTAATCTAAATATAAATATTGACACCGAAGATCAAAATCACTTGATGACAAAATAATTCTTCTGAAACTATAACATATACTTATGGTTTTTAATAGTAAATTAAATCTTTGCACTTATTTGGCACAAGGAAACCTTTATAAAATTTCAAATGCCATAGAGCAGGCTGCTTCTTTTTTTCTTTTCTTTTTTTTTTTTTGCAAGGCTTACACAGTTTACACATTTTTGTCAAAGAAAACTGAATATTTTAACACGGTAACACAACAATAGTTGCTTTTCATGCCTCTTAAAGAAAACATTCTATTTGGAACTCAGATCTTTTTTTGTTGTGTTTTTAAAATTTGTATTTGTCTGCTTTGAGTCACACCAACAGAACACAAAGCCAAAGACTTAACTTTATTTCCAAGGAGTCATTTTTGTTGGGTAACACAGACACAGCATCAGCAGGAAGTATCACTGGAAGTTAGGTAGACCCCCATCAGGAAGGGATCATAACACACATCTCAGCAGCAAATCAGGTCTGGGAATGTGCGTAGCAGCGAAAGAATGTAGAAGTTGAAACAAACACGGAGTGAGCCTTTTGTGAGGCATTCCGATTAGACTTAGTTTCAAGGTGGGACTTTGGCAAACTAATCTCTCTGGTCCCCTCTGCTTCCAAATCTGAAAAATGGGGATACCTACCAAAGAGGGTTGCTCTAAGGATTAAAATGAGAAGAAATTGCCTTCCTGAAAGCAGTCACTTAACACATTTCCGTCAAACTATCCCCTTGCCTCCCATGATCTGCTTCCTTTGATTCAGAATGTCTCAGGGACAGAGTTAAGAAAGGTTGTCAATGCTCAATTCATTGTGTGAAATTCCATTCCATTTGCCTTTATAAACACACTCTACGTAGTCATGTACTTGAGACCAGGAACTGGAGCTCGAGTCGGCTCTTGTGTCCGTTAAATTCAGTTCATCCTTGCTTTTTTCATGCCTGTTAAGTTTTCCCAAGGCGATTCTTCAGCCATGTTTACTTTTAAGGTCATTCTACTACTTTTGCTGAATATTTATTGGGAAATAAATTTTGGAGGACAGTAATTTCTCACGTGGTTATTGTCTGCAACAGTCCATTTACCTAAACCCCATTAGACACGTGGTCATGGCTAAACGGCATCATGTGGATTCCGTACAGTGCCCTAAAGTTAAGCCAGTGGTGGGCTTTCTCAAGCTCCTCTCCCCTTCAGAGTGAGGGAGACTGTCAGTAAGTCCAGGGAAGAGCCCTGAATTCTCAGTGAGACCTTGTTTCAGATAGGTCTGGACATGGCATGGGTGAAGCAGAGCTTTCCATTACGTGGCTTGTGATGGCAAAGCGATGGGAATGACTGGTTGTGCCGGGGGGCGGGGGCTGGAACTTCCCAGGAAGGAGGTGGCTGAAGGGAGACCTGCATCCTCACCGGGTGCACGCTCCCCAAATGGGACAGTCCTGATGGTCACTATGGAGGCATTTGCACTTTTTTGCCTTAGCACTTGTGGGACAAAGATGCTTGTGAAAGATTAGTAAGACCTGATGATGAATTAAATGATAATACCCATCTCCCTTCCTTCCTCCCCCCCCCCCCAGTAGTTTTCCTTTGGACAAGTAACTGTTGCACATCTAGTTGAATCAGAGGGACCAAAAAAAAAAAAAAAAAAGATCTTAAAGACAACAGACAATAGCAAAGCGGACAGGGAAAAGATGCATCTTTTGAACACAGAGCTCTGCTGTTGGAAGCCAGCATCTCGGTTTGCTGTCTGGGATTCCCCTGGGAGCCTAAGGCAGAGAGTGGGCAAGACCGCAGCGCCCAAGTCCGGGTCTGCTTGCTGGGTGAGGTATCGGGACAGCCCTGTGCAGCGGTGCACCGCGGCCTCCCCAGGCCCTCTCCTCGGGTGGAAATCCGCACAGTATTTGATGGCTGTGGGGTCAAGGCACTGTCGTGTACGGCCGGAGGCAGTGGGTCACTGGCGGTGGAGTCCCGTGGCGCTAATACATCACTGCCGACTCCAGAGCGGGCTCCTGTGGGGACACAGAGGGCGCCGTCGCTGCTTAAGACTCTCTCTCGCCCTCTCCCTCTGCCCCTCCCCCACCCAAAGAGCGAACAATTCAGTGGCATTGACTCACAATGTCACGTGGCCACCACCTCTATCTAGTTTCAAAGCCTACCGTGCCTCTAAAGTAAAACATCTTACCCACCAAGTGGATTCTTCCTATGGCCCCTCCCCACAGCCCTTGGCAACCACTAATCTCTGTTCCGTCTCTAGGAAAGGTAATGTTTTTAACTATCTTATTTATACCAGATTCCTTCCCTGGCCCTAACCATCTGCCCTTTTAAGTGCGATAAATGCATCTTTTTAGCTCTTTAAAGTAACGGCCGGGAGCAAAGTAATTGGACTTTCAAAGGTCAGGGGTAAAGGCTGAGCAGTGAAGAAGAGGCGGTGGGCAGACCTGTTGCCACGTGAGGCCCAAGAGATGCAGTAATTTGGAACCCCAAAGGGCATGCCCACCATTATGCCATTACCTGGGGCTCCTGCTCTCAGGGGACAGGGACCACGAGGCAGAGGATGGGGAAGGGAAGGATGGGTGATGCGTAAAAGGCAGCAGAATAAACTTGCCCTTGCTTCAATCTTGTCCCCCAGATGCCGTCTGCCCTCGGTGTAATGGTACCAAGGAGTCAGTTCAGCTGGATTATCACTTCCCACAGAAGCCCCACCAAGCATAGGTAGATGTTTAGTCAAACGATCTATTAGCCCTCTTTACAAGCTCTCCAGAGTCTGTGCAAATTGTCTCCTGTCCCTTCCTTGGCGTTCAGCGGCAGCTGTTGAACTTTTTTCAGGAACGCAAGTAATTAATGGCAAACAAGAAATGTAAGGAAGAGTGAATGTGGATCAAAAACAGGATACAAACTCTGACACCTCAGCCAGACCTTACATTCCTATGTACTCATTTTTAGATCTCTCGTATCAAACCCTACGAGGAATTGCGAGGATGTATCCACACATCAAAGAGGTTAGCGATACCAGGCAGGGTGCTCATCACTTCTCATTACCCCACTTACCCCCCAATTCCCCCACCAAAAGACCGTGAGACCAGGCAGGAAAGATGCTTCCTGGGACTCCGATGGGGGAGCTGGGGACAGGAGGGCTGCAGAATGGAAGCCTCATCTACAGGGCAAGTGATGGGCATCGAGACACAATTTACCATCAAATCCTTGGTGGTGCTTTTCCTTTCATTAGTCCTGTTTGTCGAGGAGCCTTGGAGAACGAAGTTGCGGTTAAATGTTTTCGTGGTGGTCACTGAAGATGCCTCCATGTTTTCCGCTAAAAGGAAACAGATGGAAATAAGTGGTACCCAGAAGCTGGGCAGAGTGTTGAGGAAGAAAGACCAGGTGCTCCATGACCCAGATTTTGGTTCTAGGTTTGGCATCTCATTCCAGTCTACAGGTCTGACTACAGAAGTTTTTAATTTTGTGTTTATTTTTATGATATGCACCAAACAAATTCAAGACTCATTAGTGGCTTTCCAGGAAAAGGTAGCTTGGAAATAATCCACCATAGTACATAAATTCTTTCTTTCTTTCTTTTTTCTCTTAAGTTAGGCTCCACACTCAGCATGGAGTCCAACACGGGGCTTGAATTCATGACCCTGAGATCAAGACCTGAGTTGAGATCAAGAGTCAGATGCCTAACCAACTGAGCCACCACGCATAGTTCATAAATTCTTATTTGCAATTCTGGAATATAAAAGGCTCTAAAGGTTGTAAATCCTTATAACTTTGGGGCCAAAATTGTCCAATGGCAAAACCTGACTTACACTGACATATGGCCATTTAAAATCCTTGTCCATCCCACTGAGAGTGACCATTCTCATGTTTTGGTGCAAGGATATTAATGTGTTTATCAAATGCTGCCCCAGACACCATGGGGCAGGGGTATTAGGAAATATACTGTACTTGTACCATATTACTTTTCTAATGTCCAGGACATTCTGAAATATATACTCATGCAAGGTTTCAAATAAGGGGCCATGGATCTGTAATACATTGCAATTGTATAGGGTTTTATGAATCCAATAAATGTTGAACAAAGAATGGTGGAGCCAAGACTCAAACATATCTTCTGACTGTCTACTCTTCTGATTTGTAGATCTAAATTCCTAGTTTGGCATCATCATACGTGGCTCCTGAATCCAGGGAAATTGTTGAAATGCCCAGTGGAGGAGGAGGACACCACCGGCATTGCTGGAATCCCCTGTGGGTTGTGCACTGTGTTAGATGCCTCTGGTGCCCTGCCCACATTTCCCTGACATGCCACACGTTCTGGCATCCAGCACATTCCAACAGCATGCTTCTGCAAGCACCATCACTCTCTCTTAGGTCGTGCATGGGGTGGGGCAGAAGTACCAGAGAATTAATGCCTCCCCCCACCACCCCAGCCCAGTAAATGTCAAGGGATGATTGCTGAGAGTTGAAACCCTCATCTTCCTATTCTTTGGGCAGGAAACTCTGAGGTGCAGTCAGTACTGTCTCCCAGGGACGCCTGGGTGGCTCAGTCGGTTAAGTGTCTGCGTTCGGCTCAGGTCATGATCCCAGGGTTCTGGGAGCCTGCTTCCCCCTCTGCTTGCTGCTCCCCCTGCTTGTGATTATGCACTCTCTCTCTCCCTCTCTCTCTCCCTGACAAATAAAATCTTTAAAAAAAAAAAAACACTGTCTCCCAGAAGCCCTCAGCAGGATTTAGTCTCATTTGCCTGGAGAAATAAACTACGAATTAAATTGCACTGCATTGACTTAATTTCCTTCCCTGAATCATTTCTCTCCTGTCCTACAAGTGTTTCTTGGAATCGCTTCCCAAATCCCATCTTTGTCTTGGGGTCTGCTTCTTGAGGGGGATTCAAGTCAAGATAGATTCTTCACAAGAGCACTTCTGGGTGAGAACTCCGCATTAGATCTGGTCCTCAAACTCAGATCACTGAGTCTCTCAAAGTAAATAAGTCAGGCTTAATTCTTGGGTAGCTCTGCGGTTTTACTTTAAGCACACCTTTCACTGGTGGGGCAGGCAGTTTCCTCCTCTGCTGCCTTGATGTGTCTATGGTTTGTACCTACAAACAGAACACAGCAATCAACACACCTTTGCAAAGCCAAAGATATTTGATCTAAATTTTCCAGGTCGTGCAATATTCCAACAGAGGAAGTAAGGGACAAACGCACCTGGTTCCTTTGCTTCTGATCTCGTTTTCTCGTGAGGCGCACACACGGTGCTATGTTTAATCCTGCAATGGTCAGAGCTGAAATCCGGCTCTCGATATCAGAAATCTGAATGCAACAGGAAGACATAATCAGCAGGGGGAAAGCACAGGAGGGGAGAATCTTTGTTAGAAGTGATAGGAATCTATAATGAACAAATCTGTTTTGATGTATGCTCATTCATTCATTCAACTTTTTTTTTTAAAGATTTTATTTATTTGAGAGATAGAATGAGAGAGGGAGAGAGAGAGAGAGAGCATGAGAAGGGGGAGGCTCAGAGGGAGAAGCAGACTCCCTGCAGAGCAGGGAGCCTGATGCGGGACTCGATCCCAGGACTCCAGGATCATGACCTGAGCCGAAGGCAGTCGCTTAACCAACTGAGCCACCCAGGCGCCCCTCAACTTTTTTTTTTTAAAGATTTTATTTTGAAGTAATCTCTACACCCAACGTGGGGCTCAAACTCACAACCCTGAGATCAAGAGTCGCTTGTTCTCACCGACTGAGTCAGCCAGGCACCACTCATTCATTCAACTTCTACCAAGCCCTTCTCCATCTAGTACTGTAGTAAGAAAATAAAAGACAGCCTTCCTTTGTAAATTTAAATGTCTAGTTTGGTTGCTCTAGAGAATATCAACGCCCTTGTCAGGGATGTCTCTAAGGACAAGTGGGAGCCCGGGGCATGATGGGAACCCTGGCCCAGCATGGCGGGGAGAGAGGAGGGGGGTGGTGAGGAAGGCTTCCAGAGAGGGCCACACTTGATGTGAGCTTTGAAAGGCAAGTCTGATTTATAGGTCCTTCTTCGTTCTTCCATGACTCCATGAACCAAAACCACAGCACCAGCTCTTAGGCCGGAGGCCCAGCAGTCCCTGGTTCAAGTCCATTTTCTTCCTTTTTTTTTTTTTTTTAAGATTTTATTTATTTATTAGACAGAGAAAGAGAGAGATCACGAGTAGGCAGAGAGGCAGGCAGAGAGAGAGGAGGAAGCAGGCTCCCTGCTGAGCAGAGAGCCCGATGTGGGGCTCGATCCCAGGACCCTGAGATCATGACCTGAACCGAAGGCAGAGGCTTTAACCCACTGAGCCACCCAGGCGCCCCTCAAGTCCATTTCTTTCATTAAAAGGACAAGTGCCTTGCAAAACTCCCTCTTCTCTCTGAGCATCAGTTTCCTCGACTATAACATCAGAAGGTCAGAGGGAGTTCACATTGCTTTTCAAGACTCTTAAAGCAGATACAGAAAGCAAGAGCCCAGTCTATGCCCGGAAAGAACCCTAACCCATCCACGTCCCCAGGGATGAAGCAGACATAATCCCTGCTCCTAGGAAAGAGCATTAAACTGTGCTGTCACCCCCTAAGCATTTTAAATATGGGAACTCATTCATAAATCTATGACAGAGGTACCATTCCCTTGGTTCTATAGATGAGGTGTCCGTGGCTCAGAGGGATAAGTAATACAGTAGGCATTTCACAGCTGGTCTGGGGCAGAGCTCCGAACTCGCGCCAACCCTCCTGCTCTTGCCACACTACCACATTCTAAGAGGACCTGCTGAGGCCTGGCATGGGGCACATGGGGAGAGGCAGGAGCAGGCTAGCAGAGTGGAGGGAGGACGTGGGGATCACAGCTGCCTTGCTGATCTCCGGACACAGCCTGCGTGTTGCCGGGGCATCAGACAGGGTACCTGAAAGTCATCCCAGCAGCCAATGCGTGTGGACCCTGAGGTCTCTGCCCCCTCCCCTATCCCTCCACTCTCTTGAGCTGCTCTGGACAAATACGAATTCTGCTGTCATTTACTGGGGACCTCTTCGGAAAAAGCGTATTGGGACAGGTGCTATAGAAGTGCAGAGAGAGGGGCGCCTGAGTGGCTCAGTGGGTTAAAGCCTCTGCCTTCGGCTCAGGTCATGGTCTCAGGGTCCTGGGATCGAGCCCCACATCAGGCTCTCTGCTCAGCAGGGAGCCTGCTTCCTCCTCTCTCTCTGCCTGCCTCTCTGCCTACTCATGATCTCTCTCTCTCTCTCTGTCAAATAAATAAATAAAATCTTAAAAAAAAAAAAAAGTGCAGAGAGAAGGACAGATGGGTGGGCGAATATGAGAAGTGCTTCCCCTATCCCCAAGCGGGGGTAGTCTTGGTCAGAAGAGGAAGAGGAGGGAGGAGGCCACGGCTGTGGCAACTGGTGAGATACTCCAAGCTGCCCAGCAGGCAGCTCCCAGGGGACACACCATGCAGCCCCTGTCCCTCCCTGGCCCCCAGATGCCTTCTTGTTCTGACTCCTCAAATTTCATATTGAAAGCTGCATTCCTTTGCCTTATAGACCAATAAACCGCACAGGCCCCTGCGAAAGGTTGCAGGCTAAACTTTTATCAGTCATGGGCAGCTGGTGTGGATTGGATTCCCATGTTCTTTCCTGGAAGCAGTTTTGATGGAGGCCCTTGCTCATTAGGCCCTGAGGGACAGGTCAATGGGAGAGCAAGCTGCTCACCTCCTGGTTTGCCGTCAGGCTCCGGAATAAGAAGGGGTTAATTTTTTGAGTTTTAGTTCATAAGGCAAAAGCCAGAGACAGAGGAAGGGGGGCTACTGAGGGCTGATTTTGCCTACATTTTGTGCTCTCTCTCTTTCTCTCTCTCTCCTCCATCTATCCACTCAGTTATGTTCCATTTCATTCCTAAGACTGCATATCCAATGGCTTTTACACTTGTCAGAAGGTTTGACTAATTCAGCTCTGAGTTTCCTGGGAGCCGAAGCAAAGAGATCAGTGGAGGATTCTATGTCCACAAGATACAGACCGAGTGCTCAGAAGAACAGCTTTCCCTGGTACTGAGAGTTAAGAGAGACCTTCCCCAGGAAGCCCAGAGACATGATGCCACATGATACAGTGGAAAGCACCAGGGGGCCCCCCAGCCCTGCCCCATGGGTCATCCTGCAATCTCCCAGAGCACTGGGCAATCTTGTGCCAAGGGTAAACTCCAACGTGATAGGGTCCCAGAGTCTGACCTAATTCAAGACCTCATTTAGCACATCCACCCTCCTCCGTGGGGACAACTTTGGATGAAAACAGACAACAGGGAGCTTGAGGCTTCATTCCCTGGGGCAGCTGGCAGTAGGGGCAGAGTCCCCACGGTCCTGAAGATTCCCACATTGTGAAGATCCATAAAACTGAAGGCAGCGTTGACAACCTCCCTTGCCAATTAAGGACTCCTGTGCAAGTGGGTATGTGTCTGATGGCAGGACCAACACATGTCTCAGAAAACCACACGGCACAGTCTGCTACAGAATGTGGCTGTGGGGTCGGAAAGACAGGTTCAAATCCTGGCTTCATCACTCTGCAGCTATTTGACCTTGGGCAAGTGGTTTAACCTCTCTGGGACCCAGTCTCTCTAGGGAGAAAAGGGGAAAATACCAGTAACTACGTCATGGAGTTGCTGAAAGGGTTAATTACAATAATGGGGTCAAGTGTCAAGTACAACTCGTGGCACCAAGTAATGCTCACTGAACACTAGGTATTATTGTTAACATTACTGTCATATTTAAAAATGTATAAAGACCAGGCACATTCCAATATATAGAATGTGGGCATTTTGGACTCCAGGATTTTGTGCCCTAAAACATGGCTCCAATAATTTAAGACTAGAAATAACGAGGAGCCCAAATAACTATCTGGTGAAATCCTGCCAAATACCCATAAATGATATTACTTCCTGCTAAACCACTCAAGAAGTCTTTGCTGCAAAGTGTACCCCCAGAAAACAAATGATTTGATTCTACTTTATGTAACTTTGACCATAAATTGATTACATGTTGGGTGGCATTTCTGGAAAATGATTTGTATTTGAGGAGAGATGCTCTTTAGCCATTCTTGCTGATAATGAATAGTTGACAGGGCCGTTTGCAAGGAGACCATTCCTAGCACGCAGCATTAACTCATCCCCAGGGTGGAGAATGGGCGCCCTCACCTTCTCAAGCATGCTTAATGCTGCCAGTGGTGGTAGGGATTTTTGACTCTCTAAAACAAAAATATTTATTTAAAAAATAATTACCACTCAAGATCATCATCTTCTCTATGCATAGGTGGTTTCTATTGACCCCAGTTCCCCTAGGATGCAGTTTTAAGATGCAAGGCCTATAGAAATATCACTGAACCAGGGGTCTATACTGAGCATATACTTCAAAGACCAGTATGTCTCATGGACCCCAGTTTGAGAATCAGCGACTTTGTCCACAGTCCACTCTGAGTCAGAGTCAGAGGCCATGGGAATACCCATGAAAATGTCAAACCAGTATCTTCACAAAGGTACAGATAACATCATTTCAATTCTGAATCAGTCATATCTAAATCATCGAAAATACGGTCTGAGAAATCTACAATTTAATTTCATTCATTTATTCACCCCATTTTTATTGAGTGCCAAGCCCATGTCTGGTATTATGTCAGGCACTGGAGTTTCTGTGTTAAGCTAGGCAGCTGTAGTCCTGTCCTCATGGGGTTGTTAGTGTACGGAGGGGGAAACTGGCATCAAGTAAGTAATCAACAGTGTGATAAAGGTTAGGGAGGGCAGGTCTTGGGATGGAAGGGGGACCTATATAGCCAGGAGACCTACCTGGGGGTCAGAGAGTTTGTCAAAGAGGAAGGTGACATAGGTTTAAAGGGAAATCTGATATATTACCAAAGCTGTAATTTTTAAAAAGTCGGGTTCAGTGGAATCCACCCAAAAGGACCATGCAAGCATGCCAGAGAACTGATAGAAAGGCTCTGCAGTCATTCTCGTGGGAGATGGGGTGCCCTCTCCTCTTTCACGACGGTGCTCCATCTGGGCAGAGAGGGAGTTCTTACCTGGAGCTCGGCATGGTGGACCTGGGCTGCTGCCGTGGCCACCTGGTCCTCCAGATCTGCCAGCTCGGTCTCATCGGTGCCACCGTGGATGCAGCGGGCGGCATCCTCCAGTTCGTTGAGCTGACCTTCCAGTCCGTACACGGTGCCCGCCGCCAGGTACACCTGCAGGGGAGGCGCAGCCTCTGAGCTCAGGTTTTGGAACCGGGACTGGTGGGGTCCTTTCAGGGCACCCTGGACATAGAACCAGGCTCAGCCCTGGGGGGGAGAGTCAGGGAATGCCCCCACTGAAATGGTAGCATGAAGTTCTTACTGCCCCCTCACTGTCAACCACACCTACCCCCCCCCCCAAACTTTCCTGCAGGAAAAAACAACTTCTAAGTCTTGAAAATATGATAAACTAGTCCAATATGACGTCCAGTATGTGGCATCAGCTACATAAATTGCAAATTTGTCCAGCGATTTTAACAACCATAATGCCAAGACAGAAGATACAAAGAAAAGCCAATGGTGTGATTTTTCCAAGAAAAGTTTTGGTTGGCATTTAGCAACTGAAAAAAATTCAGAAAACATAAGAGATGAAATTAATTTAAAATAATTCCACATTTTGAGTGAATTTCTCTGATTGATGACCTTCGGCTTGCTTGAAGCTGGTTAAGAGCATAAAGATGAACCTGAAATGTGTAGTAGGAAAAAAGTTTATTTCTTAGAAAATTGTGTGATGTTGAAAGAAACATGTCAAATCTATTCATCCGTCAGTGGAGAGAGTTTTTTGAGAGCCTTTGAAAATTAAAGAGAAAATTAGATGAAGAGAATGATCTGAGGAAAAATTAAAGGGAAAAAATTTGACTCATGAGTTTATAAGGCGATTGCCGTACAAGTGGGCAAACAGAAGGTAGAATCGTTGGAATAATTCAGACCGAGGGATGCCGGCCAGGGTAAGCGAAACAAATGTCCTTCAGCCTAAATAGTCATGGGATGCAACAACCAACTACACGGAGCGAGAGTGATCCAAAGAAGCTAATTACTTAACGAGCAGTTTTCGAAATTTAATCAACACATGTAAAGCTCTAAACATGTAATCACAGCAATTTAGAGTCGATTTGAATGAAAACACACGGTCACACATGCTCTTTTAACTTGAGTTAAAAAATAAAACAGGGTAAGCCAAGAGCTTGTGCATGTAATTCATGCGAGTGTTTCGCACTGAGCGACACCGGATGTTGGTGAGGAGGGGAAGAACACTGAGGTGCCCCTACCCTGTCAATTCCCTGGCCCGATCCATGCATCTGCATTAAAACTGACAATTTTACAAAACATTTCAAAGTGGAGCAAAGGCAGGGGCAGGTCTGATGAATGTGCATTTGTGTCATGCCAGGCACGACGAGCTGGGCTGGGGGAGCTTCCCGCAGTGACAGACTCATTGGACGCCATGTTAAGTGATTCTTCAGTCAGAGAGGGGGCCATGAATCAAGTGTCTGCCGACGACTGCCATAGTTCAGTCTGCCCTTAGTTTTGTCCTTCTTTGTCATATGCGAGGATCAGAGAACTTCTGTTTCTAAAAGATCCTCACAGTTAATATAAGACATTTATTCTTTGTCTTGAAAACAAGATACCCTTCTTCATTGTTTGTCACACGAAGGAAATGAATATTTCAAAGCTATCTGAGTGGAGAAGACATTAAAAATTTGCATCTCAAAAGTTAGGAAGTTGAAAACTTCTCTTCAGTGGGGAATAAAATCGAGGAGAGACAGAAAGAGAGGGAGGGAGGGACGATACAAGGTAAATGTATTTTGATGAGATAATTTTAAATACAGACTTACAGGGTTGTGCAATGAAACAAAATTTGGAATGATTATTTAAATGAAACGAATAATTTGAGTGAGTGTGGCAATAGGGTTAAACATAACTTGTCACAACTTTGGTCTCAAGAACCTTGATTTTTCTGGAAACACACAAAGCTCAACATCATCACATCCCACGGCTGTGTCATCTTAATAGTCTCTTGTTTTGTCTTCGACATGGTCATCTGCTAATATTCTTTGTTTTCTCTGCCAAATCAAGGCAATATGAACTAGTTCCAAGCCCTCAGCAAGGCCAGAATGTTCATCTTTTACTCCGTGTTCCCTGAAAGCCTGCTCTCCTGGCATGAGGGGGTGAGGGAAGGTTCTGCGGTTTGGCCCTGATGCGGGCTGCGCAGGAACTCAACACCAAGGTGATGGCGCCTCAAGGGCCGGTGTTGGCCATGATGGTGACCACACATATTTATTGAGCCAGGCACTAAGCCAAGGGTTTTATGGGACATTTCTCCTTTAATGCTCGTGGCAATCCCTGAGGTGCATGCTATTATCATCGCTGTCTTAAAGAGGAGAACGTTAGATCCTGGAGGTTGAGTGGCTTCCCCAGTCCTCAAAGCTGGGGAGTGGTGGAGTCGGGATTTGAGCTCGTGGGGGGCTGATGTCAGACCCCATGCCTTTATCCGCTCTGCCTTTTGATGCCCTGATACTTAATCTTGCTTGCAATGTTATGACATTTTGCATTTGAAACTCTGACCTAAAGGTACTTGAGTTATTGTGGTTATAGATCAACCTGACGTTGGTTCTGTTGCTGGGGGTGAAATAACACAAGTTAACACGCCATGATAATGGAATGCTATTCTAGTCTTAAAAAAGCAATCCATTTGAAAACCATTAACCTGGAATTGCTGGCCGAGTAAAGGCCCTCTTTTGGCGAGAACCATGGTGACCATGTCTGTGTAAGCTACGTCTTCTCCAAGCTCCAGCCGCTGATGCCCATGACCCCATGGATTGGCTCCTGGTTCAACTCACCTTCTTCAAAGTGGTTCAAGGGACAAGAACGGGTGTTTCATTAAGGAAGGACTTTGTGGTCAAAGCTTCAAGGGTAAAGAGAATTAAATTCTCTTTAGTCTCTTTAGTCTCTGCAGGACTTCTCAGTCTTTAATGTGCTAACACGTTTCTCAGTTTTCCTAGAAAGACTATACAGATTGCTGAAACTGATTTGATTTTATAGTATCCTGTTGGACTTGCCTTCCATGAAACACATTCTAGAGGACTACGCCTAGACAGTAATTGATAGCATTTCTTTGCTTGCTCTCGAAAGCAGAGGACCACCGAAGTAGCCAGGACCATCTCCACAAGGCCCAGGGCCAAGTCCTCTCCTGTGCCACGGGGGGCGCCCGAGAGCCTTGAGAAGGAGGACCAACATCCTCTACCTGCTCCCAGATTCTGTGACAGAGCTGGGCTCCCCCATGGGGCAGTTCTACTGTGTCTGTGGCCACTATAGACACCATGGGATTTGGTGTCACCAAAAGTTTACAGGGCAGTGCTCAAAGGGAAGTTGGGGCTGTCCCTGCACTGCCTCTGTGCTGGGAATTACCGGGTGCCCCAGGCTGTCCGTCATTTAGCAAAGAAGAGAATGAGGAAGGTCTTCCGATGGTGGTGGGGGTGTGAGGGAGCCGACTCATCCCTCCCACTTGTAACCCTGCCTAAATCCACAAGGTGGCCTCTGTGGGTCCCTATTCCTCACACCACGGGTCTGAGAATGGTCATGCCAGTGGTTCTGTTGACCCCTAGATCCACTTTCCACCCTTCCCTGCCCCTCTCTGTTCTCTGTGGGGCTGACCTGGATGAACGTCATCACCCAGGCTCCCTTGCTGGCTGGGATGGGTTTGGTCACTGGGAGACAACCAGCAGGAGGTGGAAGGTAGGAGGAAGAGGAAGTTAGTCTCCGGCCCCCCAATCCCCTGTGCAAGCTTCATGGTGACAGCTCCCACTAGGGGGCGCTCCTCCGGGCTCCCGCTCTCCGTGGACTTCACTGACCAGGGGTGGTGACCACTCCCCTCACCCCCGCCCGCCCCCAACCCCGACTGCCACTCTCTGGGGGCCTCAGCATCCCTGAACCTTACCCACACCTCAGAGAATAGTCCCTTCCTGAAACTCTGGTAGCCAATGTTCAGAGGGTGAGCGTAAGTGTCTCCGTTTCTATTTCTGATATTCCCGGCTCCACGGCACAAAGGAGCAGGGCCGCGGAGAAAAACGAAGGACGAAGGAGCTCCCTTTAGAACACAGACAGACAAAAAGCCCCGGTTTAATTAAATCCGCTGCACCCCGAGGCGCGTTGAAGAATCAGCCCCGCCCTTCGCTGCTCAGCTGAATTCGCTGAATTCCATCCTGGAAACCGCAGAGCAAAACCAGCCCCAGGGCTCTGTGATCTTTATCTCTAAAGAGATAAAGGGAAGAGTCATCCCTTCTCTGACTCAAAACCCACAGAATTCAAAGGAATAGAGATGGAGTTTCTTCCGAGGTGCAATTTGAAAAGCTGGAAGGGGGAAGGGAGGAGAGGGAAGAAGCAGTTAACTCTTGGGGGACAGGGGTGCAGGGAATTACAACACTCCCCCCCCACCCCCCCACTCCCCCGCCTTAGGGGGCAGGTCCCTGCTGGGGTTTCTGACATGTCACATCAGCGGGCTAAGTGGATGTGTTTCGACCTGAAAATGTTAAGGAACCCAAGGAAAGAAACATAGTGTATAATAAAAGGATCTTACAAAATGAAAACTCCCATGAAGCCATTGCATTTTTCAACATGCCCCTTGGAAGAAAAAAAAGGCATGTTGCCTTTGCTTAAACTGTGCCCTGGGAACCCACAGTCGGCACTTAAATCTGAATGTTTTTTTAATACGATACTTTAGTAGAACAAAACAAAACAAAAAACCACCCCTTTCCTGGTGAGCCATATCTTGACTTTAAATTTTTCCGTTCTGTGTGTCCAGAATAAAGGCCATTTTTAGGACTATCAACACTGAAAGAACTGTATTGTAGACATATTTAAAGAACAGACCCTCCACGTTAGCAATAAAACATTTCTTTCCAAGAAAAGGACTTCATTCGTCTGAATCATGTACCGGGTAAACATCCTTCAAGCACCTCTGCGTCAAGCTCTGCGCTAGGGCTGGGGCTCCTCATGAGAAAGACCTGCAGGTTCTGCAGGGATTCATACGTCTGATCCCTGATCTGGGGGTGACTGGGCTCCTGCCTCTCTGCATCTCCCCCTCCAATATTTGACAACGTCTGGAGACATTTTTAAATTTTTTTTAAAAAATATTTTTTAAAAAATATTTTATTTTCTTTCTTCCTTTCTTTCTTTTTAAAGATTTTATTTATTTATGAGAGAGAGAGAGAGAGAGAGAGAGCACAAGTGGGGTGAGGGGCAAAGGGAGAAGCAGACTCCCTGCTGAGTAGGGAGCCCCACGTGGGGCTCCATCCCAGGATTCTGGGATCATGACCTGAGCCGAAGGCAGACCCTTAACTGACTGAGCCACCTAGGCGCCCTGACTGTCACATGTTGAGGTCATGGGCATCTCATGGGTAGAGGCCAGGGACGCTGCTGAACGTCCTTCACCTACAGGACACCCCCACAATAAAGAATTATCGACCCCGAAATGTCAATGCTGCCAATCTAATGGGGACAGATGAGTGGATAGAAAGGGCAGCAAAGTGAGGTAAGGGGGCAGATAGACCTCTAGGTTTTATGGGAATTCCAAGGGAGAGAGTCTTTAACTTTTAAGAGAAAGCAACTATTGGCATTTTTTTTAAAACCTTGAGTCGTTTTGATTTGTTGTTTCGACTTTTTGCAAAAATTGCCTCTACTAACGGTTCCTGATTTCTGAGAACTGTATTCAGGACAGCACCCCACAATCAGGGTTGACTCTGCTGAGTCTGGAAAGATGGAACCGCCTGACTTGATACGACTTCCATGCGCAGGACTATACCCACTGGTGACGGTGACTATGGCCCGAGTGGCTACTGTCCCAAGCTCTGTGTCACCCCCTAGTCTGCAGTGTTGGAAAATTCTCATTAGGAATTTATTAAAACACTCAACAATGAGTGCAGATATTTCTATGTAAGAACCTGGTACCTCCTTTCGGTCCTCCCAAGTCAGGCTAGAAAAATCCACTACCAGCACACAAGCCTGGAACCAGGGTAGACCACTTGTGCCCTACATTCTGTTGGCAACCACCCCCTTTCCCTGTGGCAGTGCTCCGCCTGGATCCCAACCGGGTCCCTTCTACAGTTTCTGCATCCCCTACCCCCCAAGCTTCAGTGTGCTTTTGTTCCCAGGCTCAGCTATACAGAAGACCGCCTCGGGCTCTTGTAGACACTTTGCTTGCTTGCTTGCAGAGACGGAAGTGTCTGCTGGCTGCAGGAAAGGCCAGTTCCTTTGCCTCAAGTCAGGACAACCCTGAGATGCAACTGATACCCTCGGGCTTCCTGCAGGATCGGGTCAAAGTTACTCTTCGTTTAAGGTCACACCTTTGTTGGGGCCCCTGAGTGGTTCAGCTGGTTAAGTGTCTGCCTTTGGCTCAGGTCATGATCCTGGGATCGAGCCCCGTGTTGGTCTCCCTGCTCGGCGGGGATCCTTTTCCCTCTCCTAGCTTGTGTGCTCCCTGTCTCTCTCGGTGTCAAATGGATAGATAATATCTTAAAAAAAAAACAAAAAACAAAAAACTCACACCTTCCCTTGACTTCTTCCCTTTCCCCTGTTTTTCCCCACTCCCTGACCAGCCTCCCTGATGGAGTGCTTCCTAAGAAATCACTTGCACGCACAATCACTTCCGGAAGAAGCAGCAGCAGCACAATCACCCGGAAGAAATCACTTCCGGGTGTGCTTCTGGAGAACCCAGCCCGAGCCCCTCCCTGAGAATTTATCTGCTACGGTGGTAGTGTGGCTGCATCCCTGCCCTGTTTGGGATGGGTTACACCTCCATCGGTTTCTTCTTTGCACCTGTTTGCCCTAGACAGGGAACATCCCCACTGTCTTACGTTTTCTTCCAGGGAAGTCAGCTGCTCATCCAGTCTCACTTGGTCTGTCCCGAGAGGAAACGTCCCCTTCTCTCTGTCGGGAGGAACAGGTGGGAGCTCCAAGGGCCCTGCCGACTCTGCTATCAGCTCCTCTGTGGCATTGATGACCTTCAGGACTTCTGTGGAGATGTTGCAGAGAGAAACAGCAGAATACTTCTGTTTGGTCCGATAACAGAAGGGGACAGAAGACAAGAACATTAACATTAACATTAACAATGACATGGAAATTCGACATCATCACGGTGCTCATCATGAGACTGATTCCATTATAACACACACGAATGTCGATATACCGAAGGAACAAGAAGCTAAAAAGTCTAGCCGGCGGGAGGGCACCTGGAGGTGGCCTGATTTGACATGGCCTGGCTTCTGGGACTCACACGGAATTATTTGATTCTGTCCCTCCACTGTCCTTCCCCTCCAGGGAAGAAGGCGACCCCTTGAGGTCCAGACCCTGCTCGCTGCTGGTGGTTTTATCGCCACAGCTCATTTTCTGGATGATATTCTACTTCCTCAATAGAGCTTCAGTCGCAGACTCTGTCCAACCACATCCATGGTTGGTCCAATAGGGAGCTTTCTGGACTGGGCGTTAAGACACCTGGGTTCTAGATCTGACTCTAACTTCATTTAATGATGGGATCTTGACCCAGTTCCTGTGTACTTCTAGAACTCAGCTTTGTCATCTGAACAATGAGAGTGTTGGAAGAGTTCCCTTGCTGTGTGTCGGTAGCCCCTGTGTGTTTAGCTCCCACACACCTGTTGTCAAGCCCGTTGTCCCTTGCCTCTGCTTGACCAAGGAGGCTGAACCGAGAAAGACTCCATTTCCCTCATCTCTCGCAGCCAGGGGCAATGATGTGACACAGTTCTGACCAGTGAGCCTGACAGGAAAGCCTGCCCAGGGGTCTCGATGAAAGCTTTTGTTTTCTTAAGCAGGTGAATAGATCCAGCTGACGCCCTCCTTCCCCGCTCCTGTCTACCTCGATCACAGGTGTGCAGTTGTGACAAATACCAAAATGCTGAGTAAGGTGGGTTAGAGAGCCTGAAAGAGCCTGGCCCAGACAGCCGCGGATCGGCTGAACCGCCGGGAGTCACCCCTGTCTCTGAACATCTTGTTACATGAGAAAAATAGTCCCCTACCATTGAAGCCACTGTTGGCCAGATTTTCTGTTCTTTGCAGCTGAATATAGTTCTCACTGACACAAGCTTTTACATTCAGGGCTGAAAATTACAATCGGTACAGATCTGGGCCAAGGTCATTGATGGAGAGAGGCACTGCAACCACAACAAATTATCCGCATCTTTGAATTCATCGTGATAGGACATCAAGTAGCAGGCTGAAGTTCAGTGTTTCTGGATGGCAATGGTTTCTATCTAGAACCCAGTTTATTTATCCCATCAAAGGGTTTGCAAACTGGAAGTCAAATATTGCCTACCGCCAACTGGGGTGTGTGTGTGTAGCATTTACCAGTAAAATGTTTCAAGAAAATCTGGAATTTTAATGCCTTTGGTACCTTCTAAAGTACCTTTCTCACTCATATATCCTGGCCAAAATATTAATGATGGCTATGGCATGATTTTGCAAATCTGTTCCTCTAAGTAGATTCTACTTGCTAGAGGATGTTTTGATACCCTTCCCAATTCGATGTGTTTAAGTGACAAGTCACAGTCTAAAAGCTGGCTCTGGGGTTCCACGCCGAGGGACAAGGTCTTGTATCTGTCAACCCCTTGTAGGGTTAGGGCACGTGTGCTCAGAGGGCTCCCCATCCAGCCTGTCCCCTCCAGAAAAGCTGCTTGACTGACCCAAGAGCCACACTCCTTTTGGTTCAAGGGACTTTGCTACAAACCCAAACAAATGGGCCTGGGCTGTCGGGAGAATGGGATGGAAGGACGGTGACACAGACCCAGTGAAATAAGGTCAGTGTCCCTGGGAACAGGCAGGGTCAACGCTTCACCAGAGGAGAAACTTGCAGGGGCTGTCCCCCGCCATCCAGGACACCGTGACTCGCTGTGGCGGAGTGTGAAGTGGAACTGGGCTCAAAATGATTTTGGCACTCAACAGCTGCCACTGTTTGCTTAGGTCCATTTTAGAAAAAGGGACGTTGTACGAATGAAAGCAGATTTATCACCTTTCTCTCAGGATATAAGTTTGTGTTTAGAAAGTCTGTCCCTTATTTGGTAAAAGGGGTGTTCTTTGTACATTTTTTTTAAAACATTCTTTTTTTTTTTAAGATTGTATTTATTTAATCGACCGAGAGACAGAGACAGCGAGAGAGGGAACACAAGCGGGGGGAGTGGGAGAGGGAGAAGCAGGCTTCCTGCTGAGCAGGGAGCCTGATGTGGGACTCGATCCCAGGACCCTGGGATCACGACCTGAGCCGAAGGCAGACACTTAATGACTGAGCCACCCAGGCGCCTCCTTTGTACATTTTTTGAAGAGAAAGACATATGACTAAGAGATTCAGAAAAAGACCACAGCACAGTAGAAGGGAAAGTGTGAACGTTTACACATGTCTCCAATTAAGACAGCATCGTTAGAGGGTCAAGGTTATTAATGGGAAGGATTTAAGAGGCGCTGAAACAGGTCCTGCATCCTGACTCCAACTGAACACATCAACAAAGCGATAAGCGGGGCATTCCTGTTGCTTGGAGGTCATTGTTCCATTCTATCCATAAATAGTCTTGTTTATTCAACCAGCGGGGTTGCAAGCTGGAAGCCAAATACTGCCCAGAGGTGTGCTTTTTGACAAGAATGCCTTCCACGAGACGCGTATTTGCCAGTTCTCTGCAATCCCCGTGCTGTTCCTTTTGCATATTTTATTGGGGGTGGTCTATGGTGTGCAGACTGTTCCAGGTGCTGGGATAAAGTGGGCAATGGATGAAGCCCCCGCCCTCATGCCTTTAGTCCTACGCCAGCCCCTTGACATGCGGACATACTTCCCCCGCCGCTGACGGCATCTGCATTTGCCACTAAGTCAGAATGTGGCAGTACCCGGCAGCTGGTCTGAGGAGGGCACCACAGCTTCACCTGGAAGGTCTGTGGTCTGGGGAAAGCCCTGGAACACTTCAGAAGCTGACTAGCCTCCAGCTGTGGGAAGTGGGGGAAAAAAAAAAGTATATGAAAACTGGACAAGATCTCTGTGTGGTTGGTGAGCCAGATGGCGGGAGCATCCCCTCCCCCGGTCTGGTGGGTGAGCTCTCCGTGGGGAAATACACGCCGTCGTCCACCAGCCTTTGCAGGGATTCAGGGGCTCCTTGTCCACGACCAAGGACTGGGCTGTTTGCTCGGACATGGTGGGGCGGGGGTGAACAGTGCACCTACCGGAAGTTAAGATACCTGGGATTTAATTGGCTGTTGACAGGAGCAGGGCTGCACACCTCCCTGTTCCTTAGTTTCCTCACTGGTCCAATAAAGGCAATCAGAAGATTTGTTACAAGGCTGACACCAGCTTGTTATGTAAATGTCCTGCTCCCTGGCCAGTCTGGATTTAAAAGTAGAAAGCACCTTGTACAAGTACGTTAACTAAAGCTATATTTAGCACCGGACAGGGTTTTGTTCAGATGAAAAGCTGGTGTGGACGAGGGTGCTGGCTGCAAGCCTCGTGTGTGGGAGAAGTGAATAGCTAAAGGATCCTTCTGCTTTACTGCTTACAGCCCCGGAGAGCCGAGCTGAATGGCACAAACAAAGCACAATTTGAGAGCCCAAGGACAGCAACTATGGTAGCTGACGGTACTCCGAATAGTAATTATAAGATGGATTCAGTATGACAGTTTCATGGGATCGAAGAGAGGAGAGGTGAAAGTGTGGACATTAGCAGAGAGCATAGGGGCAATTACAGAACAAGTGTCCTTGAGGCCAAGGGCCCCACAGATGATGGGATGGAAATGGCCATGCAGTAACAAATTCAACCTTCTAGTGATCAAAGAAATACAAATTAAATAATGAATTTTATTAAGCGCCAGATACCCGCGCGATTCCCTTTTTAAATGCTTGGCGTGAGCCGACATGACTTGGTGCAGCTAGGGCGCCTTGGGATCTGTTTGCTCTGAGGTTCCCACCTGCCTTGGTCTCCCGACCACTGATGGTCACTGCTGAGAGCCCGAGTGTCCACTTCCAGGGCTCGGTGTGTGTTCCAGCCCCATGTGGAACATCGAATCCATCATGCTGACCTCACTACCTCTGAGACTGACCCGAACGGTCCACACTCGGGGTACAGAAGGTGATGAGAAGCACTCCGGTTTCCTCGGTCACTCACCAGAGGCAGCACAATAAGGGACCTCAACAGCGAGTCCTGTTTCCTGCCTGCCTGTAAGCAGCAGCAGGACCAAGGCAGACCTTTCAGAGGGCTGTGGACCACTCCGGGCTCGGGGTCCCGCGATGGTGGTCATTTCAACGGGCCCCAGAAAGCAGAAGAGCAGGGCAGGACCCAAGTCATAAACCCCAGCTGTCTCGTTCTTTTCTCTCTAGGGACTGCACAGAGAAGTAAGACTTCTTTCCTTTTTGTCTCACTCCCCACAAACTTTAGCCTTAGTGATCTCTCCTTCCTGTCCCCATGCACTCCCTCTTCACATAAAACGTGTTGCCAGAACAAATTCCTCTTCCGTTTACCCTTCCTTATAAGTGGTTTGCCAAAGACGAGCAGAATGCGAGGTGTTCCCAGGGACAGATTCTGAGTCTACAGAGTTCTAAAGAAAACACGGTTTCCATCCTAAATGCTAGATATACTTGCTTGTTAGCAATCCTTGTAAACTCTCCTGAGATTTTTTCCCCGGCGTCATCATTCATTTCAAAGCGTCCTGTCGGACAAAGAAATGCAGACTCATTGCAAGCCGGAATAGACGGGAATGCTCCTTACCAGAATACCCCAAGCTTGCCAACATGCGAACAGCGGGAGCGCGTGAAATGCCTGGCTTCCCGGAGAGGGAACACTCCGGATGCCAGAGGGCTGATTTCAGCCCCGGCTCCCCCCAGGCGCCAGCACGTGTCTGCCTGACTCAGCTGGGCCCAAAACAGATCCTACGTCCGGCTGTGTGTGACGGACTGGGGCTGTAATGGAGGCCTGGGCTGTCTATTTATCTGGCTTGATATAAGTCTTGATATGATCTCATGGAATACAATGTGAGGGAAAAAAAGCTTTCTGGGTTAAATGATGTATGCAGGTGTCTGGGGCAGAAGAGGATTTTCTCTAGCTCTACCTTGGGAAATGTTCCGATGCCTGTAACAAGAATAGGAAAGCTAAACAGAGAGAGGCTGAAGGAACCTGGGCACTAGGGTTTTTGCGAGATACAGAAGCAGGCAGTAGGCTTTGAGGTCCACGGGCCGATCCACGAAATGGGGGTGGGGAGTGGCAAGGGGACTCCCACTCTGGCAAAGGGCCTCCTTGTCCGCCGGGCTCAGCAGGCATGGAGCCCACGGCTCATCATTCTTTCAGGAGTCTACAAAAATGTTTTAGTTTTTTTTTTTTTAAAGATTTTATTTATTTATTTGACAGAGAGGTAGAGAGAGCACAAGTATGCAGAGCAGCAGGCAGAGGGAGAAGCAGGCTTTCCACTGAGCGGGGAGCCCGATGTGGGACTCGATCCCAGGACGCCGGGATCATGACCTGAGCCAAAGGCAGCCGCTTAACCGACTGAGCCACCCAGGTGCCCTGTTTTAGTTTTTTTTTTAAATTAAAAAATAAGAAGATAAAAAAGAACTCTTAGGTCCAGGAACATGCTTTAATACATAATATTAATATATTAATCTTTTTTCCTACACGGTTGTAAAGTTTGATTTGTTAGTGGGTTTTATGGAGGAAAGGGCTCGTGAGGGCAGAAGTGCTTGGGTGCGGGGAAGTCATACGTTGGCCTTGAAGTGGCTGCTCTGGAACCTGTCTGTGAGAAGGCGCGTGGGCAGCGGTGGCCTGGTCAGGCCTGTCCCCTGGGAGGCTTTGCTGTCCTCCCTAGACAATCGTGAAGGCCCCAAGCAGGCCCCTATGGGAGGGCTGTCCATGCACACTTGGAGAAGCCTCCCTAGCTTCCTCAACTGCTGTACAGAGACGGAGGCTGTGGGTGCTGTGGTCCCGCGGCTTCCTACTGAGGACTGATGCGAATGTGACCTCCTCATTGCACACCCCAGACCACGAGGCTTGGGAAATTCAGGTGACACTGCCTGTGACATTTTGGGCAAATGATTAACCTCCCTGGGGCCGCTGCTGTGAAAGAGATAACACCATCTAGCTCAAGAGGCTTTGGAGAGAGTAAATTAGACAGCATGTGTCAAGTGGCCGCACAGTGCCTGGGTCCAGGGTTGGCGCCTCCTCAACAGCCCCCCCCCCCCTGCACTGTCTCTAGGTGGACCTGTTAGTGGCGATGGGCTGGTGACTTAGATGCCCTTCATTATACATCATGCTCTGGAAACAGTGTTCCTTGCCTACCTGGTGTTTTGAAGAATGCTTTTTACTGTTCTTTACTGAAAAAAGTTTAACGTTGCTGCTCTTCATTTCCCAGTTTTTTTTCTTGCCAACTAAGAATATTTTAAAAAGAGGGGCACCTGGGTGGCTCAGTCAGTTCGGCATCTGCCTTCGGCTCAGGTCATGATCCCCGAGTCCCAGGATTGAGCCCCGCATCGGGCTCCCTGCTCAGTGTGGAGTCTGCTTCTCCCTCTGCCCTTCACCCTGCTCTTGTGCTCTCTCTCACTCACCTCTCCCTCAAATAAATAAACCAAATCTTTAAAAAAATATTTTAAAAAGAAAAAAAGCCACTATGATCTAGTATTACCTACTACCACCATAATTTCATAAACAAGGGGTAACTTAACATCAAAAACGGAGAACGTAATATCTGACTCTAGAATGGTCTGTCCTAAGAAATGATGGTGGGCAATCTGACATGGATAGGAAGACCGCCCTCCCCTCCCCCCCCCGCCCCCTGCCCCCCCCCCCCCCCCAGCCAGGCACACACACGTATCCTGGGAAATATACACACACGTATTTCCCTTTGACTGGGAGCAGAGTGAACCAGGCGTACTGCTATGCCGTAAAAACAAGGCATGTCATTGCCGAGCTGGGAAACCGAACTAACCAGGTCCTCAGACATCACCTGCTACTTCCCATCAGCACTAATTGAATGCAAGCCTTCAGGAAGAGTCTATTCCATGCCAGGGCCCTGGCGCAGAGCCCTGCAGGGGACGCAGAGGCCCGTCAGCCATCGTCCCTGTCCTCAGCAGACAGGGGAGAGGGACACAAAGACAGCAGGTAGCAGAAGACAGGCCCTACCCTGCACTGTGAGCGATGAATGGGCTGCAGATCCGCAGGGGCCCCACTGCTCTGTGACTTTGGGGTTGGTCCGGAAGCAAGAGAAAGAAGTTAGGAAACAGCGAAGATGAAGAGGGTCCTTCGGACACCAGTCCTGGAGGCGTGACGACATGGCAGCCTGGGGTGTGCCCAGGATGGCAAACAGGAGAAGGGAGATGGGCAGGGCAGCGCCCCGAGTGGCAAACTCAGGAGTTTGAGTTTTGTGCTCCCGGCAAGCAGGTGCCACGGCAGGTTCTCACTGCTGTTGTTCTCAGAAGCCGGCATTTCCCGGGCACTTACCTCGTGCCAAGCTCTGGGATGAGCACTTTGTCGGCTTGCCTCCCTGAGCTCTCCTGACCGCCCTCCGACGCCCGTACTATGATCCCGTCTCCCGGATAAGGAGCTGAGCCTTAGGGAGGGGTTTGCTCTGAAGGAGCTGGCTTTGCACCCAGATGTGCCTGGTTCGGAAGCCCACGTTCCTCACAGGCCTCTCGAGAGGCTTAGGTTTGTAGGAAGGCAGTTCTGACCGGGAGAGGAGGGACAGATTTAGGGCCGGGGAGAACCCGAGGCTGAGAAAAGCATCGGAAACTCTTACTGCAGCTGGAATTCAAGGTCACCGGGGCTGGGGCTGCGGAGTGCGGAGGGAGGCAGCAGGACGGGCTGCGAGGCCAGCCGGCTGAGCCCGGTGAGCCCAGCGAGCCGGCACAACCCGACGCCGGTGAGGAGACACCAGCAGAGAAAGCAGGGCTTTCAACGCCAGCAGAGAAAGAAGGGCTCCCTGGGCTCTTGGAATAAGGGAGAATATAGTATTTCTTTTCTTTTTTTTTTTAAAGAGTTTATTGATTCATTTGACAGAGAGAGAGAGAGAGAGAGATCACAAGTAGGCCGAGAGGCAGGCAGAGAGAGAGGGAGAAGCAGGCTCCCCGCTGAGCAGAGAGCCCAATGCGGGGCTCAATCCCAGGACCCTGGGATCATGACCTGAGCCGAAGGCAGATGCTTAATGACTGAGTCACTCGGGTACCCCTCGAATCTGTCATTTTTGCTGTCAGGTCTCCTGAGTGGGTTGGCGGGGGACACAACCTTCATAGCTGGGTTGGTAAAAAGGAGAAAATGGTGAAAGTGTGGGGCCCTCCTGTTCTCTTTTTAGCCTTGTGATGAATGAACGTTCCTCGGGGGGCTAATGGGAGACCTCGGACCTCCCAGGTAACGCAGGGAAGAGCTTTACCAGGGCTCTTCTAAGGCCCTGTTGGAACACAAAGGGGTAGCTCTCATGCAGCCTAGAAAAGCCCTTCAGGAGCTCACGCTGCATAAAACCCACGTGGGGTCCCACTTTCTCCCCTGCGGATGGCTGCTCCCGAGACCCCTCCAGGAGGGAACGGAAGAAGAGAGAAGGCAGCCAGCCCAGAGCTAATGTGGGTCCACCCGGTGCCACTAGGACTCCAGGCTTCTCATGATTACATTTAGCCCTCACGACAACCTGACCCGGTTGATGTTTTAATTCCATCTCTAGAGATGAAGGAACTATGGCTCAGAGAAGATGCAGAGCTGGGATCTGAGCCCAGAGACTTTGGTCTCGGAAGCCCACGCTCCTTCCCACCTGTCACACCACCTCCTCCGCGCATAATTCCTGGAACCCAACGGTCTGTAGGAAGTGACTGTGGAACTGAATGGTACTGAATAATCAGATCAGTGAACATCACATAGGTCAGCCAGAGAAGGGCTGCATTGACATCCAGCGGAACGAGCTTCTCGATTTGGCCACGCCACCCACCAAGCCACACTACAGAGCTTGAGATCTCCCCCGTGACAAGCTCTGAGCCTTCCTGAACCCGCCTAAGATTGAGCCAGCAAGGACACTCAGGGAAAAGGAATATGATCTGGAAGGAAATCTGCTCTAAGTGTGGTCCAGACTTCATGGTCTCCTCGTTACTTTTCTGTCCCATATTATAGATGCTGTGTTGGCTTTAAGAAATGCTTCCATCAAACTACCAAGAGGAAGCAAGGAAATTTATCCAAATATCCTGATTTCGTGTATTCCCCCCCTCGCTGCTTTTCAAAGGTAAGAAAAGAAACTCCATATGTCCTCTTCAATAGTTGACAGAAATCTGCTAGAAAAATTCAATGCAAATATGTTTCAGCTCTCATAAAACATAAGGCGCTCTGGTGAGGCCTCTACAACCCGTCAAAATACACCCTCCACGAACAGACCCGTCCCCGAAGTAACTTGATGACAGAGGGTGACATAGACTTGTGGAAGGAAAAACAATAAATTCACATATGTAATAAAATGAAACTACAAACCATAACAGAGGTGAGAGAACTGACCCCTAGGAAGGTTTGGGTTCCTAAATCATCTAGGCATTGATGGTCAAGGCCGTGTATGAAAGAAATAAGATCTCCTGACTTAATGGTGATGACAGAAGGGAATTTTTGAAAATTCTGCACTTTCGTTCCAGAATGAAACTCCCCGGTCTGTATGTTTTCCTGAGGTCATGTTCTTGTTTAATGCCGGCCCACTGACACCCGGTGAAGGCCACTTCGGGACTGGCGGGGGTGACAAAAGAGGGGGGCTGAGGGGGCCATTACCTTCGCCCAAACCTCCCTGGCCGGCGTCTGGTAGGCAGGACTTGCTTTCCCAGCAGAGGGGGTGATCGCGGTCATCAATCTTTTTTGCTTTTGCAGACTTACTGGCTGCTCTCCAGAAAAATTGCTCCTGATAAAGACCGGAAGTGTTTGCCCAGGGCCGGCGGTAACCGGGGTGCTGCTGGGGCACGAGCTCACTTCTGAAGAAGCCCAGCGAGACGTAAAACCACCTTCCACGTTCACTGGGAAAGCAGGTGATTCTTTTTCCCTCACGGCAGCCTGGGGGAGCTTGGTCAACGAAAGGTCCTCCTTCCTTGTCACTTCTCTGCGGACACCTTTCCAGGTGCTCCTTATGTCACTCGGAATAAAAGCTGAGGTTCTCCGCGCGGCCCCCGTCACTTCTCTCACTGCTCTCCCCACCGCCATATTGCTCCAGCCACTCTGGCTCTTCCCATCAGTTCCTTAAACTTGTCCAGGTCATTTCCACCGTAAGGCTTTCTTGTGTTTCTCTGCTGGGAAGGCCCTTTCTTTAGATCTTTCCCGACTTCTTCCTTCTTGTCCTTCAGGCCTCAGTCCAAGGGACACTCGGTCAGAATGGTGTCTGAAAAGACCTTCTGGACTCACCTTCTTCTTAGCTCTTATCACTATTTGACATCATCCCCTGAACCTGTTTACATATTTATCAGCTGTCTCCTCCAACAGAAGGTAGATTCCATGAGGCAGGTAACTCTTCTCTCTTATCCCTGCTGTACTGCAGCTCTTGGAATAGTTCAACAATTATATTTGTTGACTAAATGGCAAAGGAACAGGGATTTGCTCTCTAGAGCCTGTGAGGCCAGTTCTCACAAGGGATTGTCTCCTGTAAGTCCTGTCGGGCCTGCACACCAGGAATAGCCATTCCTTCCTTCGCTGGATGGAAAATTAAGGCCCTTCCCCTCTCGCTGCCTCCTCCCCTCCCCCAAATAACTAGTGAATATTTGTCCCAACACCATTTATTAAGAAGTTTCTTTTTCCAACTGGGGGTGAGAGGTAGGTGGGAATCATGAGACAAGTTGCGAGTTAAATTTTAATATATTCTAGGCTGTACTTCTGGACTATTTCATTATATCTTGTATCATTCTCTCACAAATTTAATTACTGTGCCTTTAAAGCATATCTTAATACAGGGTAATATCTTAATACAGGGGTCCTCCTCATTCCTATCTTAGTGTTTGTAAACGTTCCTAAATTATTCTTGACTTTTTTTCTATCAGAATTTCTTTCTTTTGAGAAGTTAAAAAAATGTCTGGTTCAGATTTCGATTTGACCTACATTAGGCTTCTACCCTAATTTTGGAAGAATTCACCTTTACATTATCTTTTCTTCCATTAGACTGCTAGGTTTCCTGGAGACTTGCAGTTTTCTTAAGTTTTAATGTCCTATTTTTTTGTTCCTACTATGGAGAGAATTCATTTCCATTTTATCTGCTCTCCCCAGCTCCCAAACTTGGTTTGAGATTCATCTACGAATTTAATTGCAAATTAATGGCTAAACTAGAAACCGAGGAGTTCTAATGTAAATCCTAAAATTGACACTTGAGCTGTACTGTGTAATTACGCCCAACGATGTGGATTTATGAATATACCTGCAACTAACAAATAAAATGGGTTTTTATTTTGCATTTATTTGTGTTCAAGATTGCTGTATTCTTTTGCAGGCTTTTTATGTCTCAGATAAATGTTCGTGATCTCTGACCTTATGCAGGCCTTCCTTTGCTGTGTGGGGATCCTTTCTTTTGTCCACATAGTTTCCTTTCCCATTCTATGCAAGAGCTATTTCAAACCCTCCCTACAATCTGGAAATGTCAATTCTACCACCCCTTCACCTTCAGAAGACAGACTTGCTTCTTAGGTCAGAGAGCGGACGGTGGATGGGGGGGGGGGCGGATATAGAGCATAAAACAAAACCTCTCCAACTTCCTGACATCAAATTTACCCACTTCCTTGTATCTGGACCAAATCTGTCTGCTATTGCAGTGCTGACGCCTTATCTGTTTTCTGGACCTTGTCCCCCCCATTTCCTCCGAGTCCTTATTGTTGAACATTTAGGTCATTGTTTCCCTATAAGAATAATGCAATGCTTGATGGATTGCACTGATGTACCCTGGGCTGCTTGTTCAGTTTTTCCATAGGATAAAGGATGGAAAGTACAATTGCCGCATCAGAGGGTATGCCCACTCTGATTTCTCGGACTTACCCAGTTACCAATGCGCTAACGCGTGCTCCTACTATTTTGTGTGCGTTAGACTGCCTCTTTCCCTGAACTCCTAGCAACATCGGTTATGGTTCTTTTTAGTCATCCTATTTGTTAGGCAAAATGACATTTCGGTATTTCAATTTGCATTTTTGTTGCTCTTCTAAACAAATGATGAACTTTGCCCCATTCGTGGCTGTTTTCCCAGCGTCTTACTGTGCATTTGTTGAATGGGAAAGACGAATGTGCAGACCATATGCTAAGTTCTGCATATGTTGAATTAAATACAGTTGAAATACAGTTTAAGCTAAATATTTTTTTCACATGCTTATTGGTCATTTACTTTTTTTTTTTTTTTTTTTTTTGGTGAATTGCCTGCTCATGCGCATTGCCCTTTTTACCCATTAGCATTATGAGGCTAAATAATTGTTTGCCTATTATGGATTTAAGCAATATGTCTTCTCAGTTATTGTTTGCCTTTTAACTTTATGGCTTTTGAATGATAAACATGTCTTCCCCCTCAAGATTTGTTGAGATATAATTGAGACATAACATCGTGTAAATTTAAGGTATATAACATAATGATTTGATATACTTATATACTGTGAAAGGATTACCATAATAGGGTTAGTTAACATCTCGATCATCTCCTATAATCACCATTTTTTTGGTGTGTGGTGAGAACACTTAAGATTTACTTTCTCAGATGCCTGGGTGGCTCAGTTGGTTAAGCAACTGTCTTCGGCTCAGGTCATGATGCCGGAGTCCCAGGATCAAGTCCCACATCGGGCTCCCTGCTCAGCAGGGAGTCTGCTTCTCCCACTGACCTCTCCCCTCTCTTTCTCTCTCTCTCTCAAATAAAAAAAAAAAATTTACTTTCTCGGCAACTTTCGAGTATATAATATGGTATTTTTAACTACAATCACCCTGCTGTATGCTCCCCAGTACTTATTCATCTTGTAACTGGAAGTTTGTACTCTTTGACCAACCTCTCCCCATTTCATCCATCCCATAGACCCTGGCAATGACCATTCTACTCTCCCTGTCTATGGGTTCACCTCTTGTAGATTTCACATATGAGATCATCCAGTATTTGTCTTTCTTTGACTTATTTCACTTAGCATAACACTCTCGAGGTCCATCTGGGTTGTCACAAATGCCAAGATTTCCTTATTCCTCATGACTGAATAATATTCCATTGTACATATATGGCACATCTTCTTTACCCATTCATCTGTAGATGGATACTTAGATTGCTTCCCTCTCTTGGCTACTGGATAATGCTGCCATAAACATGGGAGTGCAGATATCTCTTCCAGATCCTGATTTCATTTCTTTTGGATATATGCCCAGATATTACTTGATCACATGGTAGTTGAACCTCCATACTGTTTTCCACAGCGGCTGTACCCATTTACATCCCTACCAACTATGTACACAGGGGTTCCCCTTTCTCCACATCCTCGCCAACACTTGTTTTCTCTTCTCGTTTTGATGGCAGCCATTCTAACAGGTGTGAGGTGCTCTCTCACTGGGGTTTTGATTTGCATTTCCCTTATGATTAGTGATGTTAAGCATCTTTTCATGTACCTGCCTATTGGTTATTTGTATGTCTTCTTTGGAAAAATGTCTGTTGAGGTCCTCTGCCCACTTTTAAATTAGGTTGTTCACTTTTTGCTTTTGAATTGTAGGAGTACCTTATATATTTTGGATAGTAATCTTTATCACATATACGGTTTGCAAATATTTTCTCTCATTCTGTAGGTTGCTTTTTCATCTCATTGATTGCTTCTTTTGCTATGCAGGAGCTTTTCAGTTTGATGCAGTTCCACTTATTCATTTCACGTATTATTTTGTTACTTGTGCTTTTGGTGTCATATCCAAAAAAGTCATTGCCAACACCAATGTCAAGGAGATTTTTCCCTGTGTTTCTTGAGGTGTTTTAGAGTTTCAGTCTTTAATTCGTTTGAGTTAGTTTTTGTGAGTAGTGTAAGAAAGGGGTCCAGTTTCATTCTTCTGCATGAAATTATCCAGTTTTCCCATACTATTTATTGAAGAGACTATCCTTTTAGCATTGAGTATTCCCAATTGAGTATAAGAGGGTTTATTTCTGAACTCTTGATTCTGTTTCATTGATCTGTATGTCTCTGTTTATGCCAGTAGCATACTATTTAGACATCTATGGCTTTGAAGCATAGTTCGAAATCAGGAAGTGCAAAGCCTCCAGTTTTGTTCTTCTTTCTCAGGATTGCTTAGATTGTTTGGGGTCTTTTGTGGCTTCATACAAATTTTAGGATTGATTTTTTCTATTTCTGTGAACAATGCCATTGGAATTTTGATAAAATTTTGATAGGAATTGCATTGATTCTATAGAAGGAGTTGGATAGTATATATATTTTGATAAAATTAATTCTTCTGATCTATGAACATGGGGTATTTTCCCATTTGTTTGTGTCTTCTTCAATTTCTTTCATCAAAGTCTTATAATTTTCAGAGTACAGATCTTTCATTTTCTTGGTTAAATTTGTTCCTAAGTATTCTATTGTTTTTGATGCTAATACAAATGGGATTATTTCAGTTCTTTTGCAGATGTTTCCTTGTTAGTATATAAAACACAACTGACTTCTGTATGTTGATTTTTATCCTGCAAATTTACTGAATTTGTTGATTAGCTTTAACAGTTCTTTGGAGTCTTTAGTATTTTCTCTATATAAGATCATATTGCCTGCAAACAATGACAATTATTTCTTCTTCCTGCATGACTGTTCTAGATAGGAGTTCCTGTACTATGTTGAAGAGGCGTGGTGAGAGTGGGTACCCTTGTAAAAGAGGAAAAGCTTTCAGTCTTTCACTATAGCTGTCACTTTCACCATAGCTGTCAGCTATGGGCTTGTCATCTGTGAGTTATATTGAGGTATATTCCTTCTATACACAATTTATGGAGAGTTTTTATCATGAAAGGGTGTTGAATTTGGTCAAATGCTTTTTCTGCATCTATTGAGATCATGATTTTTATCCTTCCTGATATTAATGTAGTATATTTATTGATCTGTATATGTTGAACCATCTTGGCATCTCAGAGATAAATCCCATTTGATTGTGGTGTATAATTCTTTAATGTATTGTTGAATTCAGTTTGCTAATATTTTGTTGAGAATATTTGCATCCATGTTGATCAGGGATATTGGCCTGTAGTTTATAGTGTCCTTATCTGGCTATGGTAAAAGGGTAATGTTGGCCTCATAGAATGAGTTTGGGAATATTCCCTCCTCTTCAAGTTTTGGGAAGAGTTTAAGAAGGCTTGGCATTTATGCTTCTTTAAATATTTGGAAGAATGAGCCACTGTACCATCTGGTCCTGGGCACTTCTGTATTGGGAGGTTTTTGATTACTGATTCAGTCTTCTTAGTCATTATTGGCTTACTCAGATTTTCTATTTCTTCATGATTCAGTTTTGGTAGGTTGCATATTTCTAGGAATTTATCCATTTCTTCTAGGTTTGTTGGCATACAATTGTTTATAGTGTTCTCTCATGGTACTTTATATTTCTGTGATATCGATTATTATGTCTCCTCTTCCATTTCTGATTTTATTTATTTGAATCTTCTCTCCTTTTCCTTAGTTAGTCTAGCTAAAAGTTTGCCAATTTTGTTTTTTTCCCCCAAACCAGCTCTAGTTTCATTGATCTTTTCTATTATTTTCCTGGTCTCTAATTTTTTTCTGTTCTGTTTTCTGTTATTTCCTTTCTTATGCTAATTTTGGGCTTAGTTTGTTCTTCTTTTTCTAGTTTCTTTAGGTGTAAAGTTGGGTTGTTTATTGAGATCTTTTTTTTTTCTTAATGTAGGCATTTATCACTATCAACTTCCATCTTAGAATTGCTTTTGATACATCCCATAAGATCTGATATATTTGGTTTCCATTTTCATTTTTTTGAAGATTTTTTAATTGCCCTTTTGATTTATTTTATTACTTTGTTATTTTTTAAATATTTTATTTTATTTATTTGAGAGAGCAAGCAAGTGAGTGCATGAATAGGGGAGGGGATGAGGGGCAGAGGGAAAGGGAAAAGCAGACTCCCCTCCAAGCAGGGAGCCTGACATAGGGCTCAATCACTACCTAAGCCGAAGGCAGATGCTTAACCTATTGAGCCACCCAGGCACCCCTTGATTTCTTTTTTGACTTACTGATTTTTTAGGAGTGTGTTGTGCAATTTCCACATATTTGTGAATTTTCCAGTTTTCCTCCTGTTACTGTTTTTTAGTTTTATACCACCGTAGTTGGAAAATATACTTAGTATGATATCAACCTTCTTAAATTTGTTAAGACTTGTTTTGTGACCTAACATATGCTCTATCCTGAAGAATGACCCATGTAAGCTTGAAAAGAATGTGTATTCTGCTGTTGTTTGGATATATTTCTAAATTGGATGCATTTTATTTCTTTTTCCTGCATATATAATATGCATATTTCCTGCATGATTGTTCTAGATAGGAGTACTCACAGATGAAATATATATTTCTCAGGTCCATTTGGTCTGAAATATAGTTCAAGTACGACATTTCCTTATTGATTTTCTGTCTGGATGATTCATACACTGTTCAAAGTGGGGTACTGAAGTCCTCTACCCCTATTGTATTGTTTATTTCTTCTATCAGATCTGTTTGTACTTGCTTAATATATAATAATTATTATCATTTCAGTTTGAAGAACTTTAGCATTTCTTATAAGGCAGGTCTAATGTTGCTTAACTTGCTCAGCTTTTGCGTGTCTGGGAATGAATGAGGTTATCTGTACTTCATTTCTGAAGGACAACTTTGCCAGATAAAGTATTCTTGGTTGGCAGATTTTTTTTTGTTCTTTCATCATTTTGAGTATGTCATTCCACTCTGTGTTGGCCTGTAAGGTTTCTGCTGAGAAATCTGTTGATAGCCTTATGAAGATTCCCTTATAAGTGATAAGTTCCTTTTCTCTTGCTGTTTTAAAGATTCTCTTTTTGTCCTTCATTTTTGCTAGTTTTATTATGATGAGTCTTGGAGAAAAAATTTTTGAATTTAACCTCTTTGGGGACTTATGAGCTTCATGAACTTAGATGGTCAAATCTCTGCTCAGATTTGGGAAGTTCTCAACCATTATTATTATTATTTTTAAAAATATTTTATTTATTTATTTGAGAGACAGAGACTGAGAGAGAGAAAGAGAGAGCAAGAGAGAGCATGAGGGGGGAGGGGCCAAGGGAGAGGGAGAAGCAGACTCCCCACCAGACTCAAGGGGGGGCCTGACATGGGGCTCAAGGGACCAGGACCCTGAGATCATGAACTGAGCCGAAAGCAGATGCTTAACTGACTGAGTCACCTCTCAACCATCATTTTTTTAAACAAACTTTTTGCCCCCTTCTCTATTCCTTCTCCTTCTCGGTCTCTAATAATTCACAGATTGCTTTTCTTGATGGTAACCATAGTTCATATAGGCTTTCTTCACTCTTTTTCATTATTTTTCTTTTGTTCTCCTCTGGCTGGATAATTTCCAAGGTCCTGTCTCCTACTTCACATGTTCTTTCTTCTGCTCAATCCATTCTGCTCTTGACACTCTCTATCGCATCTTTCATTTCATTCATTGTATTCTTCAGCTCCAGAATTTCTATTTGGTTCCTTCTTATGATTTCTACCTCTTTGTTAAACTTCTCATTTTGTTTTATGCATTGATTTCTTCATTTTGTTGAATTGACTTTCGTGTTTTCTCATAGCTCATTGAGCTTCCTTTAAAAACCTGTTTTGAATTCTTCATCGGATAAATCACAAATCTCCATTTTTTTGAGTGGTCAGTTACTGGAAGATTATTGTGATCCTTTGGTGGTGTCATGTTTCCTTTATTTTTCATTTTCCTTTAAGTCGTGTGTTGCTATCTTTGCATTTGAAGTAGCAGTCACCTCCCAGTCTTTACTGACTGTCTTCAGGAGAGAAATATCTTCTACCAGCTTTACGAGGGATTCTGAGGCTTTCTCAGACCTTCTAAGGATACCCTTGCTCTACATTTCTTTCTCCCTCCTCACCTGTTCAAGCCTTGTGGATAAGAGCTGTGGCTCTAAGTGCACAGTTAAAGCTTCTTTTTCCCCCTAAGGCAACAGTTAAATGGACAGTTAGAAAAGAGGTGTTAATTCGTCAACAGGCATAGGCCTACTGAGATCAATCACTTGTAAGATACAAGTCAGTACCTGACACTATGTTCTCTCCAGCACCAACCAGAGATGAAGACACTCTTCTGAAATAGAATGTTTTTATTCAGAAACCTGGGATGAAAGACACTGAATCCTTACGTGAACGGTGTGTTATTTTACAGGGGTGGGACACACGCAGATAAAGTTGACTTTATGTTAACACCGATACCAATGAAATATATCGATATCAATGAATATTGATATCAATGAAAAGGTTTTCATGAGCACATTAAACTTCAGAAACCCAAGGCTCTGCATATTTTGGAATAGTCAATAGATCTGTCTCCTTGATCATTGACCAGGATTATATATCCCTGTCCCTTGGTGTTAGTAAATGAGCAGCCAGGAGAAGATGCATAAATTCATCTCTTGTTTGGGGAGAAAGACATTTAATAGTTTAGAGAACTCTCAATACTTTGATGAGAATTATTCCATGAAACTATACATATGGGAGCTTTCTGCGGGTCTGTGACTCCCTTGTGAAAGCAAAGCCCAACGATCCAGCTACTTGTAATGGTTATAAACAAAGGCACTTTAAATAAAATGCTTTCAGGACACCAGCTATATGAGTTTGACTATAATGCAAGAACTTACTAATGTGGGCCTTCAACAGACACTCATGTTCCAAGAACTTGATACATGGGACATCTTTTGTCATATAAACAGTGTCATAAAGGATACTTAGGTCAGGAAAGAAAAAAGTCTATCTAGGGGCGCCTGGGTGGCTCGGTGGGTTAAGCCTCTGCCTTCGGCTCAGGTCATGATCTCAGAGTCCTGGGATCGAGCCCCGCATCGGGCTCTCTGCTCGGCCGGGAGCCTGCTTCCCCCTCTCTCTCTGCCTGCCTCTCTGCCTACTTGTGATCTCTCTCTCTGTCAAATAAATAAATAAAATCTTAAAAAAAAAAAAGAAAAAGAAAAAAGTCTATCTAATATGTTACATATCTAAAACCAGGGGATTTTGGAGTCAGAAGGGACCTGGGGGACCACTGCTCTAAGCCTGGGAAGATAAGGGGGCCTGTGGGAGATCCAGCCCCTGAACGTAGTCTCCGAACTCAGGCCAGGAGTTCTTGGCCATTTTTTGTTCTTTCTTTCAGAAATGCTGCCCTTGCATACCTAGAGGCAGACCCTTATAAGAACTTCTTTGGCCAGAACTTTCTCCCAGAACCATTAGCATAGCCATCTGCCCATTGGTAGAGGAGAAGCAAGTGCTCACTTCTGGGCTCTAAGGATCGCATGGTGTAGAGGGTTGACCCCTAAGTTTTGATGGAATAAAATGACTTCAAGAACAAAATGATTCTTTGGGAATCCAGTTTCCAAGAGGTTTCTGGCTTCCTCCTAGCTCTACAAGCTTGTTCTTCCATTGGTTAAAATTCAGATGGTGGGCACCATCCCTCTGACCCCCAGAGAAAGTGAGCCACCCATAGGACAAGTTTGCCTACAGCAAAGGGCTGAATCCGGTCAAGAGAAAGCATGTTTCTAAAATGGTTCTTCTGCCACTGGGCAGGATTCTGAAGCCCTGGCTCTTATGTGGGTTGTCATACTAAGGACACTAAACAGCTACTGATGTCAAGTGTCTATGGGAACATGCGCATTCCTCTGCTTTGGCTCCCAGAGAGCAGGGCCAGTTGGGGAGGCAGGGGGACAGTGACAGCTGAGCAAAGCTCCCTCTGCGTAAGGCAAGACTCCTCTTAATAAGGCAAAGGCAATTAGCAGCCAATTGGGCACTGAGATTTCCTCGCTGCTTACACAGCACTGAAGGATTTGTGAACTGGGGACTCTGCATTTCTCCTGTTTGGTTACTGACTTAGTCTGGTTTCACCCAGAAGCAGATCCGAGACAGGGATTTAGTTCATTTAGTTCATTTGGGAGGCGATTGGAAATAGTGGTGGAGATGGTGGAGGAGGGGGACGTGGGGCAGGGGAGGGAAGGGAGTCGAGGAGGACTGTTCATTGTGGCAGGTGCCTAGCGCTCGGGTGGCTGGGGAACTCGGGGAGTCAGTGTGCACCTCTGCCCCAGAGTCACCACGCCCACAGAGGCCAAATAGCTGGGGTATTGACTTTCTTCTCGGCAGTCACTGGTTAGGGCGGCTCCTAGCCAGGGTTCTCGCTCTCCCTTCCAGCCGGCCTTTTGCACGGGAAGAGGAACTCCTGCTGCATCAGGGGCCTTCAGGCAGCCGGACTTTGGGCCAATGTGCAGTGCCAGAGTAAAGAGATCAGGGGAGCACTGACCACTTCTGAAATCGTTCCATGAGCTCAGTTCGACTCCCAAACCATGCCATGTGTGTGTGTGTGTGTGTGTGTGTGCGTGCGTGCACACGCATGCTGTACAGATCAGCTGTGGTTAGCTCACAGCGGAAGTCACAGTTATTCTGATTCTGAAGATGGGAACGTGGGGCATTCTCACGCACAGCCTTCCCACTTATATTCTACCTAGCACGAGAAAGCCCCAGCTGTGGTTACGGACCTATGTTAGACACGCCAGGTGTCGACCGGAAATAGGTACTAAGTTGTTCCTTCAGTGCCAGCAGACGGCTGTTAACTCGGCCGTGAGGTTTATTTTCTTTGAGGTTGTTATAGGGGATCTGGTATTTGCTGGGCTCCTGCTATGTGCTAAACACCATGCTGTGAAATTCAACCCTCACAACTCTATCAGGGGGTACGATTATCTTCATTTTACAGACGAGGCCACGATGTGTTTATGCGATCAACCATGAGGCCCGGGGCTGGGGTCCAGGGATCAGCTGAAAAACACGGCGGATGCGGGCCTGTGGCAGTGCTGGGAGCAAGGTCAGGGACTGCAGGGCCGTTCCAGCTGCTGAATGGAGGAAGGACTGGAGTAGTCATGCAGGGTCTGGAGGGACAGGGAGAGCAGCGGGGGGACAGGGTCCAGTGGGAGGCAAGAAATGACCTTGGCTTGTTCTAAGCACCAGCCAAAGATCTCAGAGTTTGCAGACTGCATGGTTGCACTTCAAATTCAGTCTTATCTTGAAGCCTCTTTCTATATCCTTCTGCTTCTAAATAAGAGTGAAGATATAAACTTGTATTTCTGTGTTCCCATCCCAGAGTAAACCATGCTTGATGAGGAAAATATATGTTAATTATCTTCTTCAGTTTGCTGCTCAGATTTTTACATACAATAAGTGATAGCTGATGGATGTTTTAATGCACTGAATCATTAAAGACTTAAATTTTGAGAACCTGACACATTTGGGAGCTTGAATAAAAGTAACTCTCCTAGTTGCTTGCTCAGTGAGGGCACGGGGTAGGATGGGGGCTTGTCTTAGATTTTTCTCGCTCTGGCTCCTCCTTTCCCTGTTCATGATCTGCGGGAGAGAGCACAGTGCAGACAGGTGGCTGTGCCTCCAGGAGGTGAGGCCTGCAGGCTGATAGGGGCTGGGAGTCTGTGACTCAGCGTGGCCTGGCGGGCTGCTGGAACAGCAGGCCTTCGGGGCGCCTTGTGACCGTCAGGCAGCAAAGCCAGTAGGATGCAGAGGCATTGTACGAAATACTGTGATATTCTTCAGTTACCATGTGGCTCTGAGTTCTGGCAGACGAATGGGACTGTCATGGTATGGGTTCAAGTAACAAAGAGGATCAGAGCCCATTACCGCGGAGGAAGTGATGGGTTAGAGCCCACATCCCAGGGAGGGGCTGCCTGTGAAGGCCAAGCCCTGGGCTCCAGCCCACAGACATGGCAGAGGACAGATGTATGCATGTCCTTGGGCAGAGGACCTGACAGATTGAGGAGTAGGAGGACTTGATGGTTATGGCGGGTAGGATGGGAATGAATGAGAGGCAGAGTCTGAGCTGTCGGAGGGCTCAGGGGTTCGGCCGTGGAAGACGGCCCCCCCATCCCCTCTGGGCCCACTCTTGCCCAACCGTGCTCATTGCTGCTTGGCCTGGCTCCCTCCCCAGCTTGGCTGGTGTGCAGATGAAGGGGCTCATTCCCCCATTCACGTGAGCTACCGGGAACTTGTTAGCTTATACAATGTACTCTCAGAAGAGGGAAAAAACTGACCACGAGTGCCAAGAAATCTAGATGTTTCCAGGCAAGATCTTATGTGATTACAGAAGAGACAGCTCATCGTAAGAAGGGAAGGGGCCTGTGATTTGAGGCGGAGCAGGTCTGGGATGCAGCCCCAGCCCTGAAGCTGACTAGCTGTGGGCCTGGGGTAAGTACCTTCAGGACAAGCCTCTGCATCACCTTCAAAGGGTTTTTATGAAATGAATTCCCTAACATAAGCAAAGCACTAGGCACTCAACAAATGTTAGCTTCCTTATCTTCCACTGGAAGCAGTAGGGATATCCTGACTGTCAAGTGGCCGAGTCTACCAGGGATGTGCTTTGGGACACTGTAGAGGGAAGGATGGGGCAGAGGACTGATTGGGGGGCAGGGGGCCTAGGACCCCCCTTCTGCTAGGGGTCCTTCCTTCTGTGATTTCCTAGCAATGTTCCTGGGTACTTGGGGGGGTGGTGGTTTGGGACTAGAGATCAAATGGTTGGGGTTTTGGGGACTTTTACCTGTTTTAAACACCAGGATTCCACATGAGATTTGTTTGGAAAACGATTTTGAGGCTAAGACAAGCCCAAATCTGCAAACTGCAGGGATAAATGACGTAGCAGGCCACGTTTAGCACAAAGATCATGGTCTGAAGTGTTGCTGTTGACTAAAAGGGGGATGGCGAGATGCTCTTAACCCACAGGCAAAGTTCCTCGGGGAAAGGGCAGGGGAAGAAAGAAGTAGCATGGCCCTTTACCAGCAAGAGAGACTGCGAGCATTAATTATAGACTCGAAGGGTAGTTCCCAGTGCAGATTGGGAAGGATAGTTAGTAGAAGGACAGGCCTGGGACCCGCGAGGCCCTCTCCTCCGATTGAACCACTCGGCGCTAATCAACGGGGGTTTCTGGGGCTCTCCTGCATGCACAGGATGGGCTTTTGCAAGAGCTCGTGGGGCGCCCAGCACACCTCTGTGCAAATACAGAACTTCCTCTGCTCCTCAAGCGCCCCCCCCACCCCCCCGCACCTCCCACACACATGGAGCTGCCTTCACGGCCCTTACCTTCTTCAGCTCTTCCTGGACGCCCTGGCTGTTGTCTTCAGAGGACAGACTTCCCTTGTGGTTCTCAGACTCCGTCTTGGGCTCTGACTCCTGGTCTTCTCCCGAAGACGTCTCCTTCTCACTCATTTTCATTGCTAACTCGTACAGCCTGTTTCTCAGTTTCTCCTCGGTGGCGGCCACGCCGGTCCCAGGGTGCCGAGGCTCGTTGCTGAGGTCAGTCTCTGACAAATCACCCGACACCTAAACGCAAGCGGGAAGCGTGAGCGGAGGACTCCTCTGCCATAGTCAGGTTTGCTTGTTCCCAAAGGGCAGTCCAGAAAAACCGAGCTCTCTTAACTCGATCTGCTTTCTCTACACATGGGCTTTTATTTTTCGCTTTTACTTTCTCAAATACATGCACCTTCACACTTCGTTCCGGGGGTCAGGCGGGTGGGCATCTGTACTCAGAAACATGTTTGAATTCATTCAGTGTTTTCCATTCACGAGAGGCTTACGGAGCGCCCGCCACGGGTGGCACTGTGCTGATGGTACAAGGCTGAGCCACCTGGTTGGCAGCCCGCCGGCGGAGGTGACATGCTAGTAACAGCCCACTAAGGGGCCCTTAACGGCAGGTCTGGAAGTTCGGGAAAGCTTCCAGTTACCCAGCTAAAAGGGAGAGAGAGGGACGAATGGTATTCTAGGCTAAGGACAAAGATTTTGAGATGGTGCGGGGTCCTTGCACTTCAGCAGGCAATAGTGTATGACATTCCCTTGATGATTACGGTACTGGCTTAATAATTACACCTTCGGCTCCTACTATCCATTTGGTGAGCACCTCCGAAGTTTCTTATAGGAGTAGATCCCTGACCAGGCCTGGGGAACTTCAGGAAGACAGGGAGATGGTGACTCTCAATCTGTCCTTGACCTTAAGTTGGACAGACGTGTGTGGAATTTTAACACAATAACCCTCAGTATACCATTAGGGTCCATTAGACTCGACTTTAGTTTTTGAGTTTCCTCTTTGAGTTGCTCTATCTATTTAAAAGGCTTGCTATTTCATTGCTTTCATTCCTTCTTGAAGGGTTTCCAAAGAACACAGGGAAAATTTACTTTTTTTTTTTAAATAAAATAAAACTCATTCTATTTTGTAATTACTATGTGGGTTCATTGGACCCTTTCATAAATCTATGATACACGATGGCATCTTTGTGATTTTATTTCTCCTATCTTTTGAAATACCTTGCTCTTTCATCATCCTGGGAATTATCTCTCATCATTACTCACCAGTTATTCCCAATTATGCTAAAAGAGACCAAAATAATAAAACCGAAGAATGGATTGGCCTGGAGGGATGATTCAGTAATGAAATAAATCATCATTTATTTTGAGTCTGCTTTTAGCTCATTGCATACAGTTGAGAATTCAAAATTTTTCCTATTTGCAAAGAGAAGAAAAGTGTCAGAGAACATTTCACAATTATTAGATGACTCAGAAGATGAACTCAAAAAAAAAAAAAAAAGATGAACTCACAGAGGAGAGCAACTCTTTAGACTCTAACAATGACAGTAATTTGATTGTATAAGTCTCAGACTACAAGCCTTCAGATGATAGTGTCTGAAGGTGAATTTTCTCAAACTCAAGAATTGATGAGTAAAACTATTTATAAGGACAAAAGGAAATATGGTATTTTCATTCAGTTCGTCATTCAGCAGCAAGGACTTCATCATGTAACATTTTGCTGCAAGAATCTGGACCATCTTGTTGTGCTAAAAAAAACATGAGACAGATTCTTTGATTCTTTATGATGTTTGTGCATCAAATTCCCTTGACACCATTGTAACTGGATGAATGCTGAAGGCAGCTGTCTATATAAAGGTCAGTAGAAGGAAACAGATGACACAGAAGTGAAAAAGAAGAGCCCCTGGGTTGATAAAAGAAAAGAGTCCACTGGAAATGACTGCTTCTCTGGTCCTGAGCAAGAATTTGTGATAAGGGTCTTACAAGAGGCGATCAGTGCTCCCAGCATGCTTGAGAAGGAGGATTCTTTTGTTTGGGGACATGGGGAAGCTCAATGGGAAGCATGACCTGTGAACAGGCTCTTGAAAGATGAGGAAAGTTTTAGTATGTAGACGTGGGGCCAGGTCTTCTTGATGAGGAAGCAGCAGGACCAGTAAGACCCAGGGTGCGTGGGACTGCTTGGTGTAGCTAGAGGAATAAGGCCCAGAAATGGGACAGTGGGGGGCTTGTGAGGGAGGGGAAGATGGGCCTGGGTCAGACTGCAGAGGGTTAAGGATGAGCCTAAGTCATTGAGCTTGTCTACCAGATAGTCTCACTGCTACCATGTGTTGTGCATTAAACTAGCCCAAAAGTCAGCAACTGGCCACAGACCCACACTCGGGAACCTTCTCTTATTGGCTCACCCAACAGATTGAACACACGGAAATATCAATTAATCTTAACTCCCAGTTTGCTTTTCTTTAGCTTCGGCCTATTTCTTTACCTTCCAAGAACCTTCGAAGACTTGGGTCAACGGCGATTCAGGCCACAGTCAGCGAACATGTACTGAGTGCCTACTATGTGCTGGGCCTGTGCTGGCCACTGGAGCTCACAGGTGGGAGTGACAACCCTCCTGCTCTGGCAGCATTCACGTCCTGATGAAGAGATGCCATCTTGACACACTGTGTGCAAGGCACACACATGAACGTTTGATGACACTCATGGGGAACCCTCACCTGGTTAGTTGGATGGATGTTTTTGGGAGAGGAAGAGGAATAGGTGACAGCTGAGTGGACTCTTCAAGAATGAACTCCTAGAGATGATCAGGATTTATGTGTCAAGTTTTATCTGAGTGTTGAAAATTGTACGAATGCTAAATGATGGCCCTGGAGTTCAACAAACATGATACGCATATGCACAGGGATCTGACACCAGGAGAGGTGATACTATGAACACAGATGGAAGCATCCTTATCAAAAGCCACCAGAGCTTCAAAACTCACTGAGTAATATTTGGCCCTGTAATATTTATCAAGTACATCAACAAATACTTACATCTCCAAAGAAAAAATAGGTCTGTGTTTTCTGTCTATAAAGGATCAAGGCATCCCTACTCTGTGTTATAAACTTACACGTTTTCCCCACGTACTGATTTTCATGTCAGTCTCCACGAGAGCTGGGACAGTGGATGTTAAGTTGGGGTCTCAGCTAACGGGGGTCTGTGGTTGGCCTCTGTGGATCCTTGATACTGTTTGCAGACTTTGATTTACACGCACACTTTTCTAGGGGGAGGGGTACTGGCTTTCATTAGATTTTCACTGACATCCATGCCCCCAAATGGCTAAGAATCATTGAAAAGAATACACAATCTACTTCCTGGTGAGACAACAGTAGATAAGTACATGTTACTTGATTAGGGGATGGCAGACTTCCAGCTGAATTCAGAGGAAGAGGAAGAAGTTGGTTTCCAGGGTCTGTTGGGAACCTGGACTCAGCATGTAGAGAAGATGAGGATCTACAGAATCTCCAGCCTGAAGAATATACTCTTGTACTTCAAAGGAACCTTGAATATGAAAGTGTTGGCAGGTGATTCAAACAGATTACCAAGAGCATTATGAAGACAGTGGAGAATTCTAAGAAACTTTTGTGATGTCAAAAAGAAAAAAAATCATGGAACGGAATTCCTATGGGCAAGCTGGGTAACCATCAGGAATATGTGTATCTGGGCAGAAAACATTTTACATAATTGGTGGAAAATCAGAATTGCCTGCCCACTGGGGCTTTGTCTCAATGCCTCCACTTTACAGATTGGCGTTGGTCTATATAAGGGGGCATTATTTTGAAAATAAGACTAATGTTTTTTAGTTCCCACTAAAACTGCATTCCCTTGCATCTTCATTTTCTTAGCTAAGTCTAAGCATTTTACCCTAGGGAAAAAGAGTATAGATCCAGAACGAAAAGACCATTGGTCATTGATCAGCTCATCTCTTTAACATGGTGACTGCATAATCCAGATTTTGTGGAGAGACAGAAGAGGTTTCTAGAGGCTGAAGTTCCCTGAAGTTCAAACGCTGGATTTTGCTTGTTCCTCAATTGGGATCCAGGGAGGAGGAGCCTCATAGGCTGCCTGTGGTCTCTGGCCCTTTAGCCCCTAATAATTTGGGGCAGCTATATCAGAGTTGACTCAGACCCTGAAGAAAGGCTTCAGAGGGAGGCCTGAAGGGCTCCAGGTTCCCCCAAGCTCCTGTGTGAGGCAGAGAACATCCGGAAGTGGGCCCATGGAAGACTGTAGGTGGTGCTGGAAGGCGAGCTTCCCAGGGACTCCTCTGGTGGGAGGGAAGGGGCTGCCTTGGGGCTGGACAGCCAGGGCCCTGGGGTCGGGTGGGGAATGACAGTGACAGCCACGATGGGGCCTGAGGGAGAGGGACTGGGTTCTGACCTCACACACAGGCAACAGACCACAGGTTCTCAGGCCTTAGGATGGCAGCAGGGCGGGAATGACTTTGTGAACAGGGGCCCCATCACTGCGGGGACCTGCAAGGACCCGGAGGACCCTTCTCAACCCTCAGATGGCCCTGCAGCCACAAGGACACCAGAGGCTTCCCCTCTGGTGCCCCCAGATGGCAAACGTGGAGAAAGTGGAGGTGTTGGAGGGCTGATTATTTACCTAGAAGAGGAAAGACGCCTTTAAAGAGATAAAGTTGTTGAAATCAGAAGAGACTCAGAGTTCCTGGATTGGCTAATTTACATTGCTGGCTCTGCAGACTGGGGAGGTGGAGGAGGAAGGGTACGGCAGTTACAGAAGGACAAAACGTCCCCTTCTCCTTGCACACATCAATGTAGCATGTGGAACTGAGACCCTGGCTAAATAAGAAAGTATAGGTTAAAACACCTGGTGACAGAATACTCATTAAGATAAGCTAGGATGGTTTCTTAAACAAGAGTCTGCTGATATATTCTCAGTGGTCTGCAAGTCCTTATTTATAACAATTTTTAAATTTTGGGTTTCCTTTCATTGATCATCTGAAAAGAAGGCACCGTCTGAATCACCAGGACAATGGAGTGTTGCCAACTTGACCTCCACGGATCTTAGGTTTCGAACCAGATATCCTCTGAACGACTCCTGGGGATTCTGGGAATTCTCAAGTTTGGGGAAACACAGAAAGAGAAGTACATGAAGGCAATGCGGATGTGAGCAGGGGCCAGGCCTAGACAGTTCTCGGGGCTGAGCACGTTCGTGTGGGTGAGTACTGCATTGGGCACAAGCCAGGCCACATCTCATTCAAGTGGCCCGGTAGTTCCCTCTGTATCCACGAGGACGCCGGGCTGGAGGAAGCCGTCCAAGGTCACGGGACCAGCGTGGGGCCGAGCTGAAGACAGCCTGACCCTGAAGGCCAAGCTCTTTCCATTCTTCCAAGACAAGGCCAGATGCTCCAGATTAAAGCAGGCTCATTAGGAGAGGAAGACAGCAGAACCATGGGGTGGGGACAGAACCCGACAGGCAAAGGATTTAATCCCTTCTTTCAAGTGGAAGTTTCAGCGAGGGAGAAGATACTTTTTCTCGAAGCTTTCTGGAGATGGGTACCTGCAGATTTCCTTAAGGACTGACTGTCTTTACCTTCATTCACCCTTGTGATCCGTCTTTATGCACCCTGAAATCCTGCCTGCTTTAATTTAAAGCAATTTTTCTCTTATTACGCCTCCCCATCATCTTTATCAAAATTCTCCACATGTTTGAAGGGAGCCCTGTCAACGTCTTCTAGACTGAGCAAGCCCAGTCCTAGAAACCCTTTTATTTATTTTTTTCTTTTACAAAGCCTGTCTTTCATCTGCCAGGTCATTTGAGGGAGCAGTGGGAGGCTCAGCATTTTCTCCACCTTTTAAAAAAAAGGCTCAGCTACAGGATGACTTTCAAATGTTACATATCAGCCTTCGTTGACTATAGCCTCGTGTCCTCGTGGTTCTCCCTGCGCCTGCTGAGGAAAAATACCGAACCTGACCTAAAAAGCGGAATTTCTGCAGCTTGCTTTTAGATATTTTAGGGAACTTGAGAGAAGAGCCCTGACTTACAGGTTACCCAGCCCTGGGAGTACCGTCTGTGGCAAATGCATGGGGTTTTACTTGCAAATGTCTTGGCAGAGTTGTGCTGAAGCTGGAGAAGAGAGGATGAGCCTGGGGGCTGGCCAACTCTCCTGCTGCCCTGATTTTTTCTGAGGACACGGACGATTTCTGTCTCTGGTGCCTTCACGCAGAGGTTTGTCCTCTCCCAATGTATCGCTATTAACCTAAAACTAGTTTTATTCACAGGCTGTGCCCTGGTGATGAAGACATTTATTTTTCTAACTGGTGTGATAAGAGCAGTCACACATACACAGATACATACCAAATCCTCGGCCAGCTAACATGGTGGAAATGGGAACATGTCACCTGGAATCTTATCAAATTTAATATTACGATCCATTTCCTCCTGCCTCTGCGAGAGCCCCTTCACACAGAAGGACCTGAGTTTAGCCAGTGGAACTGCACAGAAGGCAGACGTGGGCTAGCCCTTTGGTTAAAGGAAGTCGTGAAAACTTAGCACCTAGATATTGATCTGGAAGGTTTATTTTTTAGCTTTTACAATTATAGGTCAGTTGTCCTGGTATGGATCCCAGGCTGTTTTCTGAGTCTTTCAGGTTATAAAATTGATTTAAAAACAAACGGACAAAACCTTAATCTCATCTGGTGCACGTCTCCCTCTCCCAGAACAAAAAATCATACCTGACTAATGGGCTCTGCGGCTCGTCCATATTTTTTCTCTTTATCATCTTCTATCTGACAGAGTTAGACTGTGCCATTTATTAAAAGGGCGGCTACTCGTTCCCCAGAATTATGGCAGCCCCATATAAAATATCTAGAAAAATCACTAGCCTGGCCTGCTCAGGTCAATATTTACATGAGGAACAGGCGTTTGAGACACAATTATTTTCCTACTGACCACAACTGGTCTATTGCTTTGTAGAGAAATCTGTTAAGGAATGAAGCAGCATTAACAGTGGATTTCATCTTTGTTTGTTCCTTTGCCTCTGCACTGAAATTGGGTGTAGACCTTTGGATTTTGATGGCGATTCAGAACCTGGACCTTAATGCCAGGAAGAGTCTCCTAAAACTGATGGCATTCAGGGCAAGGATTGGGGTAGAGGGATGGAGGTGTGTTCCAGATCCCCTTCTTTTCATTGGTTCCTAAAGACTTGCTATCCATTTGGAGTGAACGGGATTCAGGTCCCCACCATTTGGGACAGAGAGTTCAACATTTTCTTCACAGACCGAACATGGTTTGATTGCCACAAATAAGTAAAGGCCTTAACTGGTAGGGAGCCCTGCTATTTAATATCTGCCCCAAACAAAGACTATTCCAAAACTAATGTCATCACTTTTGGTGGCTGATCCTTAATCTGATGGCTCCTGGTTAAAAATCCTATAGCAGGGCTTCTAACCCAGAGTCTGTGGAAACTCAGGGAAGTCCCTGCTCCAAAAACTCCTTGACATTGTATGTAGGCCTTTGAGTGCTTGTGTTTATGCACCACCCCCCCTTGTAACACACACACACTGGGGAGAAGAGTTTGTGTTCCTCGGGTTCTCAATACAATGACACAAAAATATTTAAAAATCACCATTATTCAGCAAGCGTCTCCTTGTTTTCCAGACCTGTTTTCTGCAACTGTCTTGGAGGGCACAGCTAGCACTCTTCAGGCTCAGAGGCAGTCGCTTAACAGATACCCGACTAAGACTTTTCTTCTGTTGAGGGGGTATTGGTCACACCTGCTCAAAATTGTTTCTGGGTTATTATTAGTACTTGCTTAAGCTGCTGTGTAGGTGGGAGGAAGGGGAAAGGGTGGAGGGCAGCCTCGTCTCAGAGGGGTTCGGCTTTCAGCCATATTACTCTCTTCTCCTTAAGTTTTCATTTCAGGCAAAGTCCCACACCTAAGAAGATTTGAAAATCAATAGTGAAGAATTGGGTGCGGGATGCAGGGATTACCACCCTTTGGTCTGTATACTGGAGGAAATTCAAATGCAACTGGAGTAGATTGAAGGGCTTGCTTGGGGATTTCCTTTTGGCACACCTTAGAGGGATGTGCACCTGTTGGGTACCTCGGTGTACATGGGATGGCGGGGTGTCACACTACCCCAATTCCCGTGGTCTTGCTGGCACTCGTCAGAGAGCATCCCCTTGAATTCAGAACTGAACAATACTCATGAACCAAGGCTTGGGGAGGGAGTCATCCACTCCTCCACATGTCCCAAAACTGAATCCTGGAGTGACCTGGACCAGGAGAGGTCAGTGAACTTGTCCCCTGATAGACTGACTTGGTTGAGATGTGCCTGCAGTGATGTACTGGTCCACGCTGAGTGACACTGTGAGAAGCAGCCTCCAACGTGTGTGCTCATTGGAAGCCAGTTATAGTGGAGGGTGATGCATTCTGCTTTCTCTCCAGGAGGAGCCACGGGATAAATTTCTCATGGATCTCAGCTCCAAGAGCAGCATCCTTTAAGGAATAGATTTACCGTTCTAATATGGTTTCCATGACTCAGCAAGCTGCTCACATCGTTCTCTTCTATCGTCTTCTAGAAAGCATAGAGCCAAATTTTTGGCATTGTTAGCTTGTGATTAGGACCTCATTGCATCCATATTATGAACTGACGTTACTCCTAGCTTCATTTATTTTTCTTATCCTGATTTTCCCTTTGTCCTGCTTTTCTTATGTTTTCATTTTATTCTCTTGTGCTTACATTTATGTAGGCCACTTTAAATTCTTTCTGTAGCAGGGCATAAACACATGAAATACACAAATATTTACAGATTGTTAGTTATAAAGATTTAGTAGCTTCCCAAAGTGGCAAGATTCTTAGAACAGACGTCTTTTAAGAGTAATTAGGACCTCGCCTTCCAGACCAGGGGGCAAATTTACCCCAAGGAAACAAGTTGCACTAATGAGTACAACAAAAAAATCAACGTCAGAGGAAACTGAAATAGCGGCCTCCTGCCATCCTGATGTCTCAATCAACGAAAAATTAATTAGCAGCTTTCCATTTTAAAATGACATCTGGCAAACATCTCTCTACAACCTCTCCAAATTTTTCCACCAAAACGGTGTGGGAAGATACAGAAAAAGGTGAAAACTTACATAACTAAAAAGGAATGGAAGTCAGCTTGTTACTAGTAAACAGATGGGGAAAATTTTCACTAAGTACAAGGCCCATGGCAATGAATTGAAAAAAAAAAAAAGAAAAAAGTTTTTGGAGACTGGTCCACTCTTTCCCTCTCCTACGTAGTCAGGATAATTGCTGCCCACCTCCCCCCCCCCCTCAATATTCTCCCAACTTCAAACCCTGGTTCAGAGCGTGAGATAAATGCTTACAATAAAATAAAATAAAACAAACACCAAACGAATGAAAGCACGATAGCTGAGCCTTTTGTTGTGGTGGTGGGCCATTTGAAACAGCCAGAGAGAAGCGCTACTCCCAACCCTCTCACTTCCTCCTAGTTTTATAGCCACTTAGAAAATGTATCTGCCCAAAATATTCAGGAGGGCAGAGGGAAGAACTTGCCATGGTACCATGTTGCATTTTAGGAGGTGTGGTCATGAAAATGTAAAGCCCCGGGGGAGAGGGGGATCTATAAACCATGTAGAAATATGGAATAATTTTTGTTCTTTTCTACTCATTCATTCATTCGCCAGACTCCGAAGTGACAGAAAGTAAGAAAACCACAGAAGCATGAAGACAACAGTAGAAAAGAGTAAGAAAGTTAGGAAAGTGAGGCCTGGCGGACAGGAAGGCAAGGGAACATGAGTTTCTGGGCAGGACCTTGTCTGTCTTGCTGACATCCAGGACAATGTGCACGTGTACATGGAGTCTGTCCTCAACAACAGAGAATATGTATTCTTTTCAAACACACGTATGTCACGAGTATGTCAGAATCACAAAAACTGGCCATGTATTGGGTCACAAAGGAAATCCCAACAGATTCCCAACAGCAAAACCACATAAACCATATTTATTGCTCACAATGGCGTGAGGATTAAAAATTAGAGACAAAAACAAAGCCAAACCAACCAGAAAGCTATCCACTCTTCTAATTACCTTTTAATTTTGATTAAATTGAGAATCACATTGGAAGTGATAATTTACTTACAAGAGTTTGACGATGGGCGCACTACCTATCAGAGCCTGTGGGATGCAAACAAAACCGCATTTGAGGGGAAATTCATTAAATATTCACATACATCATCTATATCTAATGGATATATATATAGATGGGTCAGCTTTTCATTTTATGAATCTCAACAGTTTTTTGTTTTGTTTTATATTAAGTAATATTTTCCTCTTACTTTCCTGTTTTCTAATATTTTCTAATATATATGTTTTCTATGTATTCTAACACATAAAATTCACTTCTAAAACTGCCTCTCAGTAGGGGCAGACCTGGATAGCTTTATAGCTGAATTCTTCCAAACTTTCAGAAAATTATCATGCATATAAAGTATTCTAGAAAATAGTAAAAACTAGGGAATCCTTGCCAAGTCGTTAGTATAACCTGATAGCAAAGCCAAATAAGATGGCACGAACACGGAAACCTGCAAACAGAAATCAGTTTTTATAGAAAGGAGTCAGGTCCCAAAATAATTTGTGCAACAAATGAAAAGATGTATCAGAACTAAGCAATCCATGAATGTGATTTACAATCAGAAGAAAAACTATAGGATCTTCTCAAGAGACGGCAGAAAGCAGTTGATAAAACTCACATTCCTGCTTTAAAGAGCTTAGGAAGCCAGGAATAGGCAGATGCTTCTTTGTTTTGAGAATATCTGCTAAACATAGAGGAGGCAACATACTTGACCATGTAGCAAGGCAAGCAGGTGCCTAAGGATGGCAGCGGGACACAGACCGAATGCCAATGTCACTACTGCTTCGGAGTGTAGCACGGGTTGTCTCCAGGGCCGTAGACAAGCAAGAGAAATGCGCGAATCGTGGGGAAAGCCATAAAAATGTCCTCCGTGTGGACAAGATGACGATCTACCCGGAATAGCTAAGAGAATCATGTCAAAGACTATTAGGACTAAGAATCTATTAGATGCTAAGTAACAAAATATAAACATATAATCAACAGTGATCTATACACCTTCAGAAACCAATTAGGACATATAATAGATAAAAAAGATCTCATCCATAATGTCAACAAAATGTATAACATATTGAAAAAAACCTCTGAACAAAGAAAGTAGGAGAGCTTTGAAAAAAATCTCTAAAACTTGAGTGAAAGTAAATAAATGGAGACAAGTATGATACCGTTGGATGGGGAGCCTCAATATTATAAAGACATAGATTTTTCCCAAATAGATAAATGCATTTGGAGCAATCCAATCAAAACTTAAAATTCTTTTCAACTCGAAGAGAAGAATGTAAAAAGTCATTTATATGAGTAAAGGATTGAGAAAAGTTAAGACACTTTGTAAAATATCATCAACTAAAAACAACTGTGAATGGAAGACCATCTACCGGATATCAAAGTTCTATGTATGTACGTATGTTACGAAGTTATAATTAAAATAAAGTTGTATTTGTACACGAATGGGACTTCTGCATCCATGAAACAAAATAGCATAAGGAAACCAGGCTCATGAAATTAAAGAAGGTTAATATATATAAAAGGGGGCATCTGAAGCCAGCAAATAAAAGATGAATTATTTACTGATGATTTGGTGACAAAGGCTTAATTTGAAACGATAAGGTTAGATCTGACCACATAACACCCGGAAAAGCAAAGAACAGAGGAACTAAAGGGCTCACTGTAAGTTACATTGCTCAGAATTGTCCCTGCGTGGTGCAAGGTGATAATAAAAAGACTGACTTTTATTGGACTTATTACTGTTTTAAAATTCTCTACAGGAAGTGCACGCTTACTGCTTGCACTCTGGACCGAGGGCTCCCACTGCCTGCCGCGTTCCCTGCCGGGGACCACCTCGAGGCAAATCTTAGGCAGGCACTGCGTGGGCATGTGCGCTGACATTTCTATCGCTAACTGTTAATAGCAGGCGACAGGGGAATATGGAGAGTAAGAGGCCGATCGATGCTGCTAAAATACAGACATCTTTTCAGAAGTGTATTTCTAAATGTACTATATATATGTGAATGCACTAATACATACAACTGCAGTTATTTTGGGGGAGATGGCAGGGATTTAGGTTGTGGTCTGGGGGAGACTATATCTGTATGTTCACAGTTGTTTTTTAACATTATATTCATTTATTTATATAATTTAAATGTATGCAAACAGTTAAAAATACATCTACATCCCTGTAGGTATATGTACACACATATGTAAGATCTAACCTCATGAACTATATCTAACCTTATAAAATACATATGTATACATATTTTGTATGTATATATGTATGTGTATACATATAATTTTTTTATTTTTAATTTTTTTTAGAAGAGAGCTGCCTTAATAAAGGAAGAGGGAGAACAAGGAGGACCTGAGTTAGTGCAACACCACTGCCACCTACTGGGGAGGAGAGGACACTGCAAGGGAGGCAGAGAGAACACTGGCCCCGTCTTCTCCCTTGGTGCCTTGCAGAGATGACCCCCGGAAGACAACTTTCAAGCCACCTCCCAACAGACAAGAAGCTTCACGCAGCCAGTAGTGTGGATACACGGCAAGTGAGTCATGCAGACGACCCTCAAGAATATCCCTTCGGGCAAGGGACCCAAAGTCTCCACTTGAGCTAGGGCACAAGGAGTCATCACTGAACCGAAGCTTCTATTTCTACCGTAGGATCGCAACAGCCCCACTGGGCAGATTTGTAACCATCTGGTTTTACAGACGAAAACACGAGACCTTAGACCAAAGAAAGGATGTCTTCTAGGCAACGTATTAGCCGCTCACGGAGGACTGATGCCCGATTCTGTAACCTGAGGGCCTCCGAGTCCACGACTATGTTCACGGGGGCCTCTCGATCAGGGATCCGGCTGATGCATTCACAGGGCCACCGTGGCAGATGCTGGTGACATCCCCGCCTGCATCCCCGACAGCTACCTGAGTTGCCTGCAGCCACGGGGGACAGTTTCTGGCTCACTGATCATTTCCCACCTGAGACCTGGGTCTCTCTCTTCTCCTTTGCCTGAAGGATTTCTCAGTTGTGCATGGAGTTGATGCTCCCGTGGGTAGGGCCACTCTATACCAAAGGCAGATGGGAGACTGTGGATGAAGGCTCCTGTCCGCGGGTGGGGGGTGTGTCCCACATGGTTCTCTGAGGGTCCCTGGTGGGAGGCGGGCCCGGTAGTCTATAGCCTATCTTAATAGGCCTTTCTCACTGCCCTGGCTCACTCTTGGGGTTCCTGGGATCTCCTCCCACCTAAACCTACATCCGAATCCTTGATTCAGAGCCTGCTTTTGGTGAGACCCAAACTAAGGATGAGGGCAGGGTGGTTGAGTACTACTGGAGAGGCCGTGGGGTTCCAGAAGTGGGTGTGGTTTCTCCGGGAGCTTGAAAAGTCAGGTTGACAGCAATGTGAGCCTATAGAAGGCCTAACTCGATCTTCCATTAGACTCTCAGTTTCAAGCGCAATCCATCGCTTCTCTACAAGGTCATTTAAAGCAAATGGTGTGTGAGTGCATGCATGTGTGTGTGTGTGCGTGTGTGTGTGTATGGGGCATTTTTCTGCGGAGAGAGTCCATAGCTTTTATCATAACCTCAAAGGAGGTTCCTGAACTAATCCATGTGGGCAGACCCACTGAGGATTCTGAGGGGGGGGAGGGTGGCCAAAAGAATCACAGAATGTGAGTAAACTGTGCCCTGAGTTATCAACTTGAAATAATATTTACTGAGCCCTGTACTGTGTCCGGGACAGAGCTTAGTTCTTTATAAACGTTGTCTTAAACGTTCACTCATCACATCACCCTTCGAAGGGGGTCGTAATGGTATCGACATTTACAGATGAAGATACTGAGCCCTTCCCTGCCCAAGGTCACACGGCTGGATCTGCAGCCGGGCAGCCTGACTCTAGACCCCATACCCTTCGTCCCGAGCCGGCGGCCCTCAAGCTTTAGGACGGCAGAATCCCCGGGAGAGCTGGTCACCACGCCCGCCTGGACCCCATCCCCAGAGTTTTTGAGCGGGGCAGGGCCTGGGAATGTGTATTCTAACTCGTTCCCCGATGCTGCTGCTGCTCTGGGGGCCACACTGCAAACCCACTTTGAGCTGTAAGCTTTCGTCCCCAGAGAGGAGGTCACGGAGCCCCAGAGAGGCGATGGGAGCTATCTAGGCTACTCAGCTACTTAGCAGCAAACCGAGACGAGAATCTGGGTCTGAAAAGCATGCACGGGTCTGATTACCTCATGTATGTCCAGCCCCTGGGAATGGGCGTTGGGAGAAGACAATTCCTCGCTTGGATCCTCGGAGCCCACGCGGGCCCTTCTCCACCTCCTGGCCTTCCGGTCGGCAGCGTGGGGGGCCTCCTCAGGCTCGCTGCTGTCTGAGGTCTCCCTGCTGGCGGCCTGGGGGTTGAAGTTCACGTCCAGCTCTCCCTGCAGGCGCATCCTCTCTGCTGTGGGGTCCCTGGGGGCCTTCCTCGGCAACCAGGACAGTCTGGCCCGGCGCCCTGCTTCCCGGGAAGAGCCTGCAGAGGAGGTCTCCGAGTCGGAGCACATGGCCTCGGCGGTGGGGGAGAGCCCCAAGTTGGCGGCTGAGGGGCCTTGGCCCGAGCCCTGGGCCTGTGTCGGCTGAGGCTGGGGGTCCCTGGGCCGGCCTCGGGGCCGGGGGCACAGGGTGCTCAAGGCCTCGCTCCAGTCAAAGTCCTCCTCGCTGTCAGAGCCCATCTCGTCGTAGGCAGAGGCCACGCTGGAGGCCGCCTCCAGGGCCTGGAATGTGCCGCTCTTAGGTTTGGCCAGCAGGCGGGTGGGCAGCAGAGTGCCATCCTTCAGGGCCACCCAGTTCCCGTCAGGGCTCTGCAAAACCTCGGCCAGGTCTGCGGGGGCGAGGGGGAAGGGAGGGAGAAACCAGACAGGGCTGTTAGCACCTGACGGCAAGGCGAGGCTGCCGTCTGCATCTTCCCCACCACTGGCTCGGGGTCCCGGGGAGCAGCTGACTCTGGGAAGTCCAAAAGGGCACACCTCTTTAGGAGGCAGAATCGAAGGTCCCCAAGAAGTCCCTTGAGACCTTGCAGGCCCCAGCGCTCCAGAGATGAGGAGAGACTCAGAGATGTGGTTCCTGGTGCATCTCTGCCTGGGTGGATGGTCCCCTCAGTCTCAGAATGGCCCCCCTCCTGCCCTGGGCTGGCTGGAACTGAGAAGGGGGGGCGCTACTGTTGGCAGCCCCAGGTCTGGCTCTTTGCCCTTGCGCCATGGTTGTTCCTGGTCGGATGGGAGATGATTCTGTCACCTACTCTGGCCTCCCTCAAGGTTAACACACTCTGTCCTTGGCACTCCTAGAGATCTCACCCACAATGGCCTTGTGAGATGGCAGTGTGAAATAAGATACATGTACACACGCACACACATATCAGGCTCTGCCCCCAATTCCTGTTGATATTTGCTCTTTGACCCCAGTTCCTGACACAGGGCTCCTAAATTAAATCCCTTGTAATTTCCTGGGTGATGGGAGCATCTTTTGTTCTAAAGGGGTGACTCTGGGCGGCTCCAAGATGGGACAGAAAGACCAAGCCATGATTAGAAATTCAGAACTTTCAGCCCTACCCCCATTCTCCGGAGAAGGAAGAGGGGCTGGAAAGCTAGTAAATGATCGGCTGTGGCCACGAGAGGAAACCTCCATAAACGTCCCCAAAGTCCGGGGTTCCGAGAGCTTCCTGGCTGGCACATCCACGTGCCCAGCTCCTCGGTGCTCAGGACCCTCCAGGGCCTCACCCCGTGAACCCCTTCCTCTGGTTGTTCATCTGTATCCTCTGTCATATGATAAACTGGTGAACCTAAGCGCTTCCCTGAGTTCCGGAAGCCAAGCTGCTCTAGCACATGACTGACCCTGAGGAGGGGATCGTACACAGCTGGCCGGTCAGACGTCCAAGTGACGCCCTGGGACTTGGAATTGGTGTCTGAAGCCACGTGGTCCTGCGCCCTTGGCCGTGGGGTTGGGAGCTACGTGCAGGGAGACAGGGTCAGCACGGAACTGAAGGCTACCGGGCTGGGGTCAGACAGCTGGTGGGTATGGAACACCCCACATATCAGGTCCCAGAAGTATTCTGTGTGAGCCACAGAAGGGGACAGAGTTTATTCCTGCTCGCCACGTAAGTTTATTTTCAGCTCAGGGCACATGCCTCATTCCGGAAAGGATGCGAGAGAGAAAGCGGTTGGTAATTCCAATCTTCTCTGACGGACGGGAGACAAACGTGAGCCAAGTTACGTAACTTGTCGAAGGTCACAAGGCCCATACCCGGTCAAGTCGGGATGATCTCTATCCAAAGCCAAGACGGCTCCGGCTCAGAGACTGTGCTGTGGATGCCCATCAAGGCCCTGATCAAGGGCAGGCTGGAGTGGTTCTCGCTTGGGGGTCACGGTCTGGGTTGGCCTACATTGGGCTCAGTTTTGCCCGGAGCATCCGTGATGGCGGGTGGCTGGCGCCCCAAGGGTTGATCTGCACGCCAGGGGGTGAAAGCCACTTGGTGTTATTTTTCTGGAAGCACCCGGGGAGTGAGTAGGATGGCACGGTGCTCCTCAGCCACGAGTCCCTGGCACAGACCCGCGGCCTGGCGCACAGCAGTGGCCAACGGAAGTTATGTTCCTGTATTAGGAACCTTGCAGGACTCCCCGGGGATTGGGTGATGAGGACCGCGGGGCTTTGGAGGAGACCCCTTTGTGTGTGCACACCAGCCTCCGGGCTGGAGGCCTCCAGGGGCCACAGCTCCGCTGTGCTGGGACACTGAGGCAGTGTCCTGCCAGAGGCCATTTCGAACACAGATTTCCGACCAGTGAAATGATTACCGTTTCGTGGAATGAAATCAAAGTTACCGGTGTTTCACGGCGCTGTCCACAGAGTGTTGTACTTGCCAGGACTGCTGTACTTGCTGAATTCCGATGTTGTTTGAACACATTTTCAGCTCAGAGACCCCGAGGCACTTCAGCTGTCTGACTGCAGCCCAGGCTGGCAGGACATCAGTGTTCCCTTTCTTCTTGAGTCAGAAAGTGGGGCTTCTTTTCCTGCAGAAGGATTCCAGACCCGGGGCTGATTTAAGCAGTCTTCCTGGAAGCCTGAGGGTCCGGGTCCTACTTTTCCCTGGCTGCTCCCTCTACCCTTGGGTCTGTCCCCACCACTGTCTCCACATGACAAAGTTCCGGTGACCTCTCAAAGACCTCATCTGCATGGTTCCCCTTTTCCCAGAGCACTTTCTTGTCTCCCTGCCCAGATGTGGCCTCCTCCTTCCCTGAGTCCTCCTGTGGGCGACAGCCTGTCTGGCTCTGGCCATGACCCAGTCTGGGTTCTGGCTGATCTCGCACGTGGCTGAGCCCTCTTCCCGAGGATGACAAGGTTCCTTTGGCAGGGGCTGGATCTCAGCGACCTCTCCTGCCTGCTGCGTCCCAGAGCCGGCGGGTGCCGAGGGACGAGCAGAGGCTGTGGAGTCAGGGGGCCTGGATGGAAAGCTCTGGGAGCTTCTCAGCCTTGGTACTCTCATTGGCGAAAGGGGCACAGCGAATTCCTCCCCGGCTGGGCGTAGGGATTAAATGAGGTGACACCCGCCAAGCGTGTCACATGGTCAGTGCAGGAGACGAGGTCCTGATAATGCTTTCCCCCTTACCCGCCCCTGGGCTGCCCTAGAACTTCGGATTCAGGCAGATCCAGGGCTGAGCTCCCGTTGTTGTGATTCCCGGCCTCTGAGCCCGTTTCCTAACCTAAAAATGGGAACAGTGTGACCCTCTGTGGCTCGATCACACTGTCTGCTACCCCTCAGCCTTTTTATCTTCTGCCTGCTGGGCTGGCCTATACCATTGGCCATGTGCTCCATAGACAGGGGTTTGCATCTACTCATCCTGTAGTTATGATTGCGTACCACAGCATTGCTACTTTCATCGGCCGTGGAAACGTTCAGAAGAGAGCTAACGAGGTGTTAGTGCCATTTACACGTAACGGGCTCCACCTGTTGCGATGGTAATGGTCGGTCTCCCGGAGAAAAGGGTTTCTAGGTTGCCAGCATTTTCCCAATGCCATGTCCCAATCTCATGGGTCAGGTGGTACAGAAGGCAGGGCCCGGATTTCTCCAGAAATACGCAGGCTTCCTCTCCGAGAGGCTATCCGTGGCCGGTAAGTGGTGGTTTTGATTTTCCCTGTAGCAGGCGCTGCGGCTTGCTTCGCCGTACACGGTCTGGGCTTCCGACTGCAGGCACTTGCGGTTCTTGGCCTGAGGCACGCTCTGGTGACCAGAAGCCGCTTGGCTGCCCCGGGGGTGGGGGGCCATCACGGCCTCCGGGAGCAGCCCTCCACCAGTGGCAGGGGAAGCTGGTGGATTAGTACCCCCACTCCTTTGCCTGCTGCCCAGGAGAGTGTCCTACACTGGTTCTTGTTGTTCCCCAGGGAGGACGAGCTCCAGTCCTGCTCCATAAGGAGTCCTTTGCTTGCCTTGCCTCCCCTTCCCTGTCTCATGTCCCCTCCTCTCTCTGTGTTTCCTCTCAATAAACCACAGGTCCTCAGATCTTTCTATTACAGTCCGCACACAGACACCCTCCCACGATGCAAAGCAGACTCGCCTGGCTGTGGAGAGGGTTCACCCCGAGGGCAGAAGTGCGGCCCCCCCGTGCCCCCTCTCCCCAGGCCCTATACTTAGTGGCTAAGTCAGCTTTCTGGATGGTCTTTGGAGACCCAGCTCCCATGCTGCTTCTCAGGGACACATCCTTGGCCTTCTTCCCTTAAGAAGCTAGGCTACTCTGTTCTTGAGCTTTGCCAAAAAGCTTTCATTTTTGAAGCCTCGAACTATGCTCGAGTTAATTTTCCTGGTTGTCTACCCCCATCCCCCCTGCCCTGCCACAACACCGACCAGAGGACGCGTCTTCTTCGCTGCTCTACCTCCAGTCCCTGAGCAGTTCTGGAACCTGTCCGGGGCTTGTAAAGAAAGACTACTTGGTGATGAACACGGGCACCCACAGGTTGCAAGGGCAAGACTGTGCTCTTTTTTTTTTTTTTAAGACTGTGCTCTTGATGTGAGGCCCTCCGTGAGCCCTGCTGTCTGCAGCCTCTCCTGCAGCCACGGGAGGAAGGCGCAGAGGGAAAGCCCCCACGAATGCCACTCTGTGCCTGGCTCCCGGGCTCACTGAGTTATAGACGTGCTCATGCACCTGCCTGGGACACCTGCTACGTGGAGGGCAGGGATTCAGTCTGTCGCTGTCCCCTCTCTTCTGCCTTTCACAATCCCGGTTCACCACGTTCCTCTGAGGAAGCTAGAAGCTGGCCAACTTCTGTCTCCGCCTCCTGAAACCTCACCCCTGTGAAAACCTGGTTGTCAAGGTGCGTGGTCGGAACTGCTCAAAGCTATACCTGGGCCTCACTACCACACTCTCTCAGTCCTCTGGGAATAGCCACCGGGGACCCTGTGCCCTTCCATTCTCTCCGTCCAAATTCTTTCTCTTCCGTGACTGCGGGGACAACAATGAGCCAGCGACTGCAGAGCAGGGCCCGTCCCCTGCTGGCTATTTCCAGCACCGATCACGTGCTATGTCTGTACTAGATGCTCAGTCAAGGTCTGTCCAGTGGAAATGTGTTTGGGGAGGCATCTACTGACTGCCGTAAGCTCTGCCGAGGCTCAAAGTGGACCTGCTGCGGTTTACTCAGCCCGCAGTGTCCCTCCAGCTGACCCCAGCCGCAAATTAACAGGCGCTGGAAGCCACCTTTCCCCCGGGGCATGCGCAGAACTGCAGAAAACAGCCTGGTGGCCATTAACCCCAGATGACCTCCACCTCTGGGTCTCCTCTCTTCTACATTTCTGCTCTGCTGAAACTGGGCATGGCCCCAGGGAATAATCTGCTTCCCGCTAAACATATCAGACACTCCTCGAGACCTGGGGAGTCGGCCTGGACATTTTAGCGTATCAAGGTCAAGCATTCCTCAGAAAAACTGGAGGCTTTCTACACAAGCGCTTTACAGTTCTGTAATTTTAAATCTCCGTCCTGAGAGGTACATGGATTTTTGAGAAGAGTGTGAAATCTTTTCTGTGTGTGGTATTGTTGAACTGAATTTTATGTTTATGTACCACTGATAAATTATATATGGGTGGCTTATTTTACAGAAAATTAGGTAAAAAGAAATTATGATTTGGGAATCAAAACCCTTTCCCACTTTATTTGGAATGCTCCTCATTCAGCAGGGAACTGTTTTGTGACATGGAGTGTTTTCTAGAAGTTTTATAACCTCCTCTAAACTTATCGGGCGATGGATTTTGAATGGCTATTTGTTGGGGTGGCATTGATTTGTTTGCTCTTATGGGCGGGGGGGACATTTATTATCATGCAGTAGTTGAAAAAGCCTGCAAATCGGAGCCGTGATGTTTGCATTAGGCCACACTAGGCATGGGATCCTGAATCAGTGAATACCCGCATTGTCCCGCAAGGTTCTGGTCTGTTACGGAGAGGATGGCAACGCTCAGCAGCACTGTTGGAGGAATGGATAAAATAGTGCCGGCATAGGGACCCTGTATATGGTAAAGTGACGTTTAAAGCGTAGTTATTATTGTTTACTGAGGATAAATGTATACCCTGTGGAATTTTAGAGTCCCCTCTCTGGGGGAACTTTCGGTCTCTGGTGAGAGAGAGAAAGGAAGAAAGACTATGAATGAAGGAACAGATATGCTAGGCAGCAGGAGGAAAGGAAAGAAGAGCTTATTTAGAATGGAAAAATGCACTTCAAAAACAAAAACCCAAACCATATATATAAACAGGGAACATTTCATGTGCTCCCAGAATCTTTGCAGATTCTACTGACGGGTTCTACTAAAGGTTCACATGGAAATGATCTGTTTTGGGAACTTTTTAGAATGCCTGTTAAAAGGCATTGCATGGTTTGTGGTTCTTTGCACCGGGAGAACAATGGAATTTGTTTCAATAGCTGATGGTTCAATCTTTTCCCTTAGAGAGTAGAAACGATAGCACAATCTTTAAAAGCCTATTTCTAAGGTGAATATTTTGTTGCTAATTTTTGTGGTTGTTGTTCAGAAAAGGATTCTAGATCTGACGTACAAGGGGAGTTGTAACCCTCTCACGGCTTCTTCTCGTGAGGACAATGCGCCTAGCTTCCGTTACGTGTGGCCAGGTGAGGAAAGAACACACCTGTGCCAGGGAGGGAGGAGCTCCTTGGCTTAGACAGTCGGTCACGGAGCCCAAGAGACCCAGGTGGCCTGAGCAGGGGGCTTCACGGCCCTCGACTGTTACCCATGTGGTTCCAAGCACCTGACGGCCTTTGGATGCGTGACTTTGGGAAAGCGACCCGGCTAATTTGAGCGTCTTCATTGTGAAGGATCAGTGACTTGACAGGTTTATAATAGACTGTGTGTTGTGGATGTTGAGTCTCTGGAGAGGGGAGTTCAGGAGCTTCATGCAGAGGGGGGACGTTCTAGGAGAAAGAGCGGGAAGAACGGGCAGCAGGCCCTCCCCAGGTGCGGTGGGGATGAAAGCTGTCCATCAGAGACTCGTGTGCCCCGCCCCCTCATGGCAGAGCCGTGTTGCTGGGATGCCCCCAGCCAGGACACCTGCCAGGCCCTCTGCACTGAAGCGAGGCTGTGTGATTGGTTTGTGCCTGTGGGCTGGGCGTGGAGGGGGTGTGGGCCATGTCCCTGCTGAGCTGGTCAGGAAGCAGGTGCACTGACTTCTCTGTTCTCTCTTCCTCCACCTGCTGGCCGATGTGAAGGACCCAGCCGGAAACTCGGAGGCCGCGGAGGACAGCAGAGCCTCGGGCCTCCGCAGGCCTCCCATAGCCAGGACACTGCATTGCACTGGTGTGTGATAAGAACTTAAACTAGTATGTTAAGCCACCTAAATGTTTGGTTTCTTTGTTATAGGAGCGAGTATTACCCTGACTACTATGTCAGGTTTCAAAAACTCTGACACCCTTAAAACCAGCCCTCGCTGGGACCCAAATCCTTCTGAACACTGAGATAGCCCGCTAGGTTGGATTAGCGTTTCTGGCCTGTGTGAGACCCATTCTCCTGGTCCATGCGGAACGGGAAGCTGGAAAGAGGCCAGGCAGCTGAGGAATTTTAACACCCTGGCCCCGGAGCCCCCCGCCCACTGCCCCATGGGTCTCAGCTGGAAGAGTGCCCAGTGGAAAACACGACTGCATTATACGTGTGTGCTTGCTCGAGGCCTCGTGACTTGGTGGCTCGGTGGCCCCAAAAGGGCCCACACCAACTCGGGCTGAGCGGGAAGAAGCCTCCTAACAGCACTCCTGGGACCCACAGACCAACCAGATGCCGCTTAAAACCGTTACTTGGCTCGTCCAGTCTGTCCGTGCTCTTCCAGCTGGGAAAGGCTGCCTCCTCCCGCGGCGGCTGGCCCTGGCCCCTCGGCGGCCTCGACGCAGCCTCCAGGGAAGGGGGCTTCAGGGCGTCCCCTCTGGGGAGTGAGAACGCAGACTGGGACTGCTGCAGAGAGAAAAGAGGGGAAGAGAGTGGACTGAGGGGCACCGTCACCGGGAGGGAGGCCTTGGCTTTCTGGCAGACGACACAGCGTGGAGAAGGCATGTCTGATGGTGCTGGCTCTTCCCGTCCAGGGGCTCAACAGATGCAAACAGTGCGTAACGCTGTATGACAGCGCCAACGGGCCCTGCTGATTCCGCTGAAGCTGGCCGGGCCTACCCCAGAGCGTCAGAGCCCTAGTGGCTAGTGGCCGTGGACAGCCTTTTATCCAGCCATCTTCCCGGCAACATTTCTTAAGCCAACTGTGCTCAAAATAGAAAGCATCTTCCCTCGGAAGACCTCCAAACCCAAGTTTGGGCAGCCCGAACAGAAATTTACAGTGCAATGTCAATCTGACAACAGATTCATGAGCCCAGCGTGGCCCATCCACCAACCTACAACTATCGAAACACATTCCCACTTCGCATCGAAATTAAAGAAGGGAAAAGGAACTATCACCTAAGAAGTGATGGGAGTGAGATTTCAAAGGACGGGCGGGAGATATTGAATTGTATCACACGAACATGGAGGGCGAGGTCTAAGCTGGAAGACAGCCAAGCTAACACACACATCCAAGCAGCTGAGTGCCGCTCCCTTTATTCCAAGGGCAAGAAGGCCTGAACTCTGTCCCTTGTGTGCTGAAAACAAGGTTTTCATGGGGATGGGTATTCAGGGAGCCATCTATGATTTTGCTAAATCCTTATCATGATGAACAGCTGCCAGAGAGAAAAGAGATCAAATCTGACGGTCAAATAAAGTTACTAAAAATGAAGAAAAAAGTCCTTCTATGGCAAACTGCTGTGCACTCGGGGAATATACCTCTGACACGCATCCCGTGGTCTGGCAAGAAGCCTCCCCTTCGATGTGATCCCACACATAATTCCATATACTCTCTGACAGTCCTACTACAACTTGTCAATTCTTCCAGAGACCATGAGCTCCTTGAAGGCAGGAATGGTCTTTTGGGTGTGATCCTTGGTTGCTTGTTTGTGGTTGAATTTACAGGACTTTAGCCAGAGGTCTGGCCCTTAGGGAGCTGACCATCTATTGCCAGGTGCAGTATGGAGCCATTTTCTATGCCCTGATTTGGCTTTTTTTTTTTTTTTTGTAATCTGCCAGCTTCTCACTATAAATCACTGAACACGTGTTTACAAAAGGGGAAAAATGACCCTGAATGTTTCATTTTACAGTGGGTCACAGGGCATTTTATATTTGTCTGTATGTGTCTTTCAGAGGTAGCTTGGGTCCATTTTTATGGGACAAAAATGCTCCCCATCTACAAACGCCTATGCCAAGAAATGAAAAGTCCCTGCAGTTCTAACATGGAAGACGGCATCTGTGTTCTTTGTGAGAGAGTTGGGGACGCCAGATTTTTATACTCGATTTCAGGCAAGCCATTGTTTCACACTCAAGAAAACTATACCCTGATGACCACAAAAGACCCCAAGATCTGGCTTCAATAGGTCTCAGGACACCTCTGGCCCCCTCTCCAGCCAGGGTGGAAAAGCCCGGGTTCTGAGACGCAGACCTAGTTTTGTCACAAATTCATTGCAATAAACATATTGACCAGAAGATGGCGCCAGAATAATGCATTTACTCACCAATTAGCTCAACCTCTATGGCTCCCGGGAAGCGAAGGGATTACTTGAGTCATTTGTTTGCTTGTGACCCTGGCTGGGCCTTTGTGCCCACTCTTTCGTTCTCACCCATGACCTCTGCTTTCCTTCCCTTCCTCTTACCCAGCCTAGTGTCCACGGAAGAAGCAGGGCTGATAATATCAGGAAGGGCTGGCCTGAGTTAGTGTCTGCATGTCTATAAAGGGATGGCAGGGGATGGTCGGTGGAGTCCATGGTCCAGGAGTATCAGGGTGCCAGCAAAGTCTTGCACAGATGAACTTGAGAATTTGCACTTCGAAACAGGTCAGCCTCAACTCTTCAGGCACCAACTAATGGGTGGCGTGTTTCTCACTGGGTCAATGCCAGCTCTTCCTCTTGCTCTGTGGGATCTTGCGGTAGGGGGAGGGGGACTTCAACTGTTCTGTGCCTCAGTTTCCTCATGTAAAAGGATCAGTGTCATGCCTGGTACCTAAAAAGCACTCAATGAGTATTAGTCAAAATAAGAGTATTTATTATGCTCTACTGCTGAGCCGGGACAACATACCCATTCTCTCACTTGACCTGATAGAGTGCACATGAGGAAACTGAGGCAGGGGTTGAATAATTTGCCCGAGCACAAGGCTGGTCAGGCAGCAGAGGCAGGGTCTGACCTGGGGTCTGTCTGGCCCCACGCTGAGGCAATTCCACGTCTTCTCCATGCTGTGCCGAGCCCGTGCCGCGAGCCTGGGAACACCTCCCTCCTGGCTAACCTCCTCCAGCCTGGCAGGACTTGCTGTTTGAACCAGCTGGCTCTGACGCTCTGGGCGAAACACACGGCCACGATCTTGAGTTACCTCTGTGAGACCTTCCTCCACAGTCACAGCCTACCCTGTGTGGGCAGCAGCATGACGTGCCCCCTCCATCTCTTGGAATGGTCTACGGTCGCTATGATGGCTAGGACCATCAGCACTGCCAACGGGGCGGGCTCCCTAAGGTACTGACCATGGCTCCAAAATGGTCTTTGCTCGCAGGGAGGCCCTTCCATAAAACAGGGAGAGGATGAACGACAACCGAGACAAAGCTTTGCTTTGTACTTTTAGGGTCAGGCATAGGTACTAAATTCAATCCAGTAATTATAAATAATGAAAAATACTTTAGGTCTATCCTAAAGAACAAATAGGAGGGAGGAAGGAACAGACACGCAAGAGAAAAGGCTGAGAAAAATAAAGAAGGATAGAGAAGGGACAGAGAGATGCCTCTTGGTCACCGGACACATCCTAAGAGCCTGGCCCCTGGTGTCATCGTGGTTATCATCAATAGGATCACCAAGTTATTACGAAGACAGCTTTGTATATATATGCACCAAAAAAGGTAGGCATTAAATGAATTACAAGACCTGTACTACAGGCTTTTAGGATATTACATCTTAAGGCTTTGAAAGCTGGATGGCACCAACCCCCCTACTGGTGGAGAATCACACAATAAGGGAGGAAATTAACAAGAGAATGATCACATTCAAGTTTCTTTCAAGAGAACAGACTGAGAACCCCTGTCTGCATGGGGATGGCTTGAGTTTGGGTTTCGAAGTTAAGTGCAGGCAGCAGGGCCTGCCTTGTTCTGGGATTCTGCATAGTTATGCCCTGGGCCAGAGGGGTCCAGGTTGTTGGGGAACTGAGGAAAAGGGGCCACAGGATTACAGCTTCCATGGTCTGGAGGTCAGGGAGCCTTCCTCAAGACAGAAAGAGGCTAGCCTTAAGCCTGCGGCCCATTGGCCTCACCAGGGAAGATTTGGGTCAAGAACACAGATGCTCAGGCTTGACTCCAGACCCCATGAGTCGGAACCCCTGGAGTGGGACTCTGGTGATGGTGCAAATGAGCATGGGGAGGGGGTGGAGACCAGCTGGTCAAAAGATGGGAGGGCCACCTTCTGTGACGTCCCCAAGAACCAAGACTTGGCCTGCCGCTTCGTGTCCAGGCTCTGGCTGGTGACGAGGCACATTTCTGCATTTATGTCCTCTGCTTATCACTTCCTCCTTATCTCAACTCTAGACCAATAAAATTTTCTGGGTGATAGACATGTTCTGCAACGTCTAATACGGTAGCCGCCAGCCAGAGGTGCTACCGAGCACTGGAAATGTGGCCAGTCTGATGGAAGAACTGGATTTTAAACTTTATTTCATTTTAATTAATTTAAATTTGAATAGTCACTTGTGTCTCGTGGCCACTGCGTTGGAGAGTGCAGTCTTAGACCTGAGAGATCGCTGAATCTGCTGATCTCATTTTATAGAGGAAGAAGCTAGATCAAGGGCTTTGGAAGAGGAGAAAGGTATTCAACTCCCAGCGCCACCAATCACAAGCTGCGGAGCCTTGGGCAACTTATGGTAAAGCTTTAGCCTCAGTTTTCTCATCTATAAAATGGGTCCAAAAATACCCGCATCCACAGCTTGTGGTGAGGGGTAAAAGAAATAACATGAGATGGGCAAACACAGTGCCTGCTTCTTCACCAGTCCTTGTCCCTGTCCCCTCCCCACATGGCCTCATCGGCAGCTAGAACCGCAGTCATCATGCTGTACGACCCGGGGGCACTGCTCATGCTGGATTCTAGGACAGTGGTTGTGCAATATGGTGGCCTCGGCCAGCGTCAGTCCCTCTTAGGCCCTAACTCTGGGATACGGTGCTAGCACAGACTTTCACCACAGGGGACAGGGACCAAGTGCAGGCTGTGCGTGGGGAGAAAGCACGGGCTTAGCCGTCAAGGTGAGACCCTGCATGGAGCACTGGAGAGGCTGACCTTTGTCCCCTGGATGTACCACCTCTTGGGGTCCCGGGCTGCCCCTGACCACCGGTGCTGGTCAGAGGGAAAGGGCTTGGAGTCCCGACCATGGGAAATCGGGCTGGGGTCTGTCCAGGGGTCGAGACCTGGGTGTAGCATCAAAAGGAGGGCTGAAGACAAGAGAGGAAGGCAACAGGCCAGAGACAAGGACAAAGGGAGGAAGGCATGAGACTTTGGGGGAAGTGGTAGGTCAGGGGCTTCGGGAGGGAGCCAGTCCTTCCCTGTAGGCCCTCTCAGGGGCCCGGGCTGGCCAGCTTGTCCTGCTAGCCGGTTATTGTGGTTGGAGCCCAATGGGACAGCACTCACACAGAGGACGTGTGCGGGCCTCTTTGTCCCTGGAAGGGCTAGAACTTGGGGTAAGCCTTTCTAAACAGCTAAGTAATCAAGAATCGGTGCTTCCGTACCACTGAGCGCTGGCTAAGGCACAGGATCTCCTTCCAGATAAGGTTTTCTAAAAGCTCTAATCACGCAGCTGTCTTTAAACCGAACCAAGAACTACAAATGGCCGTCACAAGGGGGTGGATCCCCGTGTTCTGCTGAGACCGTAACCCACACAACCTCCTTCCTTCACAGGTATCCTGGGAGCCAGAGGGCAAGGGTTCGAGTCCAGGCCATGACTAAATCCCCACAAATCAACATGGTGCCATCAGGTGGCCATGGCCCTGTATTGAGAAGTGGCGTCACATGTCCAGCGCTGGGCTGGCCCATCGCCAGAACATACGTGACCACTGACAACGGGGAGCTAACGATACTGGCTGCTCGAAAGGGCAAACTGCCAGGGACCCAGCTGGAAGCTGGATTTCTCTTGAGGCCTAGATTCAGGCTGCTTTGTTTGGGGCAGCTCCCATGAGTACACGTGAGTGGAGAAAAGACAAAGCATTCAGGTCTCCCTGACTGATGATAATGTTGACAAAAATCGGCTGTTTACATATTGCAAATCACAGCGTAGGGAGAATTCACGCCGAGAGGCCAGGAGGGGACTTCTTTGATCAAAGATCAAAGTTAAGGATGAAAGTATTAGTAATAGGAGCCAGCAGATGATCTTGTCTCCTCTGTAAGGTGCCAGGCCCTATGATCTAGGTGGTTTTAGTGTTATCTGAGGGGTGTATCAGTGGCCTTTCTGGGCTTTTCTCAAACTACAGCCTCAAGGATCTCTCCCACCCCCACCTACACAGGGGGATTCAAGCCCAGGGAAGGTGGACAGAGCTTGGAAAGTACTGTATACCAGAGGTTCAAAAGATGCCTACAGTGGAAGAAGGACTTCCGTTAGGCCTTATCCTATATCAAAATCTAGAAATAAATCATAGTCTGCCATTTGCTTCAGGACAAATAAGTAAGAAATGCATCCTCTCTCTCTCCATTGCTGACCTGACCCTTGGGGTGTGCGGGAGGCAGGTGTTTGGCAAAACAGATTTTCTGGCCAGAAAAGGAAACCCCGAGAGGATTTGTTTTAGCAAAGCGAATGGGAACCCCGTGTGACTCTGACCGGCACCCCCGGTGTGCCTGTGTCCCAGGTGGACGAGGGTGTCTCTGGCCAGCTGAGGGACTGAGTGAGAGGTCCCCCTGGGAGGCATCGCTGCTGCTTATTTTAAGCTGCTTTCGCCCAGGGCTTGACGAAGGGGTGTGCAGGAAGCACTCTGCTGTCCTCCCGTGGAAAGGGGGGGCCCGCTGCAGCCGTACCCGCTCCTGCGCCCACTATTCGGACCCATTCCAGAGCCCACTGTCCCACGTCTCTGCAGACAGAGTGTCTCGAGCCTTGATGACGTGGCAGGAATACTGTTTCTAGGTTGAACCGCAAGCATGACAAGGGGTCCCCCTGAACATCCGGTGGGAAAACAGGCATTTCGTATCCAAGAGCTGCCCTATGACACAGGAGTCAGGAGCAGAGCTGAGGAAATGCTCGGAGCCAGGAGACCTGGGTTCTGGTCCTGCCCCATCCCTCAACTCAGTTCTAGTGGCTCAGGCTAGAGAGGCCACAGTTTACTGCTCTGTAAAATGGGGAGAACACAAGATACCCTTGCGTGGATCTTGCGAAATAATATGTGTAACACGCTCTGCACAGAAACTCTACATAGAGGAGAAGTACCGGTCATATGCCGAGCCTGGGGGGATTTGCACCTCCTAGAGCCCCCCAAACCTGACTCTTTCAGAAAATGCTTCCGAAAGACTCCCTGGAAAGTAGGGCGACACCGTGCATGCAGCCTGAGCTCGTGGTGGCAGGAATGAGTTAGTGAAACCTTTGAATGACAGGCTCTTTGAAGGTCATGGGCCTTTCCCTCCTCTGAACCCTAAGTTCATTTCCAGTCTCAACCTTTCAGTGGAGGGCCCACAGCCGTGGGCTGACTCGTACCCTGGCCTGCTTTGCTAACCAGATTATTCAGTCCCAGAGGGCAGGGATCGAGGGTCCTATTTATTTTGTTCTCGTTGGTGCACAACAGCAGCAGTAAAATAAGCTGACGGGCATGCTGACAAGGGAAGGTTCTGCCAATAAATCAATGAAGCTAACTCTCCGATAAAGCCATAAAGACGCTCCTTGTTACCCCCGTGAGGACACGGGGACGATTGACTCGGGTGAGGCTACCGCACATCACCCCTGGGACCGCATGCCTACCACACAGCTGGGATGCACACCCGTTTTTTCGATCTGTTCACGTAGGGGATGAATGCCACTGACCCCCAGGAGGAGCGGGGTAAACACATGGCATTGCTCTTCCCTTCTCTGACTTGCCAGTTTTAAATGGCACTTGTGTGCGCTGCCCCATCCCTTGTCCCCCGTGCTGGGACCGTGGGCTCCTCCTGCTGCGAGGAGACGAGCCCTGCCAGCCAGTCCCTGGGTTTCGGGCGGAATCTCTGCACAGAAGGCCCGGGTCCTTCGCCTCAGCCTCCAGCCTTCCCGGCCCCCACGTCTTCTGCTGGGGCCACTTCAACAAGTAGAGGAGTTTGTACTTTGCAGCCTTAGTGGCTCTACTGTAGGCATGAGCAGGGTCGGACCCTTGGGGTCACAGGAAGGGCTCTGTGCTTTGAGATGCGGCCCTTGGCTTAATTTCAAGGTGACCGACAAAAGGGCTGGGCCACTCCCCGACTCCCCGCCCATGTCCAGGGGTGACCATTTCTTTCAGTGCCTCAAACAGCATGGTGATTTTCTCGCTGTTGCAGCTCGGGTTCAGGAAAGCAAGGGATGGGAGTTGTAAGGAAACCCGGGGCCCTCATAAAGGTGTTCTTTTCACGGGACCAGTTTAACCCTTTTCGGAATGAATTTTAAAAATGCCTATTGACAGGCGCCTGGGTGGCTCAGTTGGTTAAGCGACTGCCTTCGGCTCAGGTCATGATCCCAGAGTCCTGGGATCAAGTCCTGCATCAGGCTCCCAGCTCCACAGGGAGTCTGCTTCTCCCTCTGACCTTCTCTCCTCTCATGCTCTCTCTCACTCTCTCTCAAATAAATAAATAAAATCTTTAAAAAAAAAAATGCCTATTGACACCTTTATTTTTCCTAAATGGGTCCTGCGTAAAAAACCATCTCCATATCCTCAGGAGGCTGTCTGTGTTTACTCCCTGTCCCCTCTGTCCCCTCCCGGCCCCGATCACACACACACTTACCCTGTTTCTCCTGCCGCCCCCCTTCAGGTACCTTTACCCAGTCGGGTGGGCACACGAGTCACCTACAGGTGGTGGAGAGTGGTGGCCCCACGTCTAAGGGGCACTGGCTCTGACCGGCAGGACACCTGTGCGTGGTGGGGGCGGGGTTATGCTTGGGGACTCACCCAGAGGGTGCAGGGAGCTCGGGGGCCTCCTGGGGGCGCTGCGGTCCCCTGGTCAACTGCCTGGGCCATGCGGCTCTGGGGCTGCGGCCACTCTGGCTCTTCTTCCATTTGCTGCTCGCCTTTGCTCTTCTGTTTCCTTATGATCTGGGGAGGGGGTGGGGGGACAAAAGGGGGCAGGTTACTGGCCAGGCCTTCAGGTGCTATGTGGAGTAACTGGGACCATCTCTGGGATGTGTTTCAGCCACATAAGAGCTTAGTTTCAACAGCATGCCAGTCTGTTTCAGATCCGCCTGAGAGTAAAACAGCACAACGGTAGCCCTCACCATTCTGGAGCACCTTACATTTTATAAATAATCCTTTTATGATGCTAACTACTTCTAATCATTAAATGCCTACCACATGCCAGACTGTGGTGGGCACTGTATACGCTCTACGTCATTTAATCCTCAACATAATCCTAAGAGCTATGGGCCACAACTCTCCTCATTTTGCAGATGAGGAAAGTGGCTCAGAGAGGTTAAGTTACCAGTGAAGACTACACAGCTCGTAAAGAGTGGAGCTCCGTCTCGAACCCACGGTCTCTGGCTGTAAATCCTGGTTTCAGGAAGCGTTGGCAGGGTCTGTGAAGGGGGAGCTTCCAAGAGCCAGGAGCTGATGGCTCATTTGTACCAACCTGCTATGCTGGGCACAACCATACGGATAGAACGAGTCTATTCCTACAGTGGGGTCTGGGCTCCCAACTTCCTAGAGGCAGCTGAGAAAACTGCTGAGCCACCAATCTGGGTGTAATCTTCCATGTCTCTGTAGCCCAGACAGGATGAGAGAGCGGGAGGCCGAGGCGAGGAACTGAGGTGCCATGCCTGGGACAGACGGGGGCCTGACCAAGGTGCACCCCCACCTCCCTGGGCTCTGGGATTGCTGGGGACTAGTCACATCCTGAGCCAGCCAGCTGCCAGGGGTCTGACCACGACAGTGGGGTCAGTGTGGACAGTTGGACATATGGGGACAGATGACGTGTTGGCTTGGTTCCTAGGTCTCTAGCTTAAAAATCCAGGAATCTGGATTGAATATACTTTGAATTGTGGGTTGGATGAGGCATTTGGGGCTCTCTGGGGGATTAGTGGGGATCTTCTGTATGGGCCATTGGATTTTGTGACCAAAAGGGAAGACTGAACTTGTTCATTGCTCCCTGCATGCAGTCCTTTGTCATGTGACTCTGCACCTGTCCCAGGATGGGGACAATAAGTATAAGCCCGTGGCAGCGGGCTGACTGGGTGCCTTGCTTTGGTCCGTGACGGGTGAGGAGGGAGTGGGTAACCACAGAGGTCAGGGCTGAGCCAGGGCCTTAGTCCACATCGCAGCTTCCTCTTCCTCCCCTGTGCTCCCGTCTGGGGTCCTGGCCCCAGGAGCTGCTGTGCCTTTAGTCAGGCCCCTGCGTGAACGCACAGCATGGACTCGAGCCCAACCCACAGCCTGAGCGGGAAGCGGATGCATGAGGGAGAAAGAAACTGAGGTCTAATAAAACATATATTTGGTCTTTGGCCCTGGTTCCTGGCACAGAGCTTAAAAACCCTGGGAGTGTCTTTGTTATGCTAATGAGATGGCTCCCCGCTGGGAAATCTCAGCTCCGGCTTCTACCTCTGGGGAGGAGGAGGGACTGGGTGCACCGGCTGGGGCAGACACCCATGCCACTGGGAGGGCGGTGGGCGGAGGGAGAGGGCAGGGAGGTCTGCATACCCCCTCCCCGGGCCTTGTTACCCTGTGTATCTCTTCATCTGGTTGTTCGTTTGTATCCTTTATGATAAACCCGTCTTTGAAAATGCAGCACTTTGCTGAGTTTTGTGAGTTGTTCTAGCAAATTATCCCGCCAGAGGGCGATCATGAGAATTCTTGGATTTGTAATAGACTGGACATCAGTGCCGTAACTTGGGGATACCTGACACCTGTCCCTGGGATCTGCAGTGGGGGCACTCCGGTGGGGCTGAGCCCTTATCTTGTGAGGTCTGTGCTAACTCGGCGTAGACAGTGTCAGTTCTGAACTCAGTAGGACACCGAGGGAGTGTCAGAGACCTGCGTGTGGCATCCCAGAAATCATCCCTGTTCGCAGGCACAGAGTTCTGGGGTGGTTGGATTTTCCACAGTAATGAACGGATACCCCGTGCAAGGGATAGTTTAGGGCATGGAGGTAGCAGGGGGTGACTGCCAGGTCAGCAGGAGACTGAGACATGTGAGAAGAGGACACACATACACGGACACATGCAAACACGCACAAGCAGGGAGGCCAGGAAGCAGGAAGACGGTGAGTAAACTGCTCAGTGCTGAGTTCCTGGCTCCCTACCCCCCAGCTCGACCCCTAAAGGCGACCCATCGGGTCCCTCTGCTTAGACTTTGCAGTGCCATGCAATCCCTCTGTAGTGGCTCCGGGGCACAAAAGGGAAACATGACGAGGCCCAGAAATGGTGTCCAGGGTTGCTCTTCCGCTGGCCCGAGGCCCTGATCCGGGGTGGGGGCGGGGGGTGAACGGCATGGCGGGATGCCCGGGCCCACCTACCTTTTGCAGGATAGTTGTGGCCAGTTCCTCGGTCAGCTCTTCCTTGTGGTCCCGCAGGTAGCTGGCCTCGTTCTGCTTGTCCTGCGGAGGGAGGGAAGAGAATGGCCGCGTACTGTGGGTGGGTCGGGGGACTTGGTGACTACTGTCTTGGGAGTCCCACAGAGGCAGGGGGAGGGCGGGCCCCGCTCTAGTCAAGGACAGCCACGGTGAGGCTGGTTTCCCGACAATCTGGACTCTCTTCTGGCAGCCAGGACCTTGCCCCACACCTCCCTCCAGCGATGACAAGGGGGTCATACCAGACTGTCCCCGTAGGCTTCTGCTTTGGAAATCGCCTCCTCGATGGCCTCTTCAGCCACCCGCAGGGCGACAGCCAAGGTGTCCATCATGCTGTGTCCTAGACGGGAAATAGAACACAGACCACTTTCTGAAAGGGAAAGACAAGTAAAATGATTGTTTCCCTTTAGTTCTGTTTAAGTCTTGCAGGGGCTGGGGGCTAAGTTCCCCGCTGCTCGATATGGCGCACCAGCTCCGGCCCTTCTCCCCTGCCTCACTGTCTCCCCCACCACCTCACCCCCGGACACAAGAAATTGTGATTCTTCGAGAGCTACCGTCTCTCCCTTCATGGCTCCTATATCTTGGCCTTCTTTCCTCTGGTCCCTGCTCTGTACCTAAGCGGGTTCCTGCGGCCCCCAAGGCTCGGCCCCAAGGTTCCTCCTCTGAAAATGCTCCTCAGATCCCTCGTGTCCCCACCTCGGCTGGACGTCCGTCTGAGGCTCTGGGGTTGCTTCCCATGGAGCCAGAAAGACTGCCTCCCAACCAGGTCACTCTCAGAGAGCATGACTGGGTCACATGCAGTCCCTCCTGACATGCAGACTGCCTTACAGATAACTGCTCTTCTAGAAGGGTTTCTTATAAAGAAATAATGGCTCTCTCATCTGCTTTCTCGGAGGAAGGTTATGCGTTATTTTGTGCATTTCGCATATCACTGTGAAGATAGGGATGAAAATTATTCAATGTTCTAAGGGCGTTGGACGGTACACATGGTTTAATGCAAATACAAAACCCATGGAAGCAATGTTTAGACTCTAAGCCAATACTGTCAACAACAGCAACACTGGGCAACCTCACGGAGCTCGACTACCTGCTGGCCCCAAGCCGAGCGTCACCGTGTGTGGCCACAGTTCGTCTGGACCACAGTCCACTGAGTGGGTGCCATCTAACGGACAAGAGAACTGAAGCACAGAGAGGTCAAATAACTTGGCTGAGGTAACTCAGTGTGATGGGAGGAGAGATGAGGTTTGAGTCCAGAACTCTGTCTGCATAAGCCCTTGATTTTAACTACAAAAGTGAGACGAATACAAGCTCACACGCTTTAGACAAATAATGCTAGCGTATTTTTAGCAAGCATATTTTTTGCAAATGGCAACAGGTGGAAGGAAACGTCCCCACGTCAAAGGATTTCTGCAGGTGACAAAACTCTTTTTGGAGCTGAGTGCTTGGGAGAGTTCTGCTTCCCCGGAAACTCGATCTTTGCTTTTTACTTGGAAGTGAGAATTTCGATCATCCCTCCCTCTGTTTGCCCCAGAAGCCCGATTCCCATCAGGCCTGGGAACACAGGTCTGCAGGGCCTGCGTGCCTCGGCCTCCTCTGCCCAGATTTCGACTTCCTGTTTCCATTTATACTCTCTCACTCATGCATTATTTAACACACGTGAACCTCCTGGAAGCTGCCTCAAACTCTCTGTAGAGTGAGACGAAGTGTAAATACATCGATTCACTCATTAATCAATCCCTCAATTAAAAAAAGCTTGATTCAAGCTTCACAGGTTCCTCAAGACACAACTGTGGACAGAAAGTGGCATCTGGCAAACATAACAAAATCTCCAAAACCAACCCAGGGACGCTCGGAGAGATCCGGCAAGCTGGTGGGTCCATCTCGAGCTGGCTATGACGACAATCACGTCAGGGCCCTGCGCGCCCCACGGGGGCCGACTGAACACGCAGTTTCCCCAGTGTTTCTACAGGTTCAGTCTGCAGAACTGAGCCTGTCATCACACCAGGTGCCCCCTGGAGATACACACGTGTACCTCCCACGTCTCCCCTTCAAGATACCGACCAACATATTTTTCTCACAAGTCCTCGCTAGCTCTGTGAGGCCCCCCAGTGACGCCCCCCAGTGACGCCCCGATGCACAAGCCAAGTCCACGCTCTCCTGTGCTCCTACGGGGTGAGCAGGCATTTATGCTAAGAGGCTTGGGGGAGGACCTGTGATGGGGATCATTTCCCAGTTCCACAGATCCCTGGCCGGAAAGAGCCTGGAGCCATAATCCAGAGGCTCTGGATGCTGCATTCATGACTTCCGGATGAGGGCAAAGTGGGGCACTGAGGACGCTTTGGCGGAACGTGAGGGCTCAGGTCGCTGCCGCAGACGGAACGACTGGCAGGGGTGTGGAGGAAGGAGAGGAAGGCGAGGCAGAGTGACTGAAGGTCGGAGGACCGGTAGACAACGGGATGGTCAGTTTTAGGCAATCCTGGCTGGGCTGTCCCACCCAGGGATTTAATCCAACACGAATCTAGGTGTTGTCAGGAAGGTATTTTGTGGATGTGGTTAACATCTCCGATAGTGGGCTTCAAGGAAAGTAGATTGCCCTTGAGGTAATGAGGGTGGGCCTCGTCCACGCAGTGGAGGGCAAAGGCCTTGAGAGCAAAAACCGAGGTTTCCCAGAGAAGAAAGCCTGTCTCAAGACTGCAGCATTGGGACGCCAGGGTGGCTCAGCTGGTTAAGCGGCTGCCTTCGGCTCAGGTCATGATCCCAGGGTCTTGGGATCGAGTCCCGCATCGGGCTCCTTGCTCAGCAGGGAGCCTGCTTCTCCCTCTGCCTGCCGCTCACCCTGCTTGCGCAAGTGCTCTCTCTCTCTCTCTCTCTGACAAACAAATAAATAAATAAAATCTTTAAAAAAAAAAAAAAGACTGCAGCATTGACTTCTGCCTGAGGCTCCTGCCTGCTGACCTACCCTGTAGACTTTGGGCTTGACAGACCTCACAGTGGTGGGAGCCAAGTCCCTAAAATAAAATAAATCTCTTTGTGTGTGTGTGTGTGTGTGTGTGTGTGTGTGTGTGTGTGTGTCCTATTGGTTCTGCTTCTCCGGAGAACTCCGGAGGATACGGATGGTCACCGAAGGTAATATTAATACAGGGGAATTGTGGGCAGGAGGCGCTCAGGCCATGGGGGTCAGAATAGAAGGAGAAGGACAGAATTGGGAGAAAGAGTTGCTAGGAACTTGGGTGACTGAGAGCTTGATTAGGATGTGCTGAGGCTAGGATCACTATAGGATCTACAGGGCTTGATACAAGCTTGAGAAATCTTGAGTCTAGAACTCTGGGCTGAAATCAGTGCTGGGCATTTCGGCTTCAGCAGTGGATGGAGGTGCGTGGAGCCCACAGGAGTGCGTCGTATCACGGGGAGAATTTCTAGGCAGCAAGGATGAAGGAGGATGGGACCTTCATGTGAAGGCACCCAAAGGAGAGACCAGAGAGCATGCAGAGCCCCCGGAGCAGGTGCCTCAGGAGGATTTCAAGGTCCAGCACTCTGGAGAAGGAGCTGAAATGGTGGAGAAGGCTTGATTTGAAACCATCAGTTTGTTTTGCTTTTGACTTCTACTCTCAGGGGACTATGATATCAGTATAAAGAAGTAGAAGTGAATCAGTACATGATACAGTCTTTCTACGAATATTTTAATATGAATTACACAAGTGTATTCATTATTATATTCCAACTCCAGAAGATGGAGTTGGAACTGGAGCTCACCAGGGGATAGAAGGAATCCAGAGGTTGGGTAGCGAATGCACTGATCTTGGCTACATCTTGGGCATACTCACCAATTTCGATGATGGATACACATCAGTGGCAACAACAAGAAGACCCCTGGAGACTCCCACCCAGTAAAAAGGGATTGTGTCTCGCGACTACAATGCAACTGGGAGACCCCAAGTTTCTGAAGGTGTTTCTATTCCTCCAACTTCCCATTAGCTGCAAACTCTTTTTTTTTTTTTTCCCACCACTCAAAATTTTAATTATGTATTGAAGATTCTGGACCAGAAAATGTGTAAGGATAAGACAAAGAATATCAAAATAACTCATAACAAATTTCTAAAACCTCTCACATATTAAAATTGTTAAGATAAAAATATGATTTACAATACATGTTTGTTATGGTATAGTTAAAAAAATAGTACCCATACTAAAATTAATTCATCCTACTTATCAAAATTCCTATTATAAGAATGAAAATATTCAAATGCTTATAAATAGGTATCCAAAAGTTTCTTTTGAACAACATTCTTTGGTGTTCATAAAACCGCATATGTTATTATAGTTCTATTTATCATACAGTTTTTTCAGACTATACATTCAGTTTAAATTGGAAATGAAAAAATATAAATTAGATATTGCCACAAAAAGTAGTTACAGGGTAGATGTTTTGATTTCATGGTGCCTAAGTACTTACAGACAAGATTTACTTACGAAATTTAAAATAACTACCTATTCTTTGATACTTCTTATAGCTCTACATGTTCCAGAAATTAAAAAAAGAAGTTATGTTTAAGGCAGAAAATTCAAATGTGAGTTGACATTATTTATGATTCTCTCAACTGGTTGTTCCACAAAATATGGAGCTAAACGAAAAGATGAGAACCCTCATATTGCTTGGATACCTAGCTGCAAACTCTTAAGCAAACTTACCTTCTGGCTGTCTGTAAAATGTTGAATCACTTCCTGAAATACTTCCTTCATTCTCCAGGTTTGCCTCAAAAAAGTTTCCTCCTAAAGGGAGGGAGGGAGGGAATGGGAGAGAGAATGGGATTATCACAGGTCCCCAGTGAGGACTGGTACACAGTCACAGCCCTGGCAGACCACCACGACCCACTCTGATGAAGTCAGCTTTGCAGATATTTAGAGAATCACTGGGCTCCAAAATAATGCTACAGCTTTTGATGAGTCACCTTTTTCTTCTCTCAGTGATTCCTGGAGTAACACTGCTGCCTCCCTCAACTTTCTTCCAATACCTTCTTTGGAGGCAATGTGGAATCAAAGAGAGAACAATAGATTGAAGCCGGAGAGATGTAAGGTCGTCACTTTCTGGACTTGCAAAGTACTAGCTGTGTGACCTCGAGCACGTTACTTAACCTCTCTGACTTAACACTTGGCTTCCTTTCTAGAAAGAAAGAACAGGAGCTCATGATGCTGTGGGTTTGGTCTTTAGCTGGAGTCTATGGGATTCACCCAAATGGTTGCCTTTAGCTATTGATTTAACTGTCACCATACTCTTCCATAGAATGGAGCCCATGTGAAACAAGCCCAGAGTGAGACAAGGTCAACCCATGGCGTTTGATATTTCAAGGCCCGCTGCCTCTCCTCTGGTCTTCTTTGAATCGAATACACAACCCTAATCTTAATTCCAGGCTGGGAACAGCAGCTGGCTAAGCCCTTGTTAAAGCCCTTTTTCAAGTTGGGGATTTTTATTATCCGTGTTCACATATTCATTCATCAAATGAGATCTCTGCAGGTGGAGATGACGGATTGTTTTAAAGTCTCTGTATTGTATCCACAGGACCCAGCATGGCACCTAGACAGAAGGTGGCTCAAGGAAAATGTATTGAATTGGATGTTGATGGAAAACACTGTTTGGCAGAACCAAGAAAATAAATATGGGTCTATGTGCCTTAGTTCAAAAGGGGGAAAATGCCAAAAATGCCATGTCAAACCAAGCAATAGGCCTTCAATACATAGAATAGACTCTGTGCTTCCTTGGATGGGCTGTCATGGGGGCTGCCCTGTGGGAACCCCAGGGGTAACTGCTGTAGGTATTTGAGGCAGGTTTAGTAGACGGCTGCCTTTATAAAATAGGCCATTAGTGCACAGCCTGTCATGGTAACTCGGTATGACCATATACCATTTTCTGTTTTTGTTTTTTTTAAGATTGTATTTATTTATTTGACAGAGAGAGACACATAGAGAGAAGGAACACAAGCAGGGGGAGTGGGAGAGGGAGAAGCAGGCTTCCCGCTGAGCAGGGAGCCTGATGCGGGGCTCGATCCCAGGACCCTGAGATCATGACCTGAGCCGAAGGCAGATGCTTAACGACTGAGCCACCCAGGCGCCCCATGTGTTTGTGTTTTTTGACCAGGCCTTCATTTATTCTAGCTCTGTGACCCTGAGCCAGTGGCTTTGTCTTTCTGAGTCTCCGTTTCCTCACTTAGAGGGCTTTCGGATAAGTCATTGCTGCAGACCCCAAGCTATAGTTCCAAGTGCAGATGTTGCCTTTTGGTGCGGCTACATCTGGCATTCGTTCACCCATCCAGAGAAGAGTCTATGGACACCTACTGCGTGCCTGGCTCTGGGCTGGGCGTCAGTGTATGCTGGTGACCAAAGCCAGAAATCCTCACTGCCTTGACAAACTTGACAGAGTGGGAAAGAATTCATCGATCAAAGGCTTCTGCAAATCAATGTAAAATTATAGAGATGTTAAGTGCTCTGATTGGGTGCCTCACACTACAGCGAACGTGTCTAAGCAGGGACAGCGAGTAAGGAGCCAAAGGGGTGCGGGGACGTGGGAGAGCGTCTGGGGCAGAGCGGACCGCTCGCACAGGACAGGCTGTGGGGGCGGCAGGTGCATCTGGGGACCTGAACGAGAGGCAGTGTGGCCGGGCTTGGAGACCCAGACCATGGGGGTCATGGTGACCATACCACGTTTTGATCTTGATTCCAACAGCCATGTAAAGCCCGTAAAGCTTCCGTGGAGGGGATCTGGTCAGATTTGTGCTTCCCAAAGTGCACTCTGGCTGCTGTGGGGAGAACAGCTCGGTGAGGGGAGTGAGGAAGGGCAGGAAGCGGAATCCCTGAGCTCAGTGTGCTCTCTGGAGTGTGCCTGCCACCGCCCGGGAGGAGAGGAGGGCAGGAAGTGGGGGAATGTGCAGGAATGGTTTCAGAAACAGAGAGACTCAGTTATGTTTGCCAATCAATAGGAAGGAACCAGTTAAAAGAGAGGCTGGCTCAGCAAGCGGGAAGGGATGTGTGACCTTGAGACCTTCCTGGAAGGTGACAGGGTCCAGTGCAGGGGCACATACTGTCTGCCCCATGAAGGAGGAGGTGAGGTCCTCTGTGGAGAGAATGGGGGAGGGGGGAAGGGAGTATGAAGAGAGAGAAGATCTGGAAACATCACTGGGAGACTGAGCTGCCCGGAGGACAAGCTCTGGCTCCACATGATTTTAAATCTTCTGGGACAGCACTTCTCCCTGTTTTCCTTGAAATTCACAGGTGGGAGCTTCAGTGCCATTTGGGAATGGCACAAAGCGGCTGAACTGTTCTGGAAAGCATGACGCAGCAGTCAGATGACATCGTCATGTCTTTCATGGGTCGGAAGAACCTCCGAGGTCACATGGCTCAGCGTTTTCAAAAGACTATGTCTGTCAGTCAAATCCCAGATGAAAGACGCAATAGACCCTTTTCAGGAATCACGTCAAAAATAGATATACAGTGTTCATGAGTAAAAGCAAAGTTTATTTCTCCCATTTATTTATTGAATACTAAATGAAAGCATATGCTATTTATCCAACTGCCTGGAGATTAAGTATATTAATAATGGCCACTTTTATCTTTTTGTATCGTGCTCCTCTCTAGGGTCACTGTTAAAAATGTCATGCTGAATCTATCAGATATCCCCTGTGAGCACACGTTACCATGGGACACTATTTTTTTTTTAATTTTAGTTTTTTAAAAAGATTTTATTTATTTAAGTCACAGAAAGAGAGAGAGAGCACAAGCAGGGAGAGCAGCAGGCAGAGGGAGAGAGAGAAGCAGACTCCTGGCTGAGCAGGGAGCCCGATGAGGGACTCGATCCCAGGACCCCGGGACCATGACCCGAGCCGAAGGCAGACGTCTTAACCGACTGAGCCACCCAGGTGTCCCGGGACACTATTTAAAAATATATATATATACTTATTTATCTGACTTCTCCACTGGAATATTGGCTCTCAGATGGCAGGGTCTTGCCTGTCTTGTCACTCTTAAACCAGGTGGGCACATAGTAGGTGTTCAATGAATGCTTACTGAATATTTATGGAAGTCATGAATATATCTTAGATTTACCTGATGGAACTAATTGCTCTCCTTTCAGGCCTGGCCTCTCCTGGTCCCCTGATATGGGCTGCGGGAGGAGTAAGCCTAGCTTGGGAGGGCCAGAAGGACAGATGGCAGTGCAAGGTATGCACGTGATGGCTGGCCCAGAAGATTCTGCGAACTCAGTGAACTTTCGCAAATTTTCAATGGACTGAATGTGTCAAGGCAAACTACGCTGGTCCAGGGGGTGAAGATGCTTCATAGGTACCAGGGGTTCTACTTCAAGAATTCGGGAGCAGAGCACGTGTCTTGCACGCCGTAGATGTTGTGTGTTATGTTCTGACAACCAAAGTTCTGCAAACAAGTGCCCTTAGCCGGAGTTGAAGATGGAGCCATCTTATTCAGAATGCTGCTGCACCAATTATGGTCCAGTGCTACCTGGGGTTCGCCATCTTGGCTGTGCCTTAAAATAACCCAGAGAAATACCTGTACCGGGCCCACCTCCACAGATACAGGAGTAAGTGGCTGAGCGTGGCAGGGGGTCCTGGGCACTGGGGTTTCTTTTAAAGCCCCCTAGGTGATTCTGATGCATAGTCAGGATTGAGGATGGCAGGTGACAACGATGCGAGGGTGTTGGGTGACAGGCGGGAGCTAAGGCTAAGGGCTCCCCAGTCATGTGACATAGCCGGGAGGCCACTTCTGCCCTGTGGGATTTGCCCATACTTGTGGGGTGATGAAATTTTCTAGGCGGTGTGTAGAATAAATCTCATTTTATGATCATGGGTTAACAGGTTTGAATCTCACCTCACAGACTGTTTCTCTTCACTTTTATCAAAAGGAAACCTTCGTTTACATGGATACTAACCATATTAAAGCGACAGATTCTAATACTTCGGTGAAGGGTCTTGGTCCCCAGAGAACGTTTCTAAGATCAAACTAGTGCCATACGGAGGACATAGGCTTTGCCAGGTGTTGAGCCACGGTTTGGGAAGGCAGAGGGGACGAAGCTATTGCTCACACGGCTTGTAGACTGTCCCCTGAATGCAATGCGGCAAGTGCCGCACGGAGGCCAAATGAAGGACCTGCTGAATCACACCGGGCCCAGAACACACGTCTGCGTCCATCGGGCAGACAGTTAGTCCCAGAAAGTGGTTTTCCTCAGAAAATAACACTTGAAAATTTCAAAGCCCTGAGCTGCCCCGCTTCAGGCTCCCGTCACCTGATCCACCTGCGGGGCCTGAGGGAGACGGAGGAAGAGACCGGAGTTGTGCTCTGCTCTGTAGGATTCCCAGCATGTTTGCTTTTCCCCTCATCTTTCATGAAGCAGTAGAGAACACCTATGAGGTCTGAAATTTGGTGACACGTAAGGGGAGACACAAAACAGACCTGGTGTTGTACGTGAGAGGAAAGAAAGGATGGGATGCAAACAAGTGAGCTAATAATATTCTGGAACTTTCTTGAGATATATCTTTGGGTTGAAAAACTACTGTTAACAGGATTACTTTTAAGCTTTCTTTCTTTCGCTCTCTCTTTCTTTTGCCTCCTTTCCTGGAGAAGAAAGTTTTTAGAGAAATCAGTGAAGAGAAGATAAAAATAATCTGTGGAAGACTTCAGCACGGCTCTCTTAGCTTAGGCTTCCTGAATGGTTTGAAAGATAGAGTCTAACAACTACCACAAAAGGCCCTAATGATTCTCTGCGTTTAATGCTTCCATCCTGTTTCCCCCGTCTCAGTGGCTGGCATATTTTTAGATAAGACACAGCCAAAGACTTTATTGAGAATACAACAATGTAAAATAATGACAGTAAAAAGGCTCCAAACGAGACGGATGAGATCTTTTTTCCTTTCCCCTTTCTCGTGGATAAAAAGCATTTACCTGTGTCAGCAAAGAGATGAAAAAAATCTGCCTTTAGACAGAAAAAAAAAAAAAATCCAGCCTTTTTTTAGAGGATAGACTGTTCATATGCTGACAATTTCTTTCTCCTGGCTAGTCTAATAGAACTAAAGAAGATAATTTCTCACTCTAATTACATTGGTTGTCTTAAGTGTATAAAAACAGCAAGGCCAGACTCCTTCCTCCAGCCTTCTTGGGAGAGAAGCCCATACTTTCCCGACTCTCTCATTACATCAAGTTCTGGGCCTGGTTTGAGTGGAGGTTGGGAACAGGAGGGAAGGAGAGCAGAGGGCATACCCTCCGAGGGCAGGCCTGGTTTACATGATCAAACAGAGGACTTCCCAATGTTTTCATCCGCACGGGGAGATGATCCAGAATCTTTGATTTCCAGGGGTCTACAATTCAAATGTCTACAAGACGCAGAAATATTTCGGTCTTCTTAATGCACCCAAGAGCCCACTGGGGATGTGGGAACCGGAGGATCGAACTTCACAGAATCTTTGGTATTTGTCCTCCTATTTCTGCTCATCAGAGTCAAGTATTTAAGCAACTCTCTCTGTCCCGTTGAGGACACCCAGTTGCCAGGGCCTCCCAGCCTGGCCTTCTTCTATCCCCTCAGCCCCGCAAAGACTCCCAGAACAGCAGGCTGCCAGCGTACCTAGAATATCGAAGCACGCCCCCGTCTCCAGCCGGTGTTTCCTGTACAGGTTCTTCAGGACCTTGGCGCTGCCAAAGCGTTTGAAGCGGCTCTTCACGTTACTGTAGAACCATTCCAGAGACTGGGTCCTCAGAAGCCTGAGGAAGACACAGAACGAGAAAACAAAATGAGAGACGAAGACTGGAATTATTAAGTGGTGGATGGCAAAAGTTGGCACCATGCTTCGCAGCTCCTTCCGTCAAGATGTGGAGCATCTCTCTCGACTTCTTGCATCCTGGCTGGCCTGTGACTTGCTCGGACCACAGGGACCGGTGGACACAAGGCAGCTCCCTCTCTTGCAGCTTTTAGAAGTCCTGCACCCTGTTACCATGTGGTCAAACCCGAGGTGGCCTTTGGGGTGCCGAGAGACACCCCTTTCACCTTAGCCGGTCACCGGCCAAGCCCAGAAGAGGTGATGAGGACGAGGTGAGTGACAAGGGCAGTGGCAGCCAGGATGACAGCAGTGAGGACGAGGCCCAGGCCACCCAAAGAGATACTCATCAGGGATGTGGACTCAGAACATGACACTGAACCCGGTGCTGAGGACACAGGCCAGCCCATGGCGGTGATGACGATTCAGACAGCATCAGAAATGGAGGTGGCCCGCGGAGCTACAGCCACAGCCACAGTCACAGTGCCAGTCCCATCCCCGGTGGCAGTGAGCACTCAGCCCAGGAGGTGGGCAGTGATGCCACAGCTCCAGTTCCAGCAGCAGTGACCCAGACCCAGGGCTTTCGGGGCTGGCCCGGACACGATTACCATGCGCAGAAAGGCACTTTGCCAGTGGTCTGTTTGTGAGCCTTTTTGCTCTGTTCCTCCCTTCCTCCAAACCTCTGCTGGTACTAAAGACAGTCTCTCTTTAAACAAACAAACACATCGCCTGCCAGTTGCCTGGGGATGAGCGAGTGGCCCGAGGTAGGACCCGCGAAGAAGCACGTGCCTGAGTGCATCCAACAGCAAGTGGGTGAATGGTTGCCATTCGAAGCCACTCGAAGCCATTCACGCACATCTGCTTGATAGCAGGCTCTGTATTTGATACCCGTGCTGTGCTAACAACACCTCTCATTCAGCTTGGGGACGCATAAAGCATGAGAGAGACACAGGCTCCAGGACAAGATTCTCCAGCTGCTTATTCATTCAGCTAGAAGCACTGAGGGAAAGCAGTTTCTTGCTCAGGGCTGGAATGGTCCATACGGAATACTGCCAGGATGCTTCTCTTTTTGGCTCGATGAGATATTTCTAAATCCCTTCCATTTTAAGAATAGCTTTTGTTGTTACTTTTATTGTGAGTGTAATAACGCATACTCGTTTTAGAGAATTCAGAAAAGTAAAATGAATGTAAAGGCCTCTCCCTCCCCAGATGCCAGTGATATGTGAGAAGGTAGCCAGAGGGAAAAGTCTATTCAGATGAAGAATGGGGGTGAGAGCACAAGCAGGGATTTTGACATATTTCTAGAAAATCAGAAGTGAGTGATCGCATAAAGATCAGAGAGAACACTGCCCTCCAGGTAGGCACTGGAGCTGGGCCTCCTGGACCAAGAGGTCTAATTTAGAGCTGGCTGGTGCCAAGAGCAGGACTGGCTGTAACGCAGAATTCAGAAAGCTGATTTAATCGTTGTGTAGGCAACCATTGGTCTCTATCCCAATTCCCAATCAATTGGACAAGTGCCCCAAGGATGTTTTGTCCTTAGGCCCCAAACAGAAATAGTCTTCTAATAAAACTGAACAACCTACTTGGAGAAGACTAGGACTTGGATATAGGGGTTACACCTGCAGTGAAACTGTCCTTCTGCAGCCCTGGGGGAGCCCCCACACACTGCCCACCAGATCCTATTCACCTACCCTAGGGCCGGGCCTGCCAGGTCCCTGCCTGGCTAATAAACTTGCAGTTGTCGGTCAGCACACCCGCCCCCTTTCACACGACAGGTCTCCTGGGAATACTAACCTACCCATGTGAGTCACGTTTATTAACTAGCGAAGTCCTTTGTTAAAAATATGAATAGACAACTGGGGATCACTAGATATTTGAAACGATCCAATGGCATGGCAAAAATCCAGATAAACTAAGAGCAAACTTTTAGAAAGGGAAATGAAGGTAATCTTGGGTAATGAAAATAACTAAAAATTCTAATAAATAACTGATTTGAAAAGACACTGCATCCCATCCATACAACAACACTAGGTGGTGTGAAAATTAAGTAATCAGAAGACAATGGTTTCTGGGACATAGAACATATGGTTGGGGAAAGAAATGTAATAGGAGGTCTAAAAGTCAAAATCAATATAAACTTTCCAGAATGCAATGGAAGATGTCAAAAAGATGGGACATATCAGAGGAAGAGACATGAGGATGAATTCAGTGGGCTCAGTATCTAACAGGATTCCAGGAAGGGGGGAGAGGAAAGAAAAAAAATCAAACACGTAACAGAAGAAAATGGCTGCAAGCTAAGAAAGGCAAAAGTCTTTAGGGTTAAGAGAGTCTACCAGTGGCAAAGCAGAATAAATTGTTTACAACACAAAGTACGGCAGACGAAGCCACCTAGATACATCTTCATGAAGATTCAGACCCTCTAAGATGAGGCTTCTAGGCAGAAAAAAAGGGTATTTTTGCAAATGAACAAAATAATAATGACATTAAACATTTAAATCAGTAACACCGAATGCTAGATGACAGTGGAGCATGGATTTTCTAGTACCAGAGAAGAAATGACACGACCTTAGAATTCTATGCTCAGTGAACTATCATCAGATAAGGGCCAACATAAAGATACTTTCAGACATGTAAGGTCTCAGAAAATTGATGTGGGAAGAGAAACTGTTAAGGTATACTTTGGGAGCGAAAAAAAAAAAAAAATCATGGGACTCTAGAAAGAGGGAGTTAGTCCAGGGGTGTGAGGGACAGAAGTCCCAGTAGTCAGCTGCACAGCAGGTCTGAAAGGCAGGGGGTAGGGCGTGCACACAGGCCATTCAATGAGCACAGGATTAAGAAGCCAAAGGAATGAAAAGAGACAGTGAAGAAGGAGCCACACCCTTCTTTTGTCAATAAGAATAAGAAAAGAGAATTAGAAGTCCCGGGAAAAACAAAAACACAACTAAAAAGCAGCTCTAGAAAGTGATGGTCTCAACAGGGAGCAAATTAAAAGCTGTTAAGAACTTGTCAACTCCTCGGGACTGGAAGAGATTATGCTGAGTGAAATAAATCAAGCAGAGAGAGTCGTGTGGAGCTTAAGGAAAAACATGGAGGACATTGTGAGAAGGAAAGGAAGGGTGAATTGGGGGAAATCGGAGGGGGAGATGAACCATGAGAGACTGTGGACTCTGAGCAACAAACTGAAGGTTTGGGAGGGGAGGGGGGTAGGGGGTTGGGCAAACCTGGTGATGGGTATTGAGGAGGGCACGTATTGCATGGAGCACGGGGTGTGGTACATGAACAATGAATCTTGGAACACTGAAAAAATAAAATAAAAGTAATTGGAAAAAAAAATACATATTCATAAGCTAAAAAAAAAGAACTTGTCAACTCCTGAAGCAGAAGGGGGGTGAATGGCCCATTCTTCAGGTGGCCCAGGTTCATGGCCAAGGATTACGTTTCCTTCTTTCTATGGACTTCACTGCAAGACTCTGGTCTATAGCAAATGATATATATTATATATATAATATGCACAATATAATTTTATATAGAATATTAAAATGCCACTAACTTTTTATACCCTATTTACAGACAAAGCATGAAAGGTCCTCACTGTCAAGACATTTGCACTTTTTGCTGAAAGCAAAATCGAGTTACCAGCTAGCCTGGCAGGAGCCTGGATGCAGAGAGAGGAAGGAACCATAGAGATAGTTCACATGCTAATTTCCTTATCTTACACGATGGAGTCCAAATGGGCTTCTAAACTATATGGACAACAACAGTGGTTTAAATGTGTTATTTAAAGTGACGGGGTCATCAGGTTTTAATAAAAGGTTTTTTGCTTTTCTTTTAATAATAAAAGGTTTTAATAAAATTTTGTGGGGAGGGGAAAGAGGTAGCAAGAAAGTAGGCTACCTATGAAGGTCTAGAGTTGACAAATCAAGAAATGGTAAGATAAACATGTGAGTTAGAATTATAGTAGTAACCCCAAGAAATGTTTACAGGTGCTTGCTTGGGGCATTGGGACTTTGCATGCAAATGGGGGCATGAGACTATTTTTTTTTTTTTAACTTATTCTACTTTATTTGAGAGAGAGAGAGAGAGCACACACACACATGATTGGGGAGAGGGGCAGAGGGAGAAGCAGACGCCCCCGTGAGCAGGGAGCCTGATGCGGGGCTTGATCCCAGGTCCCTGAGATCATGACCTGAGCTGAAATCAAGAATTGGCTCTTAACTGACTGAACGACCCAGGTGCCCCAACTCTTTAAGTTGAATATCATTTTATATTGTTTGATCCTTACTATTTTCCTTCTGCTGGCTTTATTCGCTGTTCCTTTTCTAGCTCCCTTAGGTGTAACGTTAAGCTGCAGATTTGAGACTTTCCTTGCTTCTTGAGGTAGGCCTGTACTGCAATATACCTCCTTCTTAGGACTGCCTTTGTTGCATCCCAAAGGTATTGGACTGCTGTATTTTCATTTTCATTTGCTTCCATGTACTTTTTAATTTCTTCTTTAATTTCCTGGTAAATCCATTCATCCTTTAGTAGGATGTTCTTTAACCTCCATGTATTTGTGGTCTTTCCAAATTTTTTCTTGTGGTTGACTTTAAGTTTCATAGCATTGTGGTTTGAAAATATGCATGATATGGTCTCAATCTTTTTGTACTTAGTTGAAGCCTGACTTGTGGCCCAGTATGTGAGACCACATTCTGGAGAATGTTCCACATGCACTCGAAAAGAATGTGTATTCTACTGCTTTAGGATGAAATGTTCTGAATATATCTGTTAAAGTCCATCTGATCCACAGTGTCATTCAAAGTCATTGTTTCCTTATTGATTTTCTGTTCAGATAATTTGTCCATTGCTATATAACTGGGGTCTCAACATCCCCTACTATTTTTGTATTATTATCAATGAGTTTATTTTTGTTATTGATTTATATATTTGGGGGATAAATATTTACAATTGTAATTGTAATACTTCTTGATGGATAGACCCTTTATTTTTAAATTTTTAAAAATATTTTATTTATTTGAGAGAGGGAGTGTGCATGAGCAGGGGGGTGGGGCAGAGGGAGAGAGAGAAGCAGACTCCCCACTGACCAGGGAGCCCAATGTGGGGTTCGATCCCAGGACCCTAGGATCATGACCTGAGCTGAAGGCAGACGCTTAACTGACTCGGCCACCTTGGTGCCTGATGTTAAATTGTTATTATCTATTTCTCCTTTCCAATAGAACATAATTAGCTCATGGAAAACAGGGTTCCCCCCCCACCCCCGCACTCCTGTATCTAAGTGCCTAAACCCAATGTAGGGCACACAGTATACACTCAATAAAATCTGGTGAGTGATGGAGTTATACTGTTTTAAACCTATTTTTTTCAGTTACTCTTCCTGATTGAATTTAATGTCCTTGAATAGTCTTCCCCCACAGCATCTTTAGCAGCCCCAGGGTTCTCCACAGTAGAGATGCAGCCTACTTTAGGTAACTGATCTCCTATCTTTGGACACTGAATTTTTCCCATTTCATTTTCTATTAAAAACAATTCTATAGGGCGCCTGAGTGACTCAGTGGGTTAAAGCCTCTGCCTTCAGCTTAGGTCATGATCTCAGGGTCCTGGGATCGAGCCCCACATTGGGCTCTCTGCTCAGCAGGGAGCCTCCTTCCCCCTCTCTCTCTGCCTGCCTCTCTGCCTACTTGTGATCTCTCTCTCTCTGTCAAATAAATAAATAAAATCTTAAAAAAAATTATATAATGCATATGTTGGCAGCTAAATAGTTTCACATAACTGCAATAATGGATTCTAGAAGCAGAATCACTGGGCTCAAAGATGTCAATGTTTCAGAAAGCTTATACCAGAAAGCTTGTTCCTCACTTGGGTGTGAGATTCTAAAACCCCAAGGTGGCATCACATTGAAAAAAAAGCCCCAGAGGAGTGACTGTTCCACAGTGAAGCCCACTTGTGGTCCCTAAGTGCAGCACAGGAAGGAAGGAAGGCAAAAGGGCAGAAGGCAAGCATCAACTCGTCTACTCGGGTTTGATCCACACGATGGCGTTTAGAGGCTTATTGTCTTCACTGAGGGAGAAAAACAGCTATACAACCGCATGTACCAAATGTATCATCCCTTTTATGTAAAACTATGTTATATCACCCATATCATTGCTATTAATACAAATGGACACAACTATGTGAGTGCTTGCTCTGTCTCAGGCATTCCGCCAAAAGCTTTCCTCAAATCATTTTATTTAATTCATAGAGCATAGCACAGGGAGTAAGACCATGAGTGCTGGGGCAGGGGGAGACTGGCCCAGGCATTTACTACCTGTGTGGTCTTGAGCAAATTCCTGTCTCTAAGCCTCAGTTTCTTCATCTATAAGATGGGGATGACAGTAACCACCTCCTAAGGCTGTTTGAGGATAAATGATGTAATACAAGCAATAAGTTGCCTGTCACAAAGAAAGGGTTCAATGATTTCTTATAAATTCCACAAGGGCGAGCCTCATTTGGAGAGATGCTAAGTTGAGATGTAGTGAGACTGACTGTCTTGTCCAAAGGAGCAAAGTGCCTGAGCAGGGATTCAAAAGAGGAGTTCAACCATGCACATATGCGAGTCACAGGCTCAATGGAAAAAGAGACTGGATCCCTTCAGTGTATTCTCCTGTAGCATTTTAATTTACTACAAAGAATATCTATCATTTTTTTAAGTATCTGTCATTTTTATCAAAAACCCATAAAGCCATTTTCAGAATATAAAATAATATAGCAGAAAAGAAAAAAATACAGAAGACTTTGTCCTTGGAAATCATAACATCTGGGCACATGATTTATTTGATAGCTCTAAAAACACAGAAGACATGCAACTCTGGAAGAGAACTGTTCTCCAGGTTGCATCCTCTGCATGCTGCCCTGCTCTCTGAGCTGCTGACCACCAGGAAGGACATGCAGGTGTCTTAGCTCTGCAACTGAGGGTTCACCATGGTACTGGTTGGGGATAGTTGTAACTAGACCCTTCGGTCTTTTTTTTTTTTATTATGTTATGTTAGTCACCATACAGTACATCATTAGTATTTGATGTAGTGTTCCATGACTCATTGTTTGCATATAACACCCAGTGTTCCATGCAATACGTGCTTCCTTAATACACACCACCGGGCTCACCCATCTCCCTAATCCCCTCCCCTCTAAAACCCTCAGTTTATTTCTCGGAGTCCACAGTCTCTCATGGTTCATCTCCCAATTCACTTTTCCTTCCCTTCTTCTAATGTCCTCTATGATATTCCTTATGTTCCACAAGTAAGTGAAACCATATGATAATTGACTTTCTCTGCTTGACTTACTTCACTCAGCATCATCTCCTCCAGTCCCATCCATGTTGATGCAAAAGTTCGGTATTCATCCTTTCTGATGGCTGAGTAATATTCCATTGTACATATGGACCATATCTTCTTTTTCCATTTGTCTGTTGAAGGGCATCTCAGCTCTTTCCACAGTTTGGCTATTGTGGACATTGCTGCTATGAACATTGGGGTACATGTGCCCTTCATCCTTTTGTCAAAAGAACATTTTTTTTCCTTTTGGGACATTCACCCATCCTTCCCAGTAGAGTGTATGTTGTTCTGGAAAAGCTGGCTCCACTCCCCTGTCAGCATGTGAGTGGTCACATGACATAGACCTGCCAATCAAGGTCAAGATGGAGGTTTTTACTGTTGTTCTTTGAAGGACATGTTGCCCTTCTGCTGGCCTGACTCAATGGCAGAATGAAAGCCTGAGGCTGCTGGGGCCATCCTGCTATCACTTGGAAGGGATATTTGTGGTATTCTGGACAAAAGCAGATCTGATAGTGGAAAGAGACAGGATCCTGCTGCTATACTTTGAACACTTGGATCTACTCAAGCCCAAGGTTAAGCATTGGGCTTGTCCATTACATGAACCAATACATTCCCTCTTTTAAACCTTGAATTGGGTCTCTGTTATTTGCAACCAAGAGTCCTCATACTTCAAGTATATAATAGGGGGAGCTCTCTACTCCCGGGTTATACCAAAACTCTTGGCATTCAGAAGCACTTTAATGACCTCTACAATGGAAAGCCTCAGCTTGCTCAAGTTTTGGAGTGGAACCAGAGCACTGCCCTGGGCTGCTGGGAGGTGGGAGGCTGGACTGAATCCTTGGAGAATAACCGGCAAAGCCACAGCCTTTGGGAGAGCAGAGAGCTTTTCCTTTAAAAAGTGATGTATTCTAGGTTATGTTTTGACTTAAAGTTAATGTGGAGAGCTTTTCTGGAAACCCCAGGGAAGGCTCAGTTATGATGACCATCATTTGGTTTTAGTATTTTTATTTCACTTATTTTAAAATGTATGGCTCAGAGGACACTCATCGGATGCATGTGGTTCGTGAGGCAGAGGTGTGGGGGGAGGTCTGTGAGGATGCCGGTGACTGGGTAAGTGCGCTTTCAGGGTCGCTGACCCACCCTGAGGTCTCCAGCGTCTTCCTGAACAGACATGACTTCAGGTAAGGGCGATGGCAAGGAAGGAGCATTGTGTCCGCATCCTGCTGGAATGGAAGGCAGAATGGAATCCTGCCTGTGCATGTTGATTCCCTCCTTCGCCCACTCATTCATACTTTCATTCCCTCACTATTTATTGAGCGCCCTATGTGGCAGGCACTGTGCTAAGTACGTAGGCGGTGACCAACAGATGAGGCCACTACCCCTCAGTGCTGCCAGACTAATGTCTTCAAAGAGTGGCAGGTGTGTCATGAGATGGGATCAAAAGCCAAGCCAAAGGCATCTCAGGAATGGCTGGACACAGCCTTTGGGTTCTGGATCATTTCCACAGATGCGTGAGAGACAGGAACCAACCTGCTTTACGTCTCAGGCATCTTCTTTAATGATGTCGGAACTGCTGCCTCTCAGCTGCAGTACATGCAGAGGAGAGGGGGCTTAGGAAGGAGCGGGCTCCACCCTCCTGGTGACAAGACTTGCCAAGAGCTTCTGGAACTGTCCAGAGGGACCCTGCTTGACTTCTCTGCCAATGATCCCAAGTTACCCTCAAGAATGTTCCCACAATGATTCTAAGCTCTCTGTAGTTTCACCAACTTAAGTACGAAAATTTCTTTAAATACTAGAGATTTTATAAAGGCAACAGCAAACTTTCAAAATTCACAATACAACATAGTTAGAATTGATGAGTTTTGGTTCTTGGAACCACTTCCTCCCCTCGTAAAATGCAATAATAACTAGTGCTCCACAAGGCTGCAGGAAGAATTAAATAACTCAGCCCACGGCATCCAGAGAAAGGCCAGACCCTTGGTGCCCACTGGGGATGCCAGCTGAATCTGAATGTGAGTACACATATGTTTCATGCATGGCCTCCACACATCTGTCCTCACTAAATGCTGCAAACGAGTGATTCCCAGTGTGAGGCATACGCACTGATGGGGGCAAAGGCACCATCTCTTGGCAAGAGGGTTTCCTCCTCTTGGAGATTCTGATAAGCCTTCCCTCTGGCAGCCCTGCCCTGCCTTCCTACTTCGCTCCCTTGTTGTAACAAGGGCTATTAGGCAGAAATGATGACTGAGGCAGAAATGATGAGGCAGAAAACAAGACTGAGAATGACAAACTGCTTACATGATATAAATAAACATATGGCATAGATGCATGCCCAGACTTGTTCTCCAAGAGCTCAGACACCTGTCGAAACAACAAGAAGGTGCCTAAAGATAAGGAGAGAGAAAGTGACTAGATGGGGAAGGAGAGCTATTTTATGTAGGTTGGTCAGGGAAGGCCTCTCTGGTGAGGTGTCTTTTGAGCAGAGACAAGAAAGAGGAAAAGGAGTGAGAAGGAGAAGAGAGGAGAAGGAGATTCCCATGTGGAATCCTAGAGCATTCTAGGTGGAGGAAACAGGAAGTGCAAAGGCCCTGGGGTATGAGCTTGCTTTCAAGGTCTAAGCAACAACAATAAAAAAGAGGTAACTGTCTAGTTGGGAGTGAAAAAGTGAGGAGGAGTCTGTCAATGAGAGAATGGCTAAGTAAACTGTGATTTATTTGTTTGATAAAAGATTACACAGTGATGTTAAATGAAGAAGCAAGATCTACTCTTATCAACATGTTTAACCTAAAAAACAAATTTCAGAACCCTATGTGCAGCAGGATGCCATTAATGTAAATTGGAAACCTCACATAAAGTGATTATATATAAAGAGAGAGAGAGAGAGGGAGAGAGAGAGAGAGAGAGAGAGAGAGAGTCATATATAAGTTGCAAAATTGAATAACCTGCATGGGAACAATGTACACGACTTCAGGGAAAGAAGGGTTTAGAGTCAGAGAGGAGCTTACAGTGGAGCTTCAACAGAATCAGTACTATTTCATCACCATAAAATCTGTTATGGTGGGTCCATGAGAGTTGTCAAATCAGGACGAACGTGATTGGTCCACGGGTGTCCTTACCGCATGCCGGGAACTTTTAGGTATGTCTGAAACAGTTCACAGTGTAACCACAAGAGAACACAACAGAATCCAAAACACACATACTTTCCATCTATTGCCCTCATTCTTAATAAAACCTCATCCAACCTTCTCTCCTCTCTTCACTAAGCATAAAGCTTTACTGGAACACTTTCTAACACTGTTTTAATTAATTACTTTGGGATCTGTCCTCACTGCTCAGTTAAGTGTCCATTAAAGAAGAAGCTTCTGCAGACACACTTCACAGTCTGTACCATTATACCATGTCTCCCAAGATGAACTCATGATCTCTGCCAAGAAAACAAGATTATATTTCTTGAGGTTTTTCTTTTCCTGTTCCTTCCTTCCTCCCTTCCTCCCTCTCTCCCTCCATCCTCCCTTCCTCCCTCCCTTCTTCCCTTCCTTCCTTCCTTCCTCCCTTTCCTTCTTTCTTTTTTTCATGCTTATAAACCCAAAACAGAACCACCTCTTAAGCTCTTATCTTTTCTGGCTTCACAGGAGGTTCTTAATCTGCGGGTGGATGAATTCTTCTTTTTATGGTTGACTCAACAGACATAAATTTCCTTAAAAATCCTTCCTGTCCTGCACTGCAGTTTTCCAGGCCCTCGACCTTCTTCTCCACTTCCATTACTGGAGGCGCCACCCAGCACAGACTCTGCATTCTCCCCAGTGCGGAATACTGTGTGGGGTCTACAATGACCTCTCACCCACACCATCAGCCCATCAGGTTTTGCTAACCCCTACCATGAACCAATGGTCCATTAGCCAACATGAATATCTCCATGGCTGTGTGTTAGCTCAAGAAATACAAATTTGCCACAAGACTGCAGGGAAGTAGGGTTGGGCTGGATGGGGTAACATATTCAAGTCCAGGCTGGACCAGCAGCACATGCTGTGTGACCTTGTGAGCTCAGCTGCTGGACACCATGCCCATCTCTGTGCGTGGCCCCAGTGTAGCATGGGGTCAGGTAAAGATTCTGCACCATCCCTGGGGAAAGTCTATGGTGGGACCACCCTCTGGGCGGCCAATGTTCAAGCCAGAAGGAAGGGCTGGACAGCGACCTCATGTGCCTGGGGTCGGGCTTCCTAAAGACGTCTGCCTCATGTCAGATTCATTGTAAGGTCAGAACCCACAGGGAACCCAGGGTCTCTGCCAGGTCTAGCTCGGGGCCCTGGCCCCAGAAGATATCTAACTATGGTCCTAATGGTTTCCACTCTCATAGCTGCCAGACTTCTGGGGAATTGCTCAGCCACTGAAACAGTCCAGCTCCAGAGGTATTCAAGTATGACAGCTTCAAGTTTTCTGAGCCACAGGTGGGCATGGAGAAGGGCTAGGAATGTCAGCTGTAGTCAAAGCAATGGGTTCCTGGTCCTCCTAATCCGATCAGTTTGCAAAATAGGGGGAGGGAGGTATGTTTGTTTGGGAACCTCTTGAATGGCAACTGGGCACCCACTTGGGGTCACGTTCTCTTTTGCAGCTAAATTCCAACCAAAACAAAAGATGGAGCTCCCTTCCTGTAGCTACAGAGAATCGACAATATATTTTCTAAATTCTTTAGAAGACTTTCCCCTCCGTCTCTCGGCCTTGTCTCATTACTTGGTGCCACGATGTCTTCACTGATTCCCCTTCAAGGAAGGCATCAGGATGAAAACTGACAATTCCATAATCATTAGAGAAACTGGTCTCTTAAAAATGATACAAGCCTAGTTTAAATTCATTTTGCCATCCTTTATTGAAAGCCTCCTCAATCCAGGCTTCTTCAAATGGAATCTTTTCTGCATGGAGAGAACTCTTGCTTTTGTGTCTAGAAATTCAGAACAGGCTTTTCCCACAAAGTAGATTAAGAGGCGTTCTCATTTAAAAAAAATTAGGGATACTTTTCTAGCTAAGAGAAGCTTTAGGAAAGAAAAAAATATGGGGGAGGGTGAAATTTGTCCTATCAGAGATGAGAAAAATGCATGATAATTAAACAGTGTGATATATTTAAAATATAATTACAAATAGGAAAGAAACCTGGAAGAAGATATATAAAATATAACTGTTGATTTCTTTGAACAGTGATATTATGGGTAATTTTAATTTCTCAAATTGTATAAACATATACTATTTAACTAACAGAAAAGAATAGTACTGCATCTTTCCAAAGTTTTCCAAGAAAAAGGAAGAGAGACCATATTCCCCTATAGTATAAGAAGAAGGTCTATGGCCACGGGGAAGAGAGGGTTGGCGCTCCACCGTACTCACTTCTGGGTGTATTGGGAAAGTCAGTAATTACTCTCTTTGAACCTCGGTGTCCTCATTTTAAAACTGTGTTTACAAAATCTACCTCCCGGGTTGTGAAATTAAAGACAGCATCCGAAAGCCCCTGTTACAATGCTGGCACATAGTAGGAATGCATCCGAGGGGAGAGACAGGCTATAAAAAACATGTTAAGAAAGAAACTCAAAATATATAGATACACCTAGATCACAGAATATAAAAAAGAATTAGAAAAGCACCAAGCTTTGCTCATATGGATTTTAGCTTCATGGCGACTCACTATAAACTGGCAGCAGAAATAGTCAATAAAGAAGCAACATTCACCTTTTTGGGGGTGAGGGGGGTTTACAATTCTTCGCAATGGTAATTCTTCGCAATCCTCAGAAATAATTACCATACATCTTTATGAAGTTTAGTTCAACTCAGGCATTTTTTTTGAGCATCTTGCTGTGCTGAGGCCAGCGCAGGGTACTGAGGTCATAAAGGCGAGTAAGCCCAATTATACTGCTTCAAGGAGCTCCCAGTTTAATAGGGAATGATGCCTCCCAGCTTGGGTGATGAGGGTATAATGGTCATGCAACTAACCAGCACAGGGAATATAAGAAGAGGATCAGGTTTGGAGGGAAGGCGTACATTCAGCAAGGACACCTGAATTTGGGGTGCCCATCACAACCCCAGGTGGCAATAGAAATCTGGACTAGAAATAGATTCGGTAATTCTTGGTCCACGGGTAGCATTAAACCAATAATTGATGCATCAGAGGTATAAACCTTCATCGCCATCTTCCTGAGGAAAATGGAAACAAGTTAGGCAATTTGCTGGTAGGTCACTGAACTAAGCAAATCTGGGAACAGATTATAGACCCTATTCTTGGGTCAGGGCCTTGATGTCTGATCAGATGGTTTTCCTTCCAGAAATTCTAATGGCAAATTAGGGCTTCTTCCTCAATGCTTAAGCTAATAGAAAGCCCCATAAATCGAGGCATCAGAGGGAAATCTAAAAGCATTGCACTGTTTTCCTCAAGAACCCCCTACTTATCCCACTGCAAATGCTAACACTTCAAGGCACTCACTGTGAGAGCAGTTGTCGACTCTTTTTCCTGTGACGTGAATAAATTTGTAAACATGAGAAATTCTCATCAGGAGACTGCAATCGTAACCCAACCCAAGAACAGCACCGAAATGATAATCGCATGAAGCTTTGCCCAAGAACGCCAGTCTGATTTTGGTTCATTGGACTAAAACAATATAATGGTGAGAGACATGGAAGTGCCTTCATGAAACCTGCTCGGATGATTCTGGCTGCTGGTGATGAGGCATGTCCTCCCTGGACCCTGAGCCCCAGCGCGGCAGGGCACCGCACAAACTGAGCTCACGCTGGACAGAACTGAGGTTCTGTATTTTCTACCATGGGTATGGTCCTTGGGTGTCTTCTTAACGGAAGGCTTACCAGAAATGCACAGTCCCAGACCTCCACCCTCACCGGAGACCTGCTCAATCGGGACGGCATTTTAGCAAGATTCCCAAGGGATTACTGAGCTCATCAAAGCTCGATAAGCACTTGCCGAGCAAAAATTAGCCGAGTATTTTCTGAGACCACTTGATTTTCTGGTTTTCTTTTCAATTCTGGCCTCAATCCATTTAGATAGAACAGGAAATAGAGCCGCGGACGTGCCTCACTCGTTCCCACTCTCCAAGGACAAAGAACTGAGCTGGGTGATTAAAAAAAAAGTTTTGAAGAGGGACAATGGATCTTGGAACAGTGAAAAAATTAAATTAAATAAAAAAAAAGGAACAGAATAATTTAAATGATATCCCCAAATTTCAGGTGTGTTTGTTATAAGAAAACAAAATGCCGAAAACACTGTTGATACAAATGCAAATCATTATACACAGCAAGGTTTTCCAAACAACCTGCAACCAAATAAATTGATCATGATGAACCTAAATGAACATTACTTTGTTGGTAAAAATTAAGAACAGCAGCAATGAAAACCCATGACCAGCTGAAGATAGTTTCGATGATACAGGGATAATGAAGCAGCCCCCCACAACAAAAGCTGTAAACACATTTATGATTCTGCTTCAGTTTGTGTAGAAAACAGAATGAAAAGATGTAGCAAGCACCAATAACTTACTGAGCAGCAGTAGTAGGGAAGGATTCCAGGCCTTTCAAACAGAGGGACTGTAAGATAAGACAATCGGTTAGAGATGAGGAAAGTGCTGGGACAGTAAGGATTTCTAGAGACAAACAACAAGGGACAGGCTGGTGCCACCCCAGGGCCAGAGGGACAAGGTGGCATTGCCAGGAGCTAGAAGCTGTGACCACAGAGGAGATGCTGTCTGAGAGAGAGATGGGGGAAATAACCAGTACCCCATCCTCTCTTTCCCTCCTGCCCTCCCGTCTCCCTCCAAGGTCTGCCACTGGCCAAGCCTGGAAGGGAGCCGGGTTACAATGCAGCCTGTGGGACTTAGCCCTGGATGAACAGAGCGGAGCAAGGAAGAGCCAAGAGGTAGGGTCCGGCAGCACACAGCAAATGACTGGTATACATGCTAGTTTACGAATGGAATGTTTATGAACACCAGATTCCAGTAACCCTTAGGAATTCCCTTAACAGGTTACTAGTAAGCAGCCTTGGTTTTAAGTAGAAATCTAGGTCTGCAGAGCTGTGACCCATTTGGCCACAAGAAGGGAAGAAAGGAATTATTTTGGGGGTCGATTTGCAGCCATGTGCCCGCGGAACATACTTTAGGAATTGCTGGTATGGGGCAGAGAGAGGGCTGGGGTTAGATCGAACATTAGCACTTACCACCTGTGTGGTCAAGGGCATGTTGCTAACCTCTCTGGGTGCTCTTTTCTTCACGTGCGACATGGAGATACTGGTATTTATCTGGCAGAGTCTTATGAGGCATCACTGACCTAACGCACTCATACATCTGTAGAGCTTGAATAGAGTGAGCACTAAGAAGATGCAGTTAAAATTTCATCTCAGAAGAAACTACAAATTTGTTCAATTTAAGTTCTGTTATCAGCAAGTCTTTTTCTCTAAAGAGTCAAAGAGCCACCCTCCCCCTATGTGAACCACAATACAAGGTCAGTAGGAAGACCTTGGTTTATCCGTTAGGACCAAAAATTGGAAACCGTGTCCCTAAAATAAATGCAAGGCATGATTACCCAACTCACTGAAAAAAGCCCACCAAACGAACTTTCTTTTCTCCTCTAAATCTGATCCAAAGCAATTGAATTAACCTAGCAGAGGTTTTGTTTCCCCAGATGCAAATGAAGATAATAAATATTTCATCAGGTTTTTTATAAAGATTAAATGCCATTACGCATGGGAGACACTCAGCAAAGTATTCTACCCAGAGTAATCTCCAGGACGTGTCATTTCTTATTATCATCAACACTGTCATTTTATTCTAAGCCCTTGGCTTTCTTTTTTGGGGAGGGTGTGAATGCAATCAATAAGTAAAGAGTAAAAACAGACTTGGAAAGAAATATGTTCGATCCTTGTATTTCGGCTTAACCAGAAAGTTAGACTTTAGGGTTAAGGTGGTTCTTAATTTTTAGTAGCTGTGGAATGTGTTAAAACCCAGCTTGCTGGGCCCCATCCAAGGTTTCGGATCTGGTAGTTCTGGGTGAGACCCAGGGATGGGCGTTTTGGACAGATTGCCACATGAGGTGATGCTGCTGGTCCAAAGACCAGAGAACCGCAAGTTCTAGGACAGACCTGGCAGGTTGCAAAGAGCACATGAAGATATTAGGGACTCAAAGCGTGGGCAAAACAACAGGATGACAGTCAGGTGTTTGGAAAAGAAGGTTCCTTCAGCCCTGACAGCACACAGGCCCTTGAACCCCGAGTCAGAGCAATCGGTTTCGAAAAGGTAAGAGAGATTGAGAGGCTGAATGGAAAAGAACAGCCCCCACGTTGGGACCCCTGTCTCACTGGGGATTTGCAGACAGACTGGCCAGGAGATTGGAAGTATCATTTCAGTGGAGATGTGACAATTGCCATTAATGTGAAAGGAGCTCGTTAAGGGTCAGAAGCTGGAGCTGAGAAGGAAGGAAAGCCCCGAAGAGAAGTGAGATGCCCGTGTGACATGCCTGCAGCTGCTCCTGGGCCCCCGGTGCCCCATTTTGCCAAATCCACACAGCAGTCAGGGGGAGACAGATGAGGAGACTGAGGCCGAAGGACGCCTGAGACGCCCAAGGTCACACAGCTTGACCGGGACTTTGAATTTTTTTTTTAACTTTGAGTATCTCATGACTAAAGTAGGTTTAAAATTTTTTTAAATCATTTTTCACAAAGTTTTATTTATTTATTTTAGAGAGAGAGGGAGGGCGCGCACACGCATCAGTAGCGGGAGGGGCCTTGGGAGAGGGAGAGAGAATCTCAAGCAGACTCCCTGCTGAGTGTGGAGCCTGATAGGGGGCTCGATCCCAGGACGCTGAGATCATGACCCGAGTTGAAACCAAGAGTTGGACGCTTAACCGATTGCACCACCCTGGTGCCCCAAATATTTTTTTAAAAATTTTAATTGAAGTATAGTTGATACATAATATTATTTAGTGTCAGGTGTACAGCACAGTGATTGAACAATTCTATACGTTAGGATATGCTCACCACGAGAAGTGTAGTGACCATCTGTTACCACACACAGTTATTACAATATTATTGACTATATTCCCTATGCCCTACTTTTCATCTCCATGACTTATTTTATAACTGGAAGTTTGAACCTATTAATCTTCTTCACCTATTTCATGCATCCCTCTATCCCAACCTTTCTGGCAACCACCAGTTTGTCCTCTGTATCTAGGAGTCTAGTTTTTTTGTTGTTTGTTCATTTGTTTTGCTTTTTAGATTCCACACATAAGTGAAATCATAGGGTATTTATCTTTCTCTGATTTATTGTGCTTAGCACAATACCCTCTAGGTCCATCCATGCTGTTGGAAATGCAGGAGGAACTCATACAACTCACTACCAAAAAGCAAACCAACTGAAAAATGGGCAGAGGACCTGAAGGAACAGTTTTCCCAAGAAGACATCCAGATGGCCAACAGACACATGCAAAGATGCTCAACATCAATCATCATCAGGGAAATGCAAATCAACACCTCGATGAAATATCGCCTCACACCTGTCAGAGTAGCTAGTATCAGAAAAGACAAGAACTAACAAGTGTGGGCAGGGAGGCGGAGAAAAGGAACCCTCGTGCCCTGTTGGTGGGAATGTCAACTCGTGTGGAAAACAGTACGAGGCTCCTCAAACAACTAAAAAGAGGAGTACCGTCCGATCCAGTAATTCCGTTTCTGGATATACACCTGAAGGAAATAAAAACGCTAATTTGAAAAGATATACGCGCCCCTGTTTATTGCAGCATTGTTTACAATAGCCAAGATCTGGAAGCAACCTGAGTGTTCGCTGACAGCTGGAATGAAGATAAAGTGAATGAAGACGACGTGGTATATATACAATGGAATAGTACTCATCCTATTAAAGCCTCACAGCCACCCTGTAGTGGGGTAATATGCTTATTAGTCCCCATTTCGCAGAAAGAAATCGGAGGCTAAATAATCTGCCCGAGGACATATGGCCAGTAGGAGGCAGAGCCAGGGTCCGAGCCCAGCAGTCTGGCCCCAGAGCTCGTGCCCATCGCTCCTGCACTGCGCTGGCTGCCCTCTGTAAGGCAGGGATTCTCTCAAAAGAGAAAAATGATAAGCCAAGCACAGGTGTGTGGCTTAAGGTTATGGAGGAGAGGGGTGCCTGGCTGGCTCAGTTGGTAGAGCATGCAACTTTTTTTTTTTTTAAGATTTATTTATTTGAGAGAGAGAGAGAGAGAGAGAGAAAGCACTAGTGCATGAGTGGGGGGACGGGCAGAGGGAGAGGGAGAGGAATCCTCAAACAGACTCCATGCTAAGTGCAGAACCTGATGTGGGGCTCGATCCCAGGACACTGAGATCATGACCTGAGCCAAAATCAAGAGTTGTATGCTCAATGGACTGAGCCATCCAGGTGCCCCAAGCATGTGACTCTTGATCTCAGGGCTCTAAGTTCAAGTCCCACGTTGGGCGTAGAGCTTGCATTAAGAAAAATAAATGAAGTTATGGAGGAGATGAAGCCGCAGCTGCTGAAGGAGCCTTGTTGGCAGAGCTGGGTGCCTTGGGGGTCTGTGTAGAGACCCCAGCTTCCCTTCCCTCCAGCTGCATTCTGCTGCACTCACCGTCTCTGGAGCCAGTCGCATTTTCCTCCTCGCCTACGACTCCTCTGGAACATCCCTGCCAGTCGCTGCCAAACCGGAAGTATCCCCTTGGACCAACTTTCTCTCCAGGACTGAGCCTCCCTGTGAAGCTCCAGAGACGGACAGAAGTGAGTGCAGGGGGAAGAACGTGGGCTGCCTGGCTCTCCTGTCCCGGTGTCAACCCCAGGACCAGCCCCGGCCACAACGGTGATCAGTCCTGCGCCTTCTCCCAATAAGCTGACAAGCACGGAACCTCCTCCTTCAGAGAAAGCCGCTCTCCTGGCTACAAAAATCAAAGGATGTCGAAGTCATAGAAAGCACAAAAAGGGCTCCTGGTACAGGGAGCAGCCTGGCCGAAGTGAGTCTGTGATCCGGCGCTGTGTCCATAGCTGGCACTCAGATCTCGAAGTTTCTGGATGCTTTGTAGCCAGGCTTTGACAGAAGTGTCTTTCCATCGGGATAGGGTAGGTGAAAGATGGCTCCAAATTCCTTGCTAGTCCTCCCTTTGAAAGATGGAGTCTAAATCCTCTGTCCCCTTGAATCTGTGCCGGCCTTGGTGACTTGCTTGTCCTTGAGAAGGGACGTTCTGGAATTTCTGAGGTTAAGTCACAAGAAGTCCTGCACTTCTGTCCCAGGCTGCTTGGGGCACTCTGTCTGGAAATCCTGGGCTCTTGTAGAAGAGACGAAGCTGTACTGAGACTGTTAGTCTGGGACCACGGGGAGGAAACAGGAGCAGCCCCACGCCCAGAGAAAGACGGCTGCTTGGCTCCAGCCACAGCCACTGAGTCCCTCCTGTTTTCAGACTGAAGAAGTGTCCGCATTTGGTAATGTTTTTGACCAGATGACAATGTGCAATAATGTTTAATTACATTCAACTCGATGAAACTTCTTTCACGGGATGCCAGGGGGGCTGGTGTTGTTACAAACAATTCTTAAGAACACTTCCAAATTGGATAACACCAAGCAAAATTCATGACTGAGCTTTAGAAGATCCAAATGCGATGGTGATTTTTATTACAAATTATTGATATTGCATGTTGCTTAAAACTATGCCAGAGGACATTTTTACAGGATTTAAATTATCAGGCCAGCTAAGAGCCAAACCGGTGGCCGCTTTTTGTAAATCAGATATATTCATGGAAAATAACTCTTTTCAAGTTAAAAATTTATCATCTGGAAGGCCTTTTCTTTAATTTTTATATCTCCATTTCAGTGTAAAATCAGAACATCTATAATATCCTTAATTTCTACTGACTATGCACTTTCCCTATAATAATTGATACTCTGATCCAGTAATTCATACATTTTCTTTTTCATTTATCTTCAAATTTAGGAGGTGTATTCATTTCTCTTCTTAAATTTTTACATTCATCAAAGAGATTTTCAGTGTTACTTTCTCTTATTCATTGAAACTTACAATTCTCAGATGAAAATGAGAACACAGAAGGAGATTCTTGAAAATGTTATTGATGAATGTGCTTCCATTAAGGCCAGGGAAGTAAAAATTATAACAAGTTCTGCTTTTTATTTCAATAAAATATTTAAACTTAAAATAATGTGAGTTTAGGGAAGTAAAAATTATAACAAGTTCTGCTTTTTATTTCAATAAAATATTTAAACTTAAAATAATGTGAGTTTAACACACCTACTTTTTAATTAGTGTTTTTTCCAGATATTTTAATGTTTCAGAAAAAGTAACCACTAAAAATGCATAGAAACATTATCTAGGGGAACGTATTTCTTTATGCCTCAGTCTCTAATACAGAGAATTTTCATAAGACCTTTATTTAAAATTTTTGTATTTGGTTCTTTATAAATTTTTTGCATCGCTTTGGTTTTTTGAAAATGTTGCATTAAAATATTATTTACCTTGCTTATTAATATTCTGGGGCACTGTCTTCAGTTCTGTGCCTGAGGTGAGTGCCTTGCTCACTTCACCTCAACCTCTGCTCCTTGTGGCCAGTGACTAGAACCCAGGGTTCCAAGGTGGCAGTGCAGTGGCTGGTGGGGGACGCTGTGCCAGTGGAAAGGGGAAAAGTCCTCAGGGAAGCAGAGGATCCCAGGAGAGGAGGGTACCCAAAAGGAACAGAGGCAGTACCCAGAGGAACGGGGTGGGGAATAGATGCGGCGGTACCCCCAATACCCTGAGAGTGAGGAGCGGTGGGGAAAATCCAAAGGAAAACAGACCTATGGATGCCATGGGCTAGTTGTGACACCTGTGCCTTCAGAGACTCCCAGAAATCCCTACGGATAGGGTTGTCAGAAGAGCTTGGAAAGGCTGGGGTCCTGCATTAGCAGTTAGGGATGAAAACCAATGAAATGACATTATCCAAGAAAAGCTTATATGGGAATTCGTTTCTGAGAAGGTCTGGAGATGGATGTGTCAGAGTACCCTGTGCCTTCTAGAACTTTCTGGGGTGTCATTTGGGCAGCGTGGGCACTGAGCAGTGCCTTTTCTTTGCATCCACTCCGGCCTTGGCAGGACCTGCCCAGCTGTCCGTATCTGGCCCTCAAGGAGACCTCTCCTGAGACCTGAGCCCGCTGGCGCTGACCTTGGCCTGACCTTGCCATCTCTCAGGCTGACTCCGTAGCCCCCAGCTCCGCCCTCACGCCTGACTCACTTCTCTGTATGGTTCAGCAGGTTTCACTCATATTCAACCGGACAGCTGTCAAGCCTCGGGTATGGGGGACGAAATGGTTCCTTTTTGCAGGAATAAATGTCATTTGAACAGGGCTTTTTCTTTGCCTTCTTATTTGTAGAGCTGATTGGGCCTTACTTTTTTTTTTATTTGTCAGAAACAACTTGAAGGGAGTGGGAGAGCTGACGGACGTTTATTTGAAGAGCTGCTGTCCCCGCTCTAGCTGGAGCAGTTGCCCCTGGGAGCCACGCTGGCCCACGAGAGCTACTTGCCTCCTCCCTGTGTTCATTTGTATGAGCCGGGGCCGAGACGGCAAAGGACAGTCAGCATATCCGGATTCTTTCCCCAATCGCATCGCTCAGCGTGCAGCCTCGAAGACGTCAGTTTATCTTCCTGCCTCTCACTCCACGGCCTCGGAATACAAATGATCACAACTTCCCCCAGCCAGGCTTCCAGGGACACGAGGCATGGGATACTGCCTCACCTCTCGGGTCCCGAGACGCTGGTGTGTGCCGGGTCTGCTCTGATAACATCTCTGCATTCGGATTTATCCTCGCGTGAGATGCCCTCCTGGACTTCTTCTCTGGCTTGATGAATGGTAGCGGTATGCTGTATGGGGAGGTGCTTCCCCTTTACATTCCGCTCCAAGCTGGGTGTTGGAACAAGGCGATTGGGTTACTGTTAATATTAGCCACTTCTGGGCTTTGGCTATAAGGTACATACACTGTATTGCTGTGAAAAGGAAAAAGCAAGGACTCGGCTATATTAAGTGCGTGGCGAAATATATCATAAAATCGTCACTGTTTGTCCATAGTAAAACACTTAGGTTGGAGTTGTTGGGGTCCCGTGTATGTAATACTACCTGCCACTTGCTGAATGCCTACTACGTGCCTGCCCTTGAGCTATGTCCTTAGGAGAAGGAAGGGAAAAGTGAACTGGGGGAAATTGGAGGGGGAGACGAACCATCAGAGACTGTGGACTCCGAGAAACAGGCTGAGGGTTTTGGAGGGGAGGGGGGTGGGGGGATAGGTGAGCCTGGTGGTGGGTATTGAGGAGGGCACGGATTGCATGGAGCACTGAGTGTTGTACGTAAACAATGAATCATGGAACACTACATCAAAAACCAATGATGTACTGTATGGGGACTAACATAACATAATAAAAAAATAAACAAAAAAACCAAGGCTATGAGACAGGTAGAACAAAGCCTATGGAGCTAGTCAATGGTGAAGCCAACATCCTCTCTTTTTGCCTATTATTTTTTTTTTTTAAATAAAGAAAATATAAAAGATGAGTCCTAGATTTTACGATTTACGTCTCCCGCTCCCCCATGTTCCCGGTGCCTCTAGTTCCTTTCCGTAGAAACAGACAGTGTCATCAGTTTCTTTTGCACCTCTGCACACACAAGAAAATACAAAATCTTCCCCTTTCTTCCTCTCTTTCGGCACATAGGGCAATATGCCATGACACACTGCTTTGCACCTGCTGTTTTCACAAGAACACGGCCTGGAGATCATCCCTTGTTATAAATAAAAAGACTTCTCATTCCCGTTTGGGGGTATACTATAATTTATTTAATCTGTGCCCTGTTGTGGACATATAAGTTGCTTCCTAATTTGCTATGCCAACAATGCAGCAAGAATGGCCTTTTCCTTGTCCTTTTGCAAATGGGTGGATATTATCTGCAAGATAAATAGGATTGAGGGGCACCTGGGTGGCTCAGTTGTTAAGCATCTGCCTTCGGCTCAGGTCATGATCCCAGGGGCTCAGGTCATGATCAGGGTCCTGGGATCGAGCCCCACATCAAGCTCCCTGCTTAGCAGGGAGCCTGCTTCTCTCTCTCCCACTCCCCCTGCTTGTGTTCCCTCTCTCGCTGTATCTCTCTCTGTCAAATAAATCAATAAAATCTTAAAAAAAAAAAGATAAATAGGATCGAGTGTGGAAAGGAATGTACATTTGAATTTCACAGCTCATGCCCAATTTTGTCCCATAGGGTTATCCCAACTTCTCCCACAGTAACATGAGTTCCTTGTATCTTTACCAACAGCGTGTTATCAATTTGTTTAATCTTCGCTAATGTAATAGATGGACTTCGGTGTGTTATGGTATTTTAATTTGCATTTATCATACTATAAGGGAAGCTAAGCGGTGCTTCATTTGCTGAAGAGCTGTTTGTGCTTAATTTTCTGAAAACTCGTGCTCCATTTTCCTCGTCCCTTTATCTGTTAGGTTGTGGGGCTTTTTTTCTTTTCAATTTGAAGGAGTCTTTGTATGTTAGTCCAATTGCAATGAGCTGACTGAAGTTAAGTTTGATGTTGGGTGGAGGGTAAGTATCCAGATTTATTTATTTTCCAGACAGAGGTAAGATTTGAACCCAGATGCGCCTACAAAGCTGCCGCCCACTATATCCTAAGGCCGGTGTTTCTCCTCTGTCTCTACACTGACAAGAGGCACCAGGGAATTACTATGTCATATTGACGATAACAGAGGACTCTTTCTCCAGATGTGTCATCACCCTCAAAGGAAGGAATGATGCCAAGGTATGTGAGGGGGCCGGGTATGGACAAATCAATAAAAGTCACTTCAGTGTGGAGATCTAAAAAACAAACACACAAACAAACAAACAAACAAACAAAAAACTAAGTACATAGAAGTGGGAATACTCTAGAAAGGAGGAGAACATATGTAGGTAGTAGCAAGCCAGTCCAAGGTTACTTCAAGCTGTGGAGGATAATAGCTAAAAGGGTGAGTTTGTGATCTGATGGGAATGGAATTCCGTTTCTAGAAACCCAAGTGCCATGCCATAGCTTTGGTGCATTACACACCGAGGTGTAAGGGCTCTCGGCTCTGTTTCTGATTTCCGGTTCCCAGAATCAGCATTGTTTTTTCTCTTCTGCTTCTATGTATCATGTGTCTTTCCAGGTCCTCAGATCAACATGTTAGATGGAGTATGTAATATCTTCATTAGTTTATTTAGTAATTTTATTTTTAAATTTTTATTATTACTCATTTATTTTTAATTTTTAAAAAACTTTCTAGAGAAAGAGGCGGAGGAAGGAGCAGAGGAGAAGGAGAGAGAATTTCAAGGAGGCTCCATGCCCGGCGTGGAGCCCGACTTGGGGCTCGATCTCATGACTCTGAGATTATGACCTAAGCTGCAATCAAGAGTCAGATGCTTAACTGACTGAGCCACCCTGGCGCCCCTTCATTAATTTAGTTACCAAATGTTCCTAAACTGACCACAGTAAGGTGGCACATTTAGTTACAAAATTTTCAAATTAATAAACTTTAATAAAGGGGTAAAAGGACTGGAAGGCACATGTGCCCTTACTGGATGGTACAGTAATATTAGCAGGGAACTGCAAAGAGGTCACGACCATGGTCTTAGCTCCATGCCCATAACTGATTCTGATCGTGGAACTATGCAGGAGGAATGGCTTGAAATATATTTCTGTTTTTTTCTTTTAAGATTTTATTCATTTATTTGACAGAGAGAGAGGGAGAGAGCACAAGCAGGGGGAGCAGCAGGCAGAGGGAGAGGGAGAAGCAGGCTCCCTGCTGAGCAGAGAGTCTGATCTGACGTGGGGCAGATCCCAGGACTCTGGGATCATGACCTGAGCTGAAGGCAGCTGCCCAACTGACTGAGCCACCCAGGCACCCCTTGAAATCTATTTCTGTATAGCTCCTGAGAAAAGGGCTTCATACTTTAAATGTCAGTTCAATTGACATTGCAAAGAAAATGTTTTAACTTCTTCAAGCAAACAGATCATTTTACTGTTTTTTAAATACATTCATTATTTCTTGTCTTTTTGTACTGTCATTAGGACAGGTGTAAGGTGATAACTCAGTGTGGTTTTGATTTGCATTTTCCTGATGATTAATGATGTTGAGGATCTTTTCATGCGTCTGTTGGCCATCTGGATGTCTTCTGGCAAAATGTCTATTCAGGCCCTCTGCTCATTTTTAAATTAGATTATTTTTTTTTCTGGTGCTGAGTTGTGTAAATTCTTTATATATATATAAAGAATATATATATACATACACATATATAGTTTTTATATGTATATATATATAAATATATATATAAAGAATATATATTTTAAATATATATATATTTTAAATATATATATTTTAAATATATATATATAAAGAATATATATATACATACACATACAGTTTTTATTTAAATTCCAATTAGTTGGAATATATATAAATATATATATTTAAAATATATATATTTATATATTTTTTAAATATATATATATTTTAAATATATATATATAAAGAATATATATATACATACACATATATAGTTTTTATTTAAATTCCAATTAGTTAACATACAATGTAATATTAGTTTCAGGTGTACAATATAGTGATTCAACATTTCCATACAACACCCGTGCTCATCACAAGTGCCCTCCTTTATTCCTATCACCTATTTAACCTACCCCCCCACCCACCTTCTCTCTGGTAACCATCGGTTTGTTCCCTATAGTTAAGGGTTTCTTGGTTTATCTCCCTCTCTCTTTCCCTTTGCTCATTTGTTGTGTTTCTTAAACTCCACATGCAAGTGAAATCGTATGGTATTTGTCTTTCTCTGACTCATTTCACTCAGCATTATACTCTCAAGCTCCATCCATTTCATTGCAAATGGCAAGATTCCATACTTTTTTTTTAATAGCTGAGTAATATTCCACATCTTCTTTATCTATTCCTCAGTCAATGGACACTTGGACTCTTTCCCTATCTTGGCTCTTAGAGACAGTCCTGCTATAAATGTCACGGTGCATGTATCCCTTCGAATTACTATTTTTGTATTCTTTTGGTAAATACACAGTAGTGTGATTGCTGGATCATAGAGTAGCTCTATTTTTAACTTGTGAGGAACCTCCATACTGTTTTCCAGAGTGGCTGCACAGTTTGCATTCCCACCAACAGTGCAAGAGGGTTCCCCTTTCTCCACATCCTCGCTGACACCTGCTGTTTCTTGTGTTGTTGATTTTAGCCATTCTGACAGGTGTGAGGTGAGATGTCATTGTACTTTTGATTTGTATTTCCCTGATGATCAGTGGGGTTGAGCAGCTTTTCATGTGTCAGTTGGCCATCTGTGTATCTTCTTTGGAAAGATGTCTATTCATGTCTTCTGCTCGTCTTTTAAATTGGATTATTCATTTTTGGGGTGTTTTATAAGTGCTTTATGGATTTTAGGCACTAATCCTTTATCAGATATGTCATTTGCAAATACCTTCTCCCATTCTGTAGGTTGCCTTTTAGTTTTGTTGATTGTTTCCTTTTCTGTGCAGAAGCTTTTTATTTTGATAAGGTCCCAATAGTTTACTTTTTTAATTTTGTTTCCCTTGCCTTGGGAGACATATCTAAAAAGAAGTTGCTACGGTCAATGTCAGAATAGTTACTGCCTGTGTTCTCTTGTAGGATTTTTTTGGTTTCAGGTCTCACATGTAGGTCTTTAATCCATTTCGAATTTATTTTTGTGTATTGTGTAAGAAAGCAATCCAATTTCATTCTTTCGTATGTTGCCATCCAGTTTTCCCAACACCATTTGTTGAAGAGACTGTCTTTTTCCCATTGGATATTCTTTTCTGTTTTGCAAAGATTAATGGACCATATACTTATAGGTTCATTTCTGGGTTTTCTATCCTGTTCCATTGATCTACGCATCCGTTTTTGTGCCAGTACCTTACTGTTTTGATGACTACAGCTTTGTAATATAACTTGAAGTCTGGAATTGTGATTCCTCCAACTTTGCTCTTCTTTTTCAAGGTTGCTTTGCCTATTCAGGGTCTTCTGTGGTTCCATACAAATGTTAGGATTGTTTGCTCTAGCTGTGTAAAAAATGCTGCTGGTTGGTATTTTGCTAGGGATTGCATTAAATGTGTAGATTGCTTTGGGTAGTATAGACATTTTAACAATTTTGTTTTTCCATTCTATGAGCATGGAATGTCTTTCTGTTTCTTTGTGTCATCTTCAATCTCTCATCAAAGTTTTATAGTTTTCAGAGTACAGATCTTCTACCTCTTTGGGCTTATTTCTAGATATCTTATGGTTTTTGGTGCAATTGTAAATGGGATTGATTCCTTAATTTTTTTTTTCTGTTGCTTCATTATTGGTGTATAGAAATGCAGCAGAGTTCTGTACATTGATTTCATAACCTAGGACTTTGCTGAATTCGTTAATTAGTTCTAGCAGTTCTTTGGTGGAGTCTTTCCAGTTTTCTATATATCATATCACATTATCCACAAGTAGTGAAAGTTTTACTTCTCCCTTACCAATTTGGATGCTTTTTATTACTTTTTCTTATCTGTTTGCTGTGGCTAGGACTTCGGTACTACGTTAAATAACAGTGGTGAGAGTGGACATCCCTGTCTTGTTTCTGACTGTAGAGGAAAATCTCTCTCAGTGTTTCCCCATTGAGGAGGATATTAGCTGTGGTTTGTTTTTTTTTTTTTCTTTTTTATGGCCTTTATTATGTCGAAGTATGTTTCCTCTAAACATAACTTGTTGAGGGTTTTTTCTTTATCATGAATGGATGTTGTACTCTGTCAAATGCCTTTTCTGCATCGACTCAAATGATCATACGGTTTTTATCCTTTCTTTTATTAATATGTTGTATCATGTTGATTGATTTGCAAATAAAACCACAACTGCAACCCAGGAATAAATCCACTTGATCGCAGTTTTTTGTTTTCTTTTTTTTTTTTTAATGTACTGTTGAACTCTGTTTGCTGTATTTTATGTTTTATTTTTATTTTTTAAAAGATTTTATTTATTTATTTGACAGAGAGAGGGATCACAAGTAGGCAGAGAGGCAGGCAGAGAGAGAGGGGGAAGCAGGCTCCCTGCGGAGCAGAGAGCCCAATGTGGGGCTCGATCCCAGGACCCTGAGATCATGACCTGAGCCAAAGGCAGAGGCTTTAACCCACTGAGCCACCCAGGCGCCCGTTTGCTGTATTTTATTGAGAATTTTTGCATCCATGTTCATCAGGGATATTGGTCTGTGGTGATCTTTTTTTGGTGATGTCTTTTTCTGGTTTTGGTGTCAGGGTAATGCTGGCCTCATAGAATGAATTTGGTAGTTTTCTTTCCTTTTCCATTTTTTGGAAATAATTTGATAAGAATAGGTATTAACTCCTCTTTAAATGTTTGGTAGAATTCACCTGTGAAGCCATCTGGTCCTGGACTTTTGTTTGCTGGAAATTTTTTGAATACTGATTCAATATTTTTGCTGGTTATTGGTCTGTTTAAATTTTCTATTTCTTCCTGTTTCAGTTCCGGTATTTTAAGGTTTCTAAGAATTTTTTCATTTCTTCCAGTTTGTCCAATTTGTTGGCATATACTTTTTCACGATATTCTCTTAAAATTGTTTGTATTTCTGTGGTGTTGGTTGTTATTTCTCCTCTCTCATTTGTGATTTTATTTGGTTGGGTCCTTTCTCTTTTACTTTTGATAAGTCTGGCTAGGGGTTTATCAATTTTATTAATTTTTTCAAAGAACTAGATCCTGGTTTCACTGATCTATCCTTTCTTTTTTTTAGTTTCTATATCATTTATTTCTGCCCTTTCTATTATTTCCTTCCTTCTTCTAGCTTTAGACTTCATTTGTTACTTTTTCTAGCTCCTTTAGGTGTAAGTTTTGATTATCTGTTTGAGATTTTTCTTGCCTTTTGTGGTAGGCCTATATTACTATATACTTCCCTCTTAGGACTGCTTTTGCTGCATTCCAAAGGTTTGGGACTATTGTGTTTTCATTTTCATTTGTTTCCATGTATTTTTCTTCATTTCTTCTTTGATTTCCTGGTGGACCCATTCATTGTTTAGTAGCATGTTGTTTAACCTCCATGTATTTGTGGTCTTTCCAAATTTTTTTTATGGTTGACTTCAAGTTTCATAGCGTTGTGGTTGGAAAAGTTGCATGGTATGACTTCAATCTTTTTGTATTGGTTGAGGCTTGTTTTGTGATCTAATATGTAATCTAGTCTGGAGAATGTTCCATGTGCACATAAAAGAATGTGTATTCTGCTGTTTTGGGATGGAATGTTCTGAATATATCTGTTAAGTCCAACTGGTGCAGTGTGTCATTCAAAGCCATTGTTCCCTTGTTGATTTTCTGTTCAGATGATCTGTCCATTGACATATGTAGGGTGTTAAAGTTCCCTACTATTACTGTATTATTATAAGTTAATTCCTTTATGCTTGTTTTATGTACTTGCATGCTCCCATGTTGGGTACATAGATATTTACAATTATTATATGTTCTTTTGGATTGTCTCCTTTATGATTATATAGTGACCTTCTTTGTCTCTTGTTACAGTCTTTCATTTAAAGGCTAGTTTGTCTAATATAAGCATTGTTATTCTGGCTTTCTTTTGACATCCATTTGCATGGTAACTATTTCTCCATCCTCCATCTTTCAATCTGCAGGTGTCTTTAGGTCTAAAATGAGTCTCTTGTAGGCAGCATAATGATGGGTCTTGTTTTTTATTCATTCTAATACCCTATGTATTTTGATTGGAGCATTTAGTCCACTTACATTCAAAGTAATTATTGATATATATGTATTTTTTGCCATTTTATTACTTGTCTTTGTTTCTGGAGATTTCTCTGATCTTTTCTTGTCTTTGTCAGTTTTGGTCCCTCCTTTGCACTCAAAGAGTACCGTTTAATATTTCTTGCATGGCTCGTTTAGTGGTCACAAGCTCCTTTAATTTTTGTTTGTCTGGGAAACTCTTTATCTCTCCTTCTATTCTGAATGATAGCCTTGTTGGATAGAGTATTCATGGCTGCAGATTCTTCCCATTCAGCACTTTGACTATATCATGCCACTCCCTTCTGGCTTACGATGTTTTTGTTGAGCAATCTCCAGCTAGTGTTATGGGTTTTCCCTGGTAAGTCAAGGACTTCTTCTGTTTTGTTGCTTTAAAAAAAAAAAAAAAAGACTTTATTTATTTATTTGAGAGAGTGAAAGAGAGAGAGAGAGTGAGAGAGTGGGCATGAGCCGGGGGAGGAGCAGAAGGAGAAGGACAAGCAGATTCTGTGCTGAGCATGGAGCCTGACAGGGATTGATCCCAGGACCCTGAGATCATAACTTGCTGAAATCAAGGATACTTAACTGACTGAACCACCCAGGTGCCCCTGTTTTGCTGCTTTTAAGATTTTTTTCTTTATCGCTGTATTTTGCAAATTTTGTTACAATATGTATTCGTGTTGGCCTGCTTTTGTTGATTTTGATGTGAATTCTCTGTGTCTCCTGGATCTGGATGTCTGTATCCTTCTCCAGATTAAGGAAGTTTTCAGCTATTGTTTCTTCAAATAAATTTTTTGCCCCCTTTTCTTCTCTTCTTCTTCTGGAACTCCCATAATATGAATGTTATTATGTTTGATGCAGTCACTGAGTTCCCTAAGTTTATTCTTGCAATAATTCTTCTTTCTCTCTTTTGTTCAGCTTCATTACTTTCCATTATTTTATCCTCTGGGTCACTAATTCATTCATTTGTTTCCCAGCCTGCTGTTCAGTGCATCAAGCTTGTTTCCAATTTTGCTTATTATATTCTTCATCTCTGATTGATTCTTTTTTAACTCTTTTATCTCTGTAGTAAGGGTCCATGGGTGTCTTCTATTCTTTTCTCAACCCCAGGGAGTATCCTTATGATTGTTGCTTTAAATTCTCTAGCAGACATGTTACTTAGGTCTGTTTCATTTAGATCTCTGGCCATGGACTTATTTCATTCTTTCATTTGGGATAAATTCCTCTGTCTCTACATTTTGTCTAAGTCTCTGCCTTCTTTTGTATGTTAGAAAAGCCAATTAGGTCTCCTGCTGCTGAAAGTAATGGCCTTATGAAGAAGAGGTCATGTAGTGACCAGGGCCTGCCGCTTCAGGGAGTGTCTCTGGTGTGTGCCACGTTGTGTTTTGGCTTCTGTATCCTTTCAGTCAGCTCTGTGCAGAGGCTCTCCTTGCCTGCTATGGGCAGTGTTTTGTCCCTGGCCTGAATGTGGAGAGTTTTAATGAGGTCTAGTCTGCTTGTGAAATGAGACCTGCCACCACCTCCACTGGAACTGAGGTCCTGCAAAACTCTCTGGTCAGGAAACATGGTGTGGGCGGAGGTTTGTGCTGGTCTTCTGGGGGAGAGATCCACTGCACTGGGACTGAGGCAAGCTTGACTATGAAGGGTAGTCCCACCAGAGTGCAGTGAGGTGGGGCTTGGTGTAAGCAAGTTAAGCAGCCAGTCTAGGGTTTGTGCTGTTTCCTGCTGGTGACTCTGTTTATACTGAGGGGCGGAGGAAAGAAATGTCACTAGCCAGCTCCTTTGTCCCTGGAGAGGTGTCTCTGTGAATGCTGCCTCTCAGGGACATCCTTCACGAAGATGAAATAATCTTCCCACTGTGTGCCCCAGGTGCTCTTCAGATTACTGTTTCCTGTCTGTCCCTAGGTTGTTTGCCTGCCTTCTCTCCAGGAGCAATGCAGTGTTTTCCAGGCTCTATCCCAGCCAAGCCAGCTGACCTTTAAAACTCTAGGTTTTAAGCCCCACTGGCTGCAAGAACTCATGAAATTCAGTCTCTCTGGTTTTCCAAGTGAGTGTCTTTGGGGAAACATTCTCCTTGTGTGTTCCTCTTTGTGCTACTCTCTCTCTCTCTCTCTCCCTTCATTATGACCATGGCTCCCTCCCCTCCACAGTACCCACAATTCATTTCTCTCCTAAACCACATCTCCATACTTCCTACCTTCTTCGATATGACCTCTTTTCTCTCTCCAGATGTGGAGCTTGTTCTATCAGTCCTTATGTCAATTTCTGCGGCATTTAGGATGATTTGATTGTTATCTAGTTGTGTTCATGGGACAAGGTGAGCTTAGGGTCCTCCTACCCTGCTGCCATCGTCCTCTCCCGAGTTCTTTATATATTTTGGATATTAACTCCTTATTAGATGTATAATTTGCAAATATCTTCTCCCATTCAGTAGGTTACCTTGTTGTTTTGTTAATGGTTTCCTTTGCTGTGTAAAAGCTTTTATTTTGGTGTAGTACATTTGGGAATTGATTTGAGGCTAAGAACCTGCAATCTCTATACAACATGTTCTATTCTGTTCTCCAGTTCTGTGAGCATCCTTTGCAGTCTGTCAAAATCTAAGATGTCATATTCAGAACCTCTAGGTTAAAAAATGGCACCTCTCAACCTGAGACAAAGATGCAAACAGACAGACCCTTCCTGCTCTGGGTCAGAAAAAATGGGGCTGAGCCAAAGACTGCTGAATGTGGAGAGAATAAAGTGTTAGAAGCAATGAGCCCTCTCCTTGCTCTACCCCCAAGGGCAAGAGAGTAAATGAAGGAGATTCTTATGTAGTTGTTCTTTAGGGAAGGTGGGGAGGAGTTTCTTAGAGTAAGGGATGGCATCCATCTAGAAGTTTCTGAAGATGGCAGTACCAGCGATATGTCCTGGGCTGTCAGGTGGAGGAGAGGGCAGTATAAGTTGCCTCTTGGGGCACATGAGACCACCCCCTATTTTCTGAGAGCCTACCATGGATAGAGCAGACATTAATGCTTCTGCCCGCCTAAAGGTAAGGGTGCCAGGAGAGCCCAGTACCAGGGAGAAGAGGACACACATCAGAGTCCTGCTCTTTCAGGGATCAGGTAGAAGATGTGGCTGGAAACCCAGAAGGATGGCCATCCCCAGGTGCCTCTGGGTGCCATGTGAAACTTACAGACAGCTCCTTTAATGATACTTGAGAATTCAGTCTCTTCTCTAGTCTGTGCCAATTTGTACTGACCTGTGTACACCCAGGTCACTCTGTAGAGTTGTCGATAGCTGCACTGGTGTGGATGTCACTATAGCAGGGTGAGGAGGCTGGAGGACATGGCCCTCAGAGCCCAATTTTGGTGTTTCTGTATGTGCTCTGTTATGACGGTCATACTCTGTTGTAAAGTAGCCAAGTAAATTCCACAGCAAAGAACATCACCTAGAAGAGGGAACACCTGAACAGGGGGTTAGGAAATCTCACTCCAAGTTTGTTCTTCTGCCTAAGCTGAGTGACTGTGGACATAGTAAGCCTCAGGTTCTTCTGTAATTAAGGGATGGAAACAGAAGATCTTTAAGGTATTTTCTGGCTCAGTTCCTGGAGTCTAACTCTGGATATATAGCTTAAAATACTAATTTTATTTTAAAATTAAAAATGTAATAAATGTATCTGGTAAGTAAGAAGGAGACATTTGTCTTCTTCCTTCTTCCTTCCTTCTTCAGATGTTCAGTCTCACAGTAAGGACAACCACTCTCTTTTGCATATCCCCCCAAATTTCTGGCCATAGGGGTGCCTGGGTGGCTCAGTCATTAAGCGTCTGCCTTCGGCTCAGGTCATGATCCCAGGGTCCTGGGATCAAACTCCACACCGGGCTCCCTGCTTAGTGGGAAGCCTGCTTCACCCTCTCCCACTCCCCCTGCTTGTATTCCCTCTCTCGCCATCTCTTTCTCTCTCTGTATCAAATAAATAAATAAAATCTTAAAAAAAAAATTTCTGGCCATAGATAGACATATTATCATATCAATAGTCCCATATCAGCACATATAGAAGTTCTTTTTCTCCCATCCCTATAGAATATTCTACTAGAGACCTGTACCATACTGTCTTTATAGCACTGAATGAGACAGTTAGATAGTTTCCAGTGTTTTGCAATTACAAACAATACTGCAATGAATATTCTTAGGTATAGGTACATTTCTCTACCATGTGTTTCTAGAAGTGAAACTTTTAGCTCAAAGGTTATGTGCATTTGTAATTTTAGTAGCTGTTGCTAAACTGTCCCCCAAAGAAAGGAGTTATACCAATTTACATCCTCACTGATAGTGCCTTCAAGCATGGCTTCCTCCATTCTGTCCACACGGAACTAACAACACTCGGGATGTTGGCACCTTCCAGTCAGCACTGATCTACACTCAGCCTCTCTCATCTGTTAAAAATGAACACACAAAAAAAACCTCCAAGCCCCTCTCCATCACTACATTTCCCTCTAGTTTTAAAATGTAAGCTTTATTATTGCTCAGGTATGGTGAAGCCAACAGATTGAGAGACAACTGATATGGAGCAGGTAGTTTATTGTTCAAAGATTGACAGCTCCCAAGACCAGCGTGCATGACATGCCACTCGGGGCTTCAGGGAAGCACCAGGGAGGGTCAGGAGGCAGAGGGACTGAGAGGGAAATGTGGGTGAGTGTCTGTGTTGTGGTTGCCATGGGAAGGAATGGGGGAGGCTGTTTAGGATTGCCTAGTTTGGGGGCTCTGGGCACAGGGGCTGTTTCTAGTTGTCTGGATCTTGGCTCTGGGGTGATTCGTGCAGGGGATAGAGGCCCAGTGTGAGATCTGATTGTGACTGGGGGCTCTGGATGGGTTGGTTTGCATTTGCAAGGTGTACCCACGGGTGAGCTGTTGAGTATCTTTAGGAATTAGCAGTCCCTCCAGGGTCAGCAGGGCTCCAGATGTGAAAGCATCATATAGTACCCAGAAGACATATTGGGCCCCTCTCCTTAGTAGGCAGGAGCTCTAGGCCTTCTAGACCATTTCAATTTCTTCGCCTACTCCCCGCAGACAATCCAGGTCCATTTCATTGAAATTCATCTCCCTAAGGCTCCCCTACCTCCCTGCCAAGCCAAAGGGCCACTTTGCTGACCTTAGCTCATGTGCATGTTCAGCCCACAGTTGATGCGTTTGACCTCTTCACTCTTTCTGAAATGTTTTTCTTCCTTTGGCTTCCAAGATACTCTGACTTCCAAAATGCTGCTTTTCCTTTGGCTCTGGCTCTTCCTTCTCAATCTCAGACCTTTGTAAAATCTGTCCATCTCTGCATCCATTGACTGTCAGTACTCTCAGACCCCATCCCTGAACTCTCTAAGGATGAGGACCACAGTGAACCCAGGGACGCCCCTGTGGCTTCAGCTGCCATCCCTTCTCTCTGCTAAACTCCGACCCTCCTGCTCACTGCATGTCTCCACTTACGGCTCCCATTCCAGACACAACATGCCTCAAATTCAACACACTGTCTTTTCTCCCTCAAGCATGGCTGTGGTCCTACAGCCGCTGCCTCGGTGACTGCAGAGCACCCCCGTCATTTCTGATTCACCCCTCTTTCTTAAAACCACAGCTAAGTCCTAAGTAAGTGCTGCAGTGTTTCCATCCTGCATTTGACTGAAACCATGCTATTACCTCACTTGCTCTGCCCACACATTCTTCCCAGCTGCCATCACCCCCACCCGGATGACCACGCACGGCCTCCTCACAGCCCAGCTTCTCCCTCACCCTGCAAGGTAAGCTGCATGCTGAAGCCAGATGAGCACTCTCCCACTGATGAGGGACACTGATGTGATGTGGTCAGTCTGGCATTTCAGAAAGATGGCTTCCCATTAACTCAGGATGAGGGTGGCACCTTCTATGATGGTGTTCCAAGTCCTCAGAGATCTTCGTTTGTTTCTCTCCCTCAGGCTCACTCCTGTTACCCTGGCATAAGACCCAGTATAATGTCTGTCAATTCTAGAAGAAGCTTGTTAGCAAGACTTAAAATGCAGTCAGTCAGTCAGTCAGTTTAACATCTGGGGTGGATATAAGGCATGTTTTTTGATGCTTGCTCCTGCTTTAGATTATAATTCCTTTGACCTTGACACTTTCAATTGGCTTTGTTCAAGGATACCTATGATTTGTGCTCTGGCCACAGACTTTATCCTCTCTAAAGACTTTGGCCTTGTCCCTGCAGTTTCCTTTGCCCCCTCCCTTCCTTCAGGGTGACTCCCACTCCTCCTCTGACTCAGTCCAGGGGTCAGCTGCATCCTGAGTGCCTCCCGGATGGCCAAGAAGCCCCCTGTGAGGTCATAGTTCCCTGTCCTGATTCCTCTTAGTGCATTTATTACTCCATGGTGAAATTTCCTGTTTTCTGTCTTCTCACACAACTTTGTGCTTTTACGGGCAGGATCAGCCACATAATCTGTGCAGCTCAGTACAAAATGAAAATGTAGGTCCCCTTATTAAAAAATTAAACATTTAAACAACAGCAGCAGAGCATTAAACCGAGCTCGGGACCATGAGGCAACGAGGCTTGTAAAGACAGACCTGTTTATGGGGCAGGAGCTGTGTCATGGTCTCTACTGTGTCCCCAGAGCCTGGCCCGGAGCCTGGTACCCAGCAGGGATTCAGTAACTATTTGCAGAATTTTTGAGTGGGAAATAAGTTGGTATCCAACTAGTTGCTACTCACCCCATTGCTATCCAATGAAATAAAGTTGAGATTGAGGACTGTGCTAGTAGCATACTGATGAGGCCTATGAAAGGTGAGTGACATGGCAGTTATCATAAGATATGTCAATAGGTCTAGCCCCTATTTAATAGACAGATGCTTGGAGAAATAAAAAAAATCAAAACCCAATTATATGCTGTTGACAAGAAACATGTCGAAAAACTCAAAGAGAAGATTAAAAATGAAGGAAAAGGCCACAGAGCACCAGGTGAACACACACAAAAAACGAGAACAAGCCAGATAAAATAAATTCAGGAAAAACCCATTAAATAGGACAGATAGTTATTTTTCCACTGATAAAGGGAATGACCCATAATGAGGCTTATAATAGGCTGAATCATAAAACTGATATATCTAAAACAGAATCTGTTAGAAAGCCAAGGGACATTTAAAACCTCACAGTGGAGGACTTGATAAGCTCTCTCTCTCTTTGACAGAGCAAACAGACAAATGTAAATAGCAACAGAGAGAAAGTGACTATCATCAGCTTGGGTCAAAAATATATATACAAATAAAAGTACATATGTGATAAGAGACTCTTAATCTCAGGAAACAAACTGAGGGTTGCTGGGGGGTCGGGGGGAGGGATACGTGGCTGGGTTATGGATATTGGGGAGGGTATGTGCTATGGTGAGTGCTGTGAAATGTGTAAGCCTGATGATTCACAGACCTGTACCCCTGGGGAAAATAATACATTATATGTTAATTTAAAAAAAAAAAGTACGTATGTGATATCTCTGAAACAGAAAGGGCACGTTTCCCTCCCCCAAATGTGACAGGAGGACTCATAAAACTGAATTACATTCCAGACATAAAAATGACCTCAACAGATCCCCCAGAGTAGATACCGTTCAGACAAAATTCTCTGAATTCGTAAAGGTAGGCATTAATAGCAAACACATAAACATGAAAATTGAGGCCACTAGCAAATTAGAGTATCTACATACCTCCCCCCCCCATCAAAAATTCCTCTTAAATAACTGCTGTCGGGAAAGAAATAAAACATCTAATTGTGTTGCGGTGTTTCCAGCTGTTCTGTATTCTTTTTTAAATCTTTATTTATTTATTTTTATTATGTTATATTAGTCCCCATACAGTACATCATTAGTTTTTGATGCAGTGTTCCATGATTCATTGTTTGCATATAACACCCAGTGCTCCATGCAATACATGCCCTCCTTAATACCTATCACCGGGCTAACTCATTCCCCCACCCCCCTACCCTCTAAAACTCTCAGTTTGTTTCTCGATGTCCACAGTCTCTCATGGCTCGTCTCCCCCTCCAATTCCCCCCTTTCATTTTTCCCTTCCTTCTCCTAATCTCCTCCATGCTATTCCTTATGTTCCACAAGTAAGTGAAACCATATGATAATTGACTTTCTCTGCTTGACTTATTTTACTTAACATAATCTCTTCCAGTTCTATCCACGTCGATGCAAATGGTGGGTATTCATCCTTTCTGATGGAGGCAGAATATTCCATTGTATATATGGACCACATCTTCTTTATCCATTCATCTGTTGAAGGGCATCTCGGCTCTTTCCACCGTTTGGCTCTTGTGGACATTGCTGCTATGAACATTGGAGTGCACGTGGCTCTTCTTTTCACTACATCTGTATTTTTGGGGTAAATACCCAGTAGTGCAATTGCCAGGTCATAGGTTAGCTCTATTTTTAATTTTTCGAGGAATCTCCACACTGTTTTCCAAAGCGGCTGCATGAACTTGCATTCCCACCAACAGTGTAAGAGGCTTCCCCTTTTCACATGCAGGTGAGACAGGCCTGGGAGACTGATGGGCAGCACGATGTATAATGCAGGCAGGCGGGCTGTCTTACATCCAGTGGGCTCCCCAAGGCGCCCATGTGCTCCTTGACCCCTTAAGAGGACAGTGATTTTGCACTGCAGTTCTTCTAATTTGACCTTCTCAGTTAGCATTGTTCAGGAATATCTATGGAAGTGTTCAATAAAGCCATAAAGGAAAGGATGATTAACAGAGAAATTAAGGAGTGATGCCTCTGGGGAGAGGAAGGGGATGCAATTGTGGAAAGGCGTTTTTCCTTACTCTAAATATTCTCTTTATTATTCTCCTTTAAACACCACAAACACATATTATACACTCTCTGGTATGTACAACACATTTGCAGTTAAAAAAAATGAAAATAGAGTAGGAAAACATTCACCAAGGTTTAGTGCATGGCTCAGCTGGGAAGAGCATTTATGCAGACATAACAATGAGACACTGAATCCTGGTATGGGCTTTCCTGAAAGGTTAGGGGATGGGAAGGGAGGGGGTGTGGGGTGGAAGGCTAACTCCTCCTGGTCGGTGGTGGAAAGGAACAGGGAATGCTTAAAACTGAGCAATTAATGAGGAACAAGGCATACTGGAAAGAGATAAGGAGGACAATTTTATCAAGCAAATAAGTGAGAGATCAAAGTGGTTGCTGTAGAGGATTGTGGAGGGAGGTATGGCAGAAAAATCGAAAGATTGTGTCTTCTGCAACAAAACTCTTAAACCCTGTGCACATACATCCTTACTAGAAGTAAAACCTTAAAAATATAGAGTAAATTGCATCCTTGTGGAGAACGAGACAGAACCTTCAGGATAGTTTTAAAAGCTAACATGATGAGACTGTCTCTTTGTGACTTGAATTAAAATGTCAGTGACAGAACTATCTGTAGATTCAAGCTAACTCACATGGAAATGCGGCTGCCGTGGGGGGAAACCATGTTGTATGACTCTGAGCAGTTCTGCTGAAGAGAAGGCTGGCAGCAAAGATACAAAGGGTTTCAGGAAAACCCCTTAGTCTTGTGAGAGAGGAAAAAGGCAAGTCTCCAATTAATATATGATTTTATACAATGAGTGATTTTAAAGGTAAGCATGTATTATTAAATTTATTTTATGAGTAGACATTGGATTACTTCATCTATACCTCTAAAAGTTTATGTATCAAAGATGGACAGAAGAATTCCACTTTTGTTCATTTTTTCCACGTGAAAATGTGGGAATAGCATTTTATTTGGGGTGGCTTTGTATTCAAGAAGCAGTCTAAGTTTGGGGTTTCTGGAAGTCTGTTCTAAGCAGGATCCTAAAGGTAGGAACCATAAAGGAAATGACTGATACATACTATCCTACTAAAACTGAAAATTACCAGAGAAATTTTGAAAAATGGCCATAATTAGAAGTGGACAGCCTGTAGTTCAAAAGCACATGGGAATCAGAATTGGTTTGTTCCCTCTGGAGGAGTTGGCAGTATCTATGTATGTAGAATCCAGTCCAAGTGCTTACAAGTATTTAGACTTACGTCAAGAACGTGGACGTGAAGGCAGTTCTTCACACGAAGTCAAAAACACACTAAATATCGAATAGTAGACTATTGCTTCATAGATAACAGTAATCTTTGTGGGGGTATACCATAAGCATTATATACTAGAAGAATTTTTTTTACATAAAAGTATTTGACATTTATTACTAGATAACTCCTACATTAATGAACTACTTTTATATCCAAGCAGGAAAACCCAGAGCAATTATGACTGAGGAAAACTGGGAAGGATGAACACCAGGACCTTCCCTGTGATTATTTTCAGGTGGCGGGATACATTTAACAGCGTATTTTCTCTTTGGTGTTTTCCTAATTTCCTAACGGTTCTTCTTCTTTTTTTTTTAAATTTTAATTTCAATTTACTTATTTATTTTTTGCTCTGTATAATATTTATTTATTTATTTATTTTAAGTTTATTTATTTTGTTTTATTTTTTCAGTGTTCCAGATTGTTTATGCACCACACTCAATCGAACTGTTCTTCTATGACCATAATTTAGTTTTGTGATAACAAATTCCGACCCCACGAAATCTGGGATTCTGTGTGAACGTTAGGGGAAGCTTCACAGGTGCTCCAACTTCTTGCTTGAGTCTTCGGGGTGTGTGGAACCGTCCTGTGTACAGGCAGTAGGGGGAGGGTGCTCAGCAGAGAAAGCACTGTCAGGAAGGGGCGGGGGCTGGGGGCAGAAGGCACGCTGGAGTTACCGTCGAGGGAAGCACCTAAGCTGTGCGGGGGTGCGATGGGCTGGAGTAGGGCCTTACGTGGGATGCTCAGGGGCTGACAGAGAGCTCTGCGGAGTTTTAAGCAAGAAGAGGACGATCATAGTGATAATGTCGCAGGTGTGACCTCAGGTGACTAGAGCTTTGCAGACTTCTCACTGGGACCCATTAGTGGGTCAAGATGATCATTTAAAAAAAAAAAAGTAAAATAGAATAGAAATAGCTGAGTGCTCCGCCTGTGGCAAAGGTAAGTATTGTTTTGCCAGACTTCTGCTTTTCCGTACAGGAGTTTTATATATAGAAGGGCATGTATCTGCCTCCTAGATTGTGAGATTAAACAGAACCTTTTCTTTTCCTTTTTTTTTTAAGATTTTATTTATTTATTTGAGAGAGAGAGAGAGAGCGAGCGAGAGAGCACAAGCAGGGGAAGCAGCAGAGGGAGAGGGAGAAGCAGGCTTCCCGCTGAGCAGGAAGCCCGACGAGGGGCTTGATCCCAGGACCCTGGGATTATGACCTGAGCCGAAGGCAGACGCTTAACCGACTGTGCCACCCAGACACCACTTTTTCTTTTCTTTTTTCTTTTTTTGAAGTAGGCTCCACACCCAGCATGGCACGCATCATGAGGCTTGAACTCATGACCAACTCTGAGACCAAGACCTGAGCTGAGATCAAGAGTTGGAAGCTTAACAAACTGAGCCACTCAGACATCCCTAAACCGAATTTCTTAATGTGGGTCAAATAAGTTTGCATGCCCTTGCTGAAGTCCCTGTCAGACCACCCCCAGCACTCCCCTCCTCGAGGTTGGCCATGCCCTACCATGAGATGTCAGAGGCCACCCTCTGGCTCCAGAGACAAATGACACCTCGTGCCGCCGCCACGACCTGAGCTGGTGTGGCACATTCCTAGATGGGTCCTCATGTGGGCCAAAATCCCATCAGCAGGAGGAGTCAAGAAGCAGGCTTCCAGCTGAACAAGGTAAATTAAATCCAAGACTTTACCTCTGTTCTCTCCCAAATCCTATTAAAATACAGATAACATACAGAAGACACAGTGATAATATCTGGGAAGCTGGAAAGCAGATGAAGCGTAAGAAAATGACTCAGCAGTTTGAAAAAGCTGGACCCTAATGCTGCGGTGGGAAGCCTGGGTCAGACATCAGAACCCCAGCAAAGCTCGGGAATTACAAGCATCCGTTACCTTCAGAAGTGGGAATGCAGGTCAATAAGGCAGGTAAGCCCTTAGGTCCTCTTTTACACTCTGTTCAGTCCAGATAACTGCCCTCATCCATTTCAGCAGAAGACTCGAGTTTTATTCCTAGAAAGGCTGGTGCAGAAATCTGAGACCAGGGCTCCAAGCACATCATGGGCAGGGACACCCATGGAAAACAGAGGAATCAAGTGAAAGCCTGCATGCTGAATGCTGGGTCTGACCTTGGCCCCTCTCTGCCCTGGGCAACCCTAACTACTTCTCAGACTTACCTCCTCAGTGGGAGACTAGAACATTCCACTCTGAAGAAACTGACCAATTCCAAAGGAAAAAACCTACTGACAGTGTCCCCATTAAAATGGTCCAGTCAGATCATTCTAGGTGAAAGCCCACCAGCCAACAAGCCCCACTCAGCCCACTGCTCTTCAGATGAACTCACAGTCCTGGGTCATCGACTGCTTGAGCAGAGTGTCTAACATCAAAGATAAATACCAAAAACAAACAGAATAAAGAAACTCAAAGGAGGGACACCTGGGTGGCTCAGTTGGTTAAGCAGCTGCCTTCGGCTCGGGTCATGATCCCAGGGTCGTGGGATCGAGTCCCACATCGGGCTCCTTGCTCGGCGGGGAGCCTGCTTCTCCCTCTGCCTCTGCCTGCCGCTCTGCCTGCTTGTGCTCTCTCTCTCTCTGACAAATAAATACATAAAATCTTAAAAAAAAAAAAAAGATATTCAAAGGAAAAGAAAACTTCCAAACATATAAATAATGGAATACATTGCAGCTATGAAGGAGCTGCATCATATTCCAAAAGGAACAGAGAAATAAAAATAACAAGAAGTTAAAAAAAATTATTGGGGAAATTTAAAACTTAGTAGATAGGATGGAAGATAAAGTTGAGGATACCTTCCAGAACATAGAACAAAAGGACAGACAGAGAAAAATTAATGTGTGAGGTCTCATATCTGTGCTCCAGAAGGTGCAAAGAACATGTAAGAACAAAAATAATCAAAGAAATCATTCAAGAAAACTTCCTGAGTTTGAAAGAGCTGTGTGGCCAGAGTGAAATGGTTCTCTAGGAGCTCATTACAACGAAGAAAAAAGACCCAGATGAAAGCACATCACTGTGAAGTTTCATCCCACTGAGACCAGAGAAGATCCTATCAACTTTTGGAGTCACATACAAAGGCTCAAACATCAGCATGGCTTTGGACCACTCAGTAGCAACACCAGAAAGCTGTTTTTTTATAGTCACAACAGTAAAACACCAAAAATTGGTCAAGAATAGAGGGACGGGGCATGTGTGTGTTGGGAACTTGGAGCTGTAAAACAATAAAACCTTCTGCAGTAGAAAGTGAAGAGATAAAATCTAAAAAAAAAAAAAAAAGCAATGAAAGCAAGAAACAAGCTATTTAGAAATTGGGAGATAAATACCAAAAGAAAGCTAAAAGTTGAAAATGGTTATATTTAGGAAGTAGGAGTGGAGTGGGTTTTTTTTTTTAACTCTAAATCAAGAGAATTCATTGACATTTTGAAGTATGTATATTTATGCCTTAGATTACAATAATATTAAATAAATAAAAGACCCAAGGATTTAATTCTTAACTTTAGCACCCTGAGAAATCAAATGTCCCTTCTGGGTGATGGACAGTTACCATATTGTGGCTATTCTGTGAAAAATCCACGCTTAACCAATGAAATCCCAAAGAAACGTCCATGACTCATCAGTTGCTACCCAAAAATCCTGTACATAGGGTAGCTTGGAGTAAGTCAATGTCCTTATGTTCAGCTGTGACTTTCCCACTCCCTGCAGGAATAAATTTAGGAGTCCAGCCACAGACTCAGAGAGGCAGCATGTCTGTTAGGAAGGCAGTCACTACCCACACACTCTTACCGCATCAGGTTTCTGTTTTATCAGCAGAAGAATGAAATCCTACCTGTTTCTGCAAAGCAGTTGATAACGAGAGAAGAAATACTTTCCCCCCATATTTCTGAAATAAAACCAATAGTTCAAAATGTCCTTTAAAATTCAGCTCTTAACGTTTGCACAAATATTCATATGCAGAATGCTGAAAACTTATGCACTGCATGGGACAAAAAAGACCCGGTTCTGTTGGAAAACATCAATCACAACAACCAGGCAGCCTGGTAAATAAAGGCTTGTAGTACATAATCAATAACAATAAGTGTAAAATAAAACACAAGTCCATTGCTTAATGATTGAAAGTACCGGAAACAGTGGTGTTTTTTCTCCGAAGTTCTTCTACCCAGACCTAGTTCAAGTATCTTGAGACAGAATTAAACGCCAGGACACAGGGATGGGAGTCCTCAAATTTGTACTCTGTGTCCTCATGGCCGGAGAAGCCCAGAGTCAGAGCATGAGCCAGGAGTCCTTCTTAGGAAGACACAGAGCTCCAGGCAGAGAGCAATCCCACAGTGAAGGCATAGTGCGGTGACACCGCCTGTTTCTATTATCAGTTCCAGAAGGGAGGTGACCCACAGTTGGGAAACTTCACACAACCTGGCTGAGAAAAACCCACCAATGCATGTGGGACAGGGAGGGAGAGGGACTCCCGCTCCTATAAAGCTGCCCCGCTTAATAAAACTTTGTGGAGGAAATGTCCCCTCATTTGTACAATGGGCATCATCCCCACCCCACACTTGTTGAAAGGATCAGAAGAGATCATGCTTGTAATAAACCAAATTACAATACTTCACATATTTTAGCGCTCGGGCCTTAGTACCATCGTGTCTGCAAGTGCTATTACTAATAAACGCGGAAAATATTTTTCTCAGATCACACAGATAATGAAGGAGCTATCACAGAGCATTTATTTTGTAACCTCAGCACTTACTGCAAATGGGCTCCCTGCAATGCCCTTCCTGCTCGGCTGCCAGTCCTCCTCCCTTCTATGTATGCAGGACAAATTCAGGTGCTCATCAGGAACGGAAGGGTTCTATTAAAAAAGCTATCCAGGGGCGCCTGGGTGGCTCAGTGGGTTAAAGCCTCTGCCTTCGACTCAGGTCATGAGCTCAGGGTCCTGGGATCGAGCCCCGCATCGGGCTCTCTGCTCAGCAGGGAGCCTGCTTCCCCCTCTCTCTCTGCCTGCCTCTCTGCTTGCTTGTGATCTCTCTCTGTCAAATAAATACGTAAAATCTTTAAAAAAAAAAATAAAATAAAAAAGCTGTCGAATGGCCCAGTGCAATTCCAAGGACCAGGTCTCAGTTGGACCAGTCTGCTCTCTGTCCAAAACCAGCACAGATTTTCCGGATAAGATCTCATTCTAGTGCTAAATAAAACATGACATCTCGACTCATGATTCCTGCTCGCTCTCTCTCTCTCCCTCACACACACATAAGAAGGGAGCAGGGCATCTGATAGGAAAGAATTGGGAACACTTCTCTCTAAAGGACCTAGGCAAGATTTTGAACAACGTGTAAACCCTTTTTTTGTGGAGTGGTAGGCAGAATATTGTGCACGTCATCCCACTAGCTCTAGTGTGTATGTGAATGTGTGTGTGTGATTCAGAATATTCATGAGAACCCAGGTCACTCTGCTAACCAGAGTCCACCCCACACTGTACACAGCACTTACTTGGAAAAGGACCTCCAGACAAACCCAGGGTGTTAAGGAGGAAAGAGAGGAATTGGTTCTTTTTCGCCCATTGCCAACTAACTAAACCCTCTGCCGAGGGGTTCCTCTCCTTCAGACAAATGCACATGTGCAAAACCCTGCTTATACTTTTGTGGAATGTATTGCATTAGAAACGGGTTCTCTTCACGTATACAGGATCCAAACACGAACTTTGAAAAGGCACACGCCTCACCCACTCCTTTTCATGCAAAAATCAGTGGCGATTTCTCACAAAAATGGAAACAAATTTGTATTCTGCAAATCAAACATGAACTTAATGTACTTCTGTTCAAACAGAAATCTCAAGAAAAGGTTGCTGTTATTGTCCGAGTTGAAAAATAAGTAGAAATTGCGCAATAGTCTCTGTTGGGGCCAAATGCAAGTCATTCAAAAGTGCTAGCAACTCTGACTTATAAGGGATCGGTTTCCACAATTGCTCCAAAAGGGGAGAGCAGATGAGGGAGGGATACCAGGATTCTCTAGCAGTCTTCCAGCTGAATTCCTCCAGCAACACTCCCATTCTCTTGAGTCGCTAAGCTCATCTTCGGCAAGGTCTGTACTACTTCTGAGATCCATGTTGTCAAGAGAAGATCCCCAATCCCTTTCCATTTGTCCAAGCTGTTTGAGCAGAAGGGACCTTCAAATGGGTTCTGTGGTATCCCCAGGACCCTGCAGATTTCTGCCTACGGAGAAACTCAGGAGGCTCTGAGCTCTGAGTGCCACACTGTGGGACCCTTCCTTTAGGAATGGAAATTGAGCACATTTGCTACCAGTCCCCACCTCCAGAGTGGGAGCCTCGCCAAAGATCTAGTGTGTGTAGGTGGTGTTGGGGGGGGATTTTATTTTAGCATTATCCACCATGGTAGACTTAAGGGCTTTGAGTAGAAAGATCTACTTCATCTTTATGTAGCCAAAAATGTGTCTCAAGAGAAGCCTTGAATACATGGAATAAATTGTTTTAGAGGGGGCTTTTTAAATGTGCTCACCAAAATTGAAACCACTGACCAGGATTCAACCAAGTACCTCCGAACCCACTCTTCGGAAAAATCTACTCTTTTTGAGTTCCTGAGAGCATCACAGTGCGGAGGGTAAGAGTGCCCCTCAGTCGGTCTGCCTAGCTGTGAACCCTGGCTCCTCCACTTGCTAGCTCTGAGATCTGGGCAGGTTCCTTGACCTCTCTCCTTAGCCTCCGTGTCGGTAAAAGGGATGTAGCATGTCTGCTTTACGGAGTGTCATCAGGGGAACTGAGTGCCCCAACAGTCATTCAGTACCGAGCAAGCTCTCAATGTTCGCTATGATAGACAAAAGTGACTTTCCATCTACGCAAGCTTGTTGTTGTTGGTTACGGGACCTATTTGCAAAGGCAGTGATTCCAGGCTCAGCGTCTGAAGAAGCTGAAAGCTTCCATGGCAACAGATGAGCCTTTTCCCCGGGGGCTGGCAGGGCTGTGGATACCAAGCACACTGATGCAGGAAGCAAGGAGTTAGGAAGATGGGTGGAGCGTTTCGCTTCACCCAAACAGTAAACCGGGGGCCCTGCCAGGTGGCACAGATGCCGCATCTCGGAGTGCCCAGATTTTTCTTACAGTTGTCATTTTGCCTGGCAGAGAAAGTTCTCATCATTTCAAAGGTGTTGCTTCATCCTTGTCTATGCTCTCGGCCCCACCGCTCCGAGATGGACCCTGTTTTCCAGGCTGCTCTCGCACGGGATGCTGGTCCTGACACCCCTCTATGCCATCCTCGGCGTGGGACCACGCAGAAATTCTGGCCTGGGACAGCCACCGCTGTGGCCAGAGCTGAAGCAGACCTGTCTTTGATTTCTTTGGTCATTTAGATGACGGTTTTGTCCCAGGGGAGCTGGACTTAGGGCCTCGAAGCCATTTGCAAATGGAGATCTCCACATTATTTATCCCACCACCTTTGTGAGATGCTAGACTTGACCTCCACCTCATGGTGTCTCCCTTTTACGCAGTGAGCTTATAGGACGGGGGTGGTGGGGTGCCCCGGAAGTTGGAAGAGAGATGTGGGGAGTACCAGCCTAGGGGTCTGGAGAGCTGGGCCCCATGCCCACCTCTGTCACTCTGCGGCTATGCTCGGATCACTTCCCTTTGCTGACCACAGTTTTCTTATCTGAGGCACTCTGTGAGCACAAGTTCTATTTTTGAAGTTGGAACATAAGCTTAGGGTCTGGTTGCCATTTGGGGTGTATCCAGGGGAGGAAAACCTGAGGAAACCTCTAGAGGCTAACCTTTGAAGGGTTGGTGGTCATGGTCTGAGGGCTTGGGGTTGGAGTGTGTGTGTGTGCGTGTGTGTGTGTGTGTGTGTGTGTGTGTGTGTGTGTGTTAGAGTCTGGGGAAAAGGGAAGAGTGCAGAGGTGTTATGTTGTACAGCCTTTGTGCATGGAAGTGAAATGGGGTGTGTGCATGGGAGCGAAGCCGAGAGACAGACACTGCCTGTGCTACGTACGTTTGTGAGAGAAAGGACAGGGAAGGGAAGGAGAAGAGGGTCAGTGGGAGAGGGAGGAAGGGGAGAAAGAAGGGGAGAGGAAGGACAAGTGGGAGGAGAGGGTGTGTAGTGTGTGGGGGAGACACTCGGTGACAGCATACTGAGTATGTGGGAAAAAAAGGGAACGAGGAGAGGGAGAGTGTGCAAGTCAGAGCAGAGGCAGAGAGGGTACTGTGCTGTGTGTGTAGCTGTAAGTACGTCCCTGTGTGTCTGTAGGTGTGTGTGTGTCTGCTTCTGTGTGTGTACAGGCGTGAGTGCACGTCTGTGTTCATGTGTGTAAGCATGGGTTTCTTGGCTGTGTGTGTGTGAGCGTGAATGTGTGGTGTGTGTGTGTGTGTGTGTGTGTGGCAGCTGTGACCATGACTGGAGTAGCACCCACAGCCCCTGCCTACACATTTCTCAGAAAACTCCCGAGCTCCCTGGAGAAGCGCCGGCAGGGGGCTTGGGGAAGTCTCTCCTCTGACTGGCTCTGTGCAAGGCTGGGTTCTCTGAGTCTGAAGGCAGGGGATCGGGACGCCCCCCCAGAATCCTGCCCTCTGCTCAGGCTTGATTTCTGGTTCTGGGGATATGAAAGTCTGATTGGCTCTGGTTGGCTCTGAGCTGGATGGGATGGTCCTCCCTGGGGAGACCGCCGGTCCCGCCTTAGCTGGCGCTTCTCAGAGCAGCACCCCCTGTGTAGGCAGCGGCTGGACACTGACCCACCCTCTCTGCTCAGGGAGGGAGGACGGCACGATGCGTTCCCAGCCCCAGGCCTGACAAGTCTTCGCAGGACGATGTGAGGGACAGGGAGGCAGGCTCTAGCACTGGGAAGGACAGTAACAGCTCTGCGCTGGTCAAGCTTGGAGGATGTGCGAGGCCAGTCTGGGAAATCTTGTGTTCAAGGCCTGGGATCCACTCCTCCTCTTCCCAAATACTCGGGGACCCGCCTCTGCCCACTGCCAGCTCTCACTCTGGTGGACTTCACCTCAGTCTCAGCAGTAATGGTGGGTCTCGCTTTCATCCGGGGTCTCCCCTCCTCCCGGCTACCGTGATTAGGTCAGGGAGGGGCAGTGACCCCGAGGCAGGCCACTGTGAGCCACGCCTGGAACTAGTGCAGCCCTTGAGAGAGTGGGGTGGGTTGTGATGATGTGTGACTGACGGAAAGGAGGGCTAGAGCTGGGCCGTCACCTTGACATTGTGAGACATTGTGAGTCCTGAAAGTACGGTTTGAACTCTGAGTCCAGCAGTTCCTGAAGCCAGGTTACCCTTGAACTTCTTCAATTACACAAGCTACTATGTTCCCTTTTCTTTCTTTCTTTTAAAGTATTTTATTTATGTATTTGAGAGAGAAGGAGAGAGAGACAGAGAGCATGAGCAGAGGGAGAGGGAGAAGCAGACTCCCCGCTAAGCAGGAAGCCTGACTCGGGGCTCGATCCCAGGACCCTGAGATCATAACCTGAGCCAAAGGCAGACGCTTAACTCACTGAGCCACCCAGGCGCCCTGTTCCCTTTTCTTTAAGCCAGCTCGGGTTGGGTTTTCTATCACTGGGGATCCATAGAGGCCTGGCTGAAGTGGAGGTGAAGAGGATTCCAAAATCCCTACTGAGAACCCCTTGTGTCCTGGGCAGGTGTAGTGACAGGCACTGGGGAAGGGAGGAGGTAACTACACGCAAAGCTCCTGTCCCTGTCTTCCTGTACTCTACGCCTGAGAAACCACAGCCGAAAGGAAGCGAAGGAATCTTCTTCACTTCTTCCTGAGCACCCACCTGGGCTCCACCTGAGCGTCTGAGGATGCAGCTTTTATGTGGCACTCCGGAAGGCTCCCCAGCCCCGCCACACGCAAAGACCACTCAACACTGTGTGTCCTTGACAGATATGCATACAGGACACACACTGAGTGGAAGGGGGACACTCCACTGGGGAAAGAAAAGACAGATATCTGTGCCACAGAAGATGTCCTCTTCTGAGATGGCTCTGGGCAGAGAAGTGCATATGCGAGCAAGTTTGACAGATCATGAGCTAAAAATGAATGAGGCTGGTCAGCTCAGTTAGGTTTTGCTTCCCAAACGTGAAACCCTAGCCTGTACCACAGTTGACTTGCTCCCGGAGATGAATCCCTCCTTTTGCAGTAAGTCTGGCTGGCCAACGGGGAGAGAGGGCTGTCTCTGCGGACTTTGGGCTCCCAGCAAAGGCAGGCCCCTCTGCTTCCTCTTTCCCCAGCCATCTCGGGGAGTTACCCAGCCCTCCACACCCACATGCATGGTGCCACGTGAACACAATCACTGCCTACCACCAAATTGGCAGATTTTAGTGCAGAGCATCGGTCCACAAGCTGCTCGTGGGCCAGTCCCCTGGGTGCTCTTGAGGAATGAGTCACAGGGGAGCTCCAGAAAGGTCAGGGATTTTGTACCACGTATCAAAGCTCACCAAACAAGACAAAAGTCCAAGTAGGCACAAAATTGAATACGTTGACTTTTTTGGATGAAATTTTGAATGCAGCCATTATTCATAGCGATTTTCAGGTCCGACCAATACCCACTAGGTACTCATTACTGAGCTCCTGAGAACGATTTTCCCAAGGTCAAAAACAAAACCATGGAGAGAAGCACTTTTATATTACTATTAGAGGTGCTCACAGTATAGGAATCTATTTCCTCGACCTTGTCCCATGGAAACTGATTCACAGGCTCTCACACATTCACACATACCTTGGCCTGAAGGTCCTGTATATATTTTAGAGAAGAAAAGAGAAATCTGTAGAAAGTGGTTTCAGGGAAACAAATGCAATTCTGCATAAACAATCCATTGCCAAGGCCATTACAATACAATAAGCACAGAAACTCCTCCGAAGAGAGACATCTCCCTCGAAATTAATGTATAAAAGCTCTATGATGATGATACATTCCCCCCCAAACCTCAGAAAAATAATTCTGTAAGTCTCACATCCTCTTTTAGCTTCGTTTGTTTGTTTTTGGCTCTTGTTTGAGTTGATGTTTTTTGAGCCACAGACAAGTCTAATGATCGCTTCCAGCATTTTGGCATACTCTAAATCTAGAACCCAAATTTTCCTGCTCTGTGAATACATCCCTGTCTCCTGCTTGGGAGAGCATCTCAGGGTCTTAAAAACCAGCATGGAGTCAGAGAAATGAAAAGTACAGCACAGGGAATATAGTCCGGAATACTGTAATTAGCGGCGCTTGGGGGGCTCAGTCAGTTAAGCATCTGCCGTCGGCTCAGGTCATGATCTCACGGTTCTGGGATAGAGTCCCGCATCAGGCTCCCTGTTCAGTGCGAGTCTGCTTTTCCCTCTCCCACTCCCCCGCTTGTGCTCTCTCTCTCTCTCTGTCAAGTAAATAAATAAAATCTTAAAAAAAAAGAATACTGTAATTAACACTGCATGGTGACAGATGGTGACTACACTTACCATGATGAGCACTGGGTAATGTATAGAATTGTCAAATCACTATGTTGTACGCATGAAACTAATATAATGTTGTATGTCAACTATATTTCAATAATATAATTTTTTTTAAAAACCTGCATGGAGAGCTCCTAATTCCAAAGATGACTTTCGTAGACTATCAACAAAAAGAGACCATGTTTTCACAATCTCTACAAGCATCAATTTCTTCAGTTACGAAAATGGAATATAGGCTCCATGTACTTCATGGATGGCTGAGAGGTTAAAATAACATAATGCAAGCACACTGCTTCTAAATTGAAGTGCTAAACATTCTTCTGAATGAGCTAGAGTCCACTTTTGGATTCAGGCACTAAGGTGCTAATGCCTATCCCTCTCCCTGGGTCCCCTCCTGGACATCGGCACTGGGAGGATGACAGCACTACACTCCCTGGGAGCTGCTGTTCCTTCTGTGTCGTCTCCCTGGAAATGACACCAACATCCATCCAGGCACTGAGCTGAAATCCCAGCATCACTTTTGACCCCTACTCCTTGCTCCCACCGTCCACATGCCTAGATCTCTCTCAAAGCTACCTGTGCTTTTCCATTCCCACGGCCACCACTGAATCTAGGCTCCTACCCAAGCCATTGATGACTGCTGTAGCCTGTCTTCCTGCCTCCGGGTGCGTCCCTCTCCACACACATCCAGAAGCATCCTCCTCAAACAGGGATCGAAGCTGTGTCTACCTCTGTATCTAATGTCCGTCCTTTGTTCTCAAGATAACCATAAACTCCTTTATAAGGCTGAGAAGGTCTTGGGGCGGGGCCCTGTGCTCCCTACAGCCTCTCCCTCCTGTTGCAAAACAGGCTCCAGCCTTGGCGACATTCTCCACTCTGCGCTCCAGATTCCCTGGTTCACACCTCAGGGCCTTTGCACTGCCTTCCGGTGCTCTCCCAGCATGGGCTACAATTCTGGAGGGTTACAGCAGGGCTTTCCTATCTCACTAGTCTCCGGACTAGACTCTGAGATCCTGGCAGGCAGGAACTCATCCTGTTTGGGGCTGTGTCTCCAGCTCGTGCATGGCACCTGGAAATTACTGAATGAATGGAAATGGCCAACATTCAGGCTATAGGAGGGTAACAATTGCTGATTTTCAGGTATTGGAGTGCCCCTCCCCCGCCCACTCTACAGCTCACAGCTGGGTTGACTGGCGTGCTTTGGCTTTTTTTCCAGTTGTGTGCCAGGTTCTGAGCCCACCCTGATCGAGCACACAGTTTCCCAACCTGCTGGCTGTCAACCAAACCAGTGCTGATGGAACGAAATGCTGGTGTCTCATCTTGAAGCAGACGTTTCTGTAAATACTCTCAGTTTCCTTGATCTGCGGCCCCGGCTGACCCTCCAGTGAGGGCAATAAGAGCAGCAGGAATAATAGCTCACATCTGTTGGTGCTCACTAGGGGCCAGCTGTTGGCCTGAGCCCTGGCACGTGCTTCCCGCCGAACCTGGTCCACAGCGCCGTGAGGCCAGGACCATTGTTACAGTCATCTGACCACAGAGGAGGGTAAGCTTTGGAGCCTCGCCCGAGGGCGCGCAGGGCCAGCATCAGAACCCGGACCAACTCAGTCCCATGACCTCCTGGTCATGGCCACAGTGGGTCACCTGCCCTGGAGGGACAATCACGCCCTTGTCAAAGTCCAACACCAGTGGCTGGGGTTCTGTTGTCACCCATGCAGCAATGGCACGAGGAGGGTTCATTAATAATGCCTTGTGGCCCTTTATGAATTCCCCAACAGTCCCTAGTTTTTATCCTGGGCTCAGGGCATGGGGCTGGCTTCCCTTGTTCCCACCCTAGAGAGCTGTAAATGTCAACCAGCCTCGGTGCCCACCCTGAAATGCATTTGCTGCTACGTTCTTCCTTCTGGGTGGAGGCTCCAAGGAGCGACAGCCGTCCATGTCACCTCTCTGAACCTGGCCTCATGAACATTCACTGGAGACCCACTGCAGTAGGCATTGGCCTGCCTTAGTTACTGCTCCCGGCACTTCCCCAAGCCAGCATCAGCTTTGTCTGCTGGATGGTGGGCTGCGGGACAGAGCAGGGAGGGGCCGAGCCAGGGTTTAGGCCGATGTGTCTGATGGCAGGGTCAGCATCTTCTTTCCGTAACACCAGAGGTCCCGAGTGTAAGGCAGGGGAGAGGCCTCTAAATGGCCAGGGAAGCCAAGTCACACTGCTGTGTCCTGGCATGTGGCCCCCAGACCAGCAGGCTCCACCTTGGTGACTCTTTGAGGGGGCCCAGCCTCCTGTCCCAGCCCCTGTGAACAGGACCGTGCAGTGGGTTGAGCTGCGGCCCCGTTGTGTGCTGGGGAGGGATTGGGACCCTTCATCCTTTGAAAGGCAGATCCGCATAGTGAGAAGCAAGCTCTTTAACTTTGTTTTAAGGCAGCTGCTAAGGTAAGAGGAGCTCAGGTCACTTAGGGAACGACATCTATTCCTTCTGTGTCCTTGCAGAGCACCCTGGTGTGAGTGGGCCTTGGACATGGTAATTCACTGTCCTGGAACCTGTACTGGGGCTCAGCCGGGAAGGTGCAGAACTTTCCAAACATCCGGTGGGAGAATTTCCCCTGATTTTGCAAATGCTTTGGCAATTCCTTCCACTATTACTTCTTTTGGTTCTCAGTCCTTTGTTTCTCCTTTCTTGCCTTCTTGTGCGAGACTGTCTTTGTTTTTTTCTTTTAGATTTTATTTGTTTGTTTATTGTGTTATGTTAGTCACCATACGGTACATCATTAGTTTTTGATGTAGTGTTCCAAGACTCATTATTTGCGTATAACACCCAGGGCTCCATGCAATCCGTGCCCTCCTTAATACCCACCACCGGGCTCGCCCATCCCCCCAAGCCCCTCTGCTCTAAAACCCTCAGTTTGTTTCTCAGTGTCCGCAGTCTCTCATGGTTCGTCTCCCCCTCCAATTTCCCCCAATTCACTTTTCCTTTCCTTCTCCTAATGTCCTCCATGTTATTCCTTATGCTCCACAAGTAAGTGAAACCATATGATAACTGACTCTCTCTGCTTGACTTAGTTCACTCAGCATCATCTCCTCCAGTCCCGTCTATGTTGATGCAAAAGTTGGGTATTCATCCTTTCTGATGGCTGAGTAATATTCCATTGTATATATGAACCACATCTTTATCCATTCATCCATTGAAGGACATCTCGGCTCTTTCCACAGTTTGGTGATTGTGGACATTGCTGCTATGAACATTTATTTGAGAGAGAGAGGGAGCAAGCACCTGAGCATGAGCAGGGGGAGGGGCAGATGGAGAGGGAGAAGCCAGCTTCCTGCTGAGCAGGGGGCCTCATGTGACAAGGGGCTCTTCCCGGGACCCTGGGATCATGACCTGAGCCACCAGGCACCCCTACCATTAGGGTTCTATCTTGAATTAGTCATGGGGTTTTTGAGAATATCTCACTGTAGAGTTTTTGTGGTAATTGCTCTGGGTCGCACAGCATACATATGCTCCTTGTCACAGTCTACTGGTATGAACATTTCCCACTTCAACTAAGGCATGGAAACTTTAGTTGTATCTAGGCCCCCTTGCCTTTCCCACTTTTAAATATCATTGTTTTGAATCTCAGGCGGCATTATAATTTTTGTTCCTGTCATCACAAGTGATTTATAAAGACAGTCCATGGTGTGTACCCACATGTCTGCTTTCTCCACTGCTGCTGCTTTTTGCCCAATGCTCCAAGATGCCTTCTCCTATTATTCATTTCCTTGCTATCTGAAAAACTTCCTTCAGCCAATATTTAAGGATATATCTGCCAACCACATGTTCTTTTCATTTTCCTTCATTTCAGACTCTCTTGATTTCTCTTTCATTCCTGGAGGATAGCTTCCTCAGATAGAGAATTTGTAGTGGACAGTGTTTTTCTTTCAGCACTTGAAAAATGTTGTGCCATTTCCTTCTGGCCTCGATGGCTTCCGAGGAGAAATCTGCCGTCATCCGAAAAGATCTTCCCCTGTGAGAAATGCGTTATTTCTCTCTGAGTGCTTTTGAGATTGTTTTCTGTTTTCTTTAGCTTTTAAAAGTTTATTATTGTATTTGGTTTTCCAAGTTGTGTGGTTATTTTTCAGGGTTACAAGGTCACACGCTAGCATTATTCTCAGAGAATGACTCTTTTTCTCTCCAAAATCAGCCAGTGAATTTGTTTGGTTTTCACTTCCCACAGGAACCACTCACAAGGCTTATCTAAATGTTTCTAATTTTCTCCACTCCTGCTTAGAAAATCCTCTACTGCAATGAAAAGGATAGTTGGAATACTTTTATGAGTGTGATTCGAAGGGATGTCCTTGTCACAGGAAATGTCACCTTCTGGCACTTCTGCAGGGACTCAGCATGGCTTCCTATCTGTGCCATTCAAGCTGGAGCCGCCAGAGCCTGGGGCTCTGGACTGCAGACCATTAGAATAAAAGAAATGAAAGTTCTTCTCATTGGGTGCCTCCTAACCATGTGACAGCCACCATGGAATGTACACGTCATCCTTTCTCTAATCCTTCAGCAATGTTATGAGCTCGGTATCATTTATTCCCATTTTTCAGATGAGGAAAATGATGCTCAGAGATGCTTGGTAACTGGCCAGTAGCCACACAGCTAAGGGGCAGAACCAGGGTAAATGTTTCAATTAGTTTTTTAAAATTTATTTTAGGGCAACAGGGCTTACATATAATAAAGTGTACTAAAATGAAGTGTCACGCTCAATGAATATTTACGTATGTGTACACCTGTAACACCATCACTTAGCCAACATATAGGACATTTTAATCACTCCAGGAGGCTCCCTTGTATCTCCTCCATTCAGTAGCACTTTCTATCCCCAAGGGCAATCACTACCCTGATTTCTCTCATTATAGATCAGTTTGACCATTCTGGAACTCTACATAAGTGGAATCATAGAGTATGTGTCCATCTGTGTCTGGCTTCTTTGGCTCAACAACATGTCTGTTCATCCATGCTCTTGCATGTATCTGTGGTTCCTTCTTTTTCATTGCTATATAATATTTCAGTAGATGAATACACTACAACTGATATGCTTCTTCCAGTTTGGGGGTATTACAAATGAAGCTAATATGGACACTTGTGTGCATGCCTTTCCTGGACATACGAAATCATACAAAGGCAATGGAGACTCCTCTAGCCCAGTTCCACCATGAAGTGGGAAATTCCAGCTTTGTTTTATTTTGTTTGTTTGATTTTGCTATGGAGATTAGACTTCTCTTAGTTTTAGCCACAGGGGCACAGGGAAGGAAGACTCCTACTGACTTAAGTAGGAAGAGTTCTGAATAAGTTCTTCAAGTGATCCCCAAGCAGTTTTCAATCCCTTCTTGGTGAATTCTTGGAAGCAAGGCAAAAGGAGAACAATCATGTTTCTCTAATAAACACAGACATGGAAACCCACCCTCAGACCTCCCCACACTTTGCATCATCTCAAACTCTGCGTTGCTCTACATATTCCTACATTTCCCAAATCACCCACCAACTTCCCCACTACCACTGGTAATGTACCCCATGCTTCACCCATACCAGTTGTGCTGCTCCTAAAAATGACCCACTCCTTCACACTCTGCACCCTGCTTTACCCCTCCTCTGCCAGGCTCCATCTCTCTTCCAAATTTTTTGCTTAAATGAAGGCTGCCTTCTCTCTCATTTGCAAGTTGACAGAATTGTAAGTTGGTGGGGGATATAAATACTAAATAAACGTAGTACACACACACAGGCATGCATACACTTTATTTATATGAGAATATACAACAAGTTTTGGTTCCCTGAAGGCAACTTTTAAACAAATAAAGGACACTTTAAATCATAGGAAATTTATAAAAGGCAAGAAGCAAATCGCTTCTATTTGATAAAACATAATACCCAAGACAGCTTATCTACTGGATGGTGTATTGTTTTTCTCAAAGTTCGAGACACAAGCTAAATTGACTAGAAGCAATAAAAAAGTTTTAGTGTTTTATCACTGCATCTGAAAGGCACAGATGACAAAAAGACTTTCTAGAGTTATTCAGCTTATTTGGAATTTGTTACACTTTCTGAATTTACAAGGCCACTCCTACACGTCTATCAAGGGATCTTATTTTAGAGGTTGGCATGAGAATCTCACTACTCAGCTTGAACAAATCCCCTGAGGGACAGACAGTCCTTGAAAATGCAGATGTCTTTGTGTGGTTTCATTTGGACGACGGTCTGGAAGTTACTTGACTGGGGAGTTGGGGTCCCTGGTACGATTCATTTTTTTTTAAAGATTTATTCATACATTTGAAAGAGAGAGCATGCACTCAGGAAGGCGCAGAGGGAGAGAGAGAATCTTAAGCAAACCACGCTGAATGCTGAACCTGACAAGGGGCTTGATCTTAGGACCCTGAGTTCATGACCTGAGCTGAAACCAACAGTGGGACGCTTAACCTACTAAGCACCCAAGCACCCTGGTACAATTCTTTAGACTAAATTAAATCCTCTTTTATTTTATTTTTTCTTTCTTTCTTTTTTAATTTGAGAGAGAGAGAGCAAGCCTGGGTGGGGGGGAGGGGCAGAGGGAGATAAGCAGACTCCCCACTGGGCACGGATGCTGATATGGGGCTCCATTTCACAACCTGGAGATCATGACCTGAGCCGAAATCAAGAGTCCACATCTTAACCAACTGAGCCACCCAGGCACCCCAGGTAGAAAATTTTAGTTGAAGAAAGTTAACGTTATTCTTCTTGGGGCGCTTTCTTTCTTATTTATTTTAAAGATTTATTTTATTTATTTGAGAGAGAGAGAGAGAGAGCACAAGCAGGGGGAGGGGAAGAGGCAGAAAGAGAAAGAGGGAGAGAATCCCCTCTGAGCAGAGAGCCTGACATGGGGCTCGATCCCAGGCACCTGAGATCATGACCTGAGCCGAAATCAAGAATTGGCTGCTTAACCGACTGAGCCACCCGAGTGCCCAAGAGGCTATCTCATAGCCTCCGTCCTGCTGCTATAAATGACAAGCCTTTTCAATTCTTTCCTTACCAATGAATTCCTAAGTCCAGGTGTCCCCTGCTTTTTGAAAGTTCCTATTATGCCACTTCACTTTTACGAAGGTACCTGTTAGTACCTGTTTTTGCTACCCAAAAAAATCTGAAGAGGGTTTTCCTTTTGATGAAAAAAGGCAAGAAGTGAATCAGCATTTGGCGTTTGTTTTACAGTGAGCCATCGCAGGGGCAGCGCCCCCCAGGCATCCCCACAGCGAGAATGGCACCACCAAGCTTCTTCCCCAGGAACCACACTCAGCGCATCAAGCAGCCATAACTATGGGGACTCTTCTCTTTGCCTTTATCACCACTCTCACGTTTTATTGTTGAAGATGGAAATTGAAATGAACAGAAGGGAAAAATGAAGAAGAAAGAGAAATAAGGAAGGAGCAATCTTGCCTACATCTGGCCTTCTCTGGGATGTATTTTTCCTCCTCCTGCCTCCCTCGCTGCCCAATCTGCCTTTGTCTGATTAGCACCCACCATCCTTTCAGGGAAACTGAAATGTCACACCCCTGGCCCCATAGTCTAAATGAGGACTCACTCACAGCACTATATCTTTCCCTTTCAGTATTTACCCTGACTGGAATCACACAGTAATTTGCTTATTCCCTTTCTAGGCCAGGAAGTTCATGAACTTGTGTTTGGTTTTGTTCATTTCCAAGTCCCCAATGGTGAAACACAGTGCCTTGCACATAGTGGCCACCCATTAAATTGGTATTGAATAAATGACTAAATCCCTATCAGCTCCTAAGTGGGTTGACAAGATATTTTGTTTTCTAATTTTGGGAGAACTCAAATGTCTATTAATAGACATTAAATGTTTATTAAATGTAAGATAATGCTCAGCTTCTTCAAATGGGGGTCATCACTCAAAATAATCCAATATTATTTTGGATTATTTTATGGGTAGACACTTTGATTTTAAACTGATTTTTATCTTAGTAAGTGTTTTATTATAGAAAGAGTTATGGGACCAATTCCTCGTCTTTATCTGCTGAAGAAATGCAGTTGATTTATTGAGAGTCAAGATGAAGAATGCATGTATTACATATATGTCATTTCCCTTTCTACTTAGGTGGCCTCACTGCAGGAAGCCATGTATAAGCGGGTGAAAATTCATTGTTTTTGTTTTCTACTCAGCCAATGTAATTGGATTGGCAATAAGATTTATACTTTACGTAAACTGGGTGAAATCAGTCAAGCAGAGAAGACAATTATCATATGGTTTCACTCATATGTGGAACATAATGAATAGCGTGAAGGACCACAGGGGAAGGGAGGGAAAACTGAATGGGAAGAAATTAGAGAGGGAGGCAAACCAGGAGAGACTCTGGACTCCGGGAACCAAACTGACAGTTACAGAAGGCAGGAGGTTGGTGGATGAGGTAACCGGGTGATGGGTACTGGGGAGGGCACGTGTGGTGACGAACACTGGGTGTTATATGCAACTAATGAATCACTGGACACTACATCAAAAACCAATGACGTGTTATATGTCAGCTAATTGAACATAATAAAAAAAAATAAGAATAAGCTGGTAACTAGCCCCTAATTAGAATTATAGAGTTCCCAAACTCTAATGATCACAGGTAAAGCATTTAGTGCAACAAATGCTAGAGAGATGAATTGTTTATTTCTGGCCCAGAGAATAAATAAACTTGAAGTTCATAATTTTGGGTAATTAAATATAAATTGACTAAATCATTAATGAAAAACACACAAGAGACAGGTATCTGAAATTTTGAGAGAGCTCAAAGCTGTTGGGACTGGTTCAATGTAGACTTCTCAGAGTGGCAAGAACTCTTGAGTTCTTTGAGCCATGAGTTCATGCTGTGGCTCAGAACTGTCAGGTTGGATCTGAGAGACTTGTCCATGAGAGTATCACTGAACTTTGGTCATATTGTAACCTAAAAATGGGTAAGTATAGTGGGTTATATACGTTAAATTATAGTCTCCTAAAAACAACCAAAGAAATGAGAAATCTTCAAAGCTAAAAACTATGCAAAAATGAGAATTCAAGGAAGTGAGCAAATACGGAGGTATTTTTTGCCCAGAGAGTTTCAGCTGAATCCAGAAAATAATCCTTCTCTTTGGACAACTGTGCTGGGTGCAAGGTATCAGAAATGAATTTTAGGGCACCCATCACTGTGGAGAAATAAAATGAGATAGCCTTCATATAAGGCTTGGATATCATAGGTTATACTTTCAGTGTTAAGAGTCACCTAGAAATAAACCCACCATGCAGAGGAGGGCAGTAAAGAAACATTTGGTGATAAAAGGAATAAACTTTCTTTGAAAATGGGTGTATTAAAATCTCATCTGAAAATTTATGACCCCGGTCATAAGCACAAACCTTTCTTGGAGTTTTAGGCTGAATTCTTATTGCATTTACTGGTAACCAAAAACAAAAACTAAACTAAGGCTGTATCTGCTAAATCTGGATAATCTTGAGCAAGAATCAGGAGAAGCAACAGAAGAATAAGACCACTAAACATGTCAAATATTAGAATTATCAGATAAAAATAACTATGTTTAATAAGTATAAGAGAAATGCAAGAACATTTAAATTATGAGCAAGGAACAATGATTCTATGATGATCAATCCAATTTCAAACAATAGAATATAATTTTCAAAAACGAAAAAATGTTATACTCGAAACTGCAAGCTTGATGGACATGTTATATAGCAGATTAAACACAACTTGATAGAAAATTAGTGAAATGAAGGACAGAGGTAAACAAATCATCCAAAATGTAGTACAGAGAGCCACACTGAAAACGGAATATTTAACAATTGTAAACCTGCGGGTACCTAATAACTGCCTCAAAATACATAAAACATAAATTGACAGAATTACAAGGGGACACAAACAAATCTATTATTTTGGTAGATTTTGAAAGGCCTCTGTTAGTAACTAATATATTAAGCAGTCAAATAATGAATAAGAATATATGATTTAAATAGCGCAATGCAAGGCTTGATCTAATGATCATACATACATAGGGCATTCTACTTAGCAAATTCATCTATTTAGGGAAGTTGATCATGACTTGGGCAAGTCTAAACAAATTTCAAAGGTCTGGTATCATTTGGCCCACAGTCTTGAAGCATCATGTAAGGAAGTTTGAAATAATAACAAAAACACAATTAGGAAAACTTCATAGTCTGGAAATTAAAAAATGTATTTTCAAGGAATAAAACACTTGGGTCAAGGAAAAAACCAAAACGGAAATTTAAAATTCTTAGAATTGAATGATAATTTTAGAAACTACACATGGGAACTTGTAGGGTGTCATTACTGTGATACACGGAGAGGCAGTTAGGGAAAAAGCAAAAGGCTGAAAATAAAGCTAAGCATCCAGCTTCAGAAATTAGATAAAGAAAGGGCCCCTGGGTGGCTCAATTGGTTAAGCCTCCAACTTTTGATTGCGTCTCAGGTCATGATCTCAGGGTTGTGATACTGAGCCTCACATCAGGCTCTGCACTGGGTGTGGAGCCTGCTTAAGGTTCTCGCTCTTCCTCTTCCCTCTTCCTCTCCCTCCTCATGGCCCCTGCTCACACTCTTTCTCTCTTTCTAAATTAAAAAAAAAAAAAATTGAAATTAGACAAAGAACAGTAGAAAAAGCACAAAGAAAGTAAAAAGGAGGAAAAAAAATGCAGAAATAAACTAGAAAAAAAATATTCAATAGAAATAACCTAACAAGTCAGAAGTTGGCTTTTAAAAATGAAAATGTAGATAACTCTGTTTTATTTTTTTAAATTTTTAAAATAACTCTCTGTTTTAAAAAGGGAAGAAAGAAGTCATAAATTGTAATAGGAATGATGCTAGAGATGAAGGACAGAAAGTGGAGAGAAAATAAAATGCTATTATAAAGAACAGGATGCAAACTAAGTGGAAAGTTACATGGAATGGACAAATTCCTAGAATATGCACTTTACTAAAAACCAACTCAAGATAAAATAGAAAAATGAATCATTCTACACTTATTAAAGAAACTGAATCAGCAGTAAAAAGTTTTTCCTAAAAAGAAACAACCAGTCCCAAGCAACTAAGTTCTACTACAATTAAAAAGCAAGTAATTTTATTTTATATACACTTTTTTTTTTTTTTAAGAAAATGAAGGTGCAGATTTCCACAATACTCTATTCAATTTATGGGGATAGTGTGATGTTAGTACCAAAAGCCAAAACCCGACAAAGAAAAGTAAAAGATTAGGAAATTACAGGCCAATCTCATCTGTGAAAATAGGTGCAAAAGCCCTAACTAATATAAACAGAGTATAAAAAGATAATACATGACCAATTTGGGTTTGTGCCAGGAATGCAAGTTAGTTTACTTTTTAGAAAAGTAATTAATGTAATTCACCAAAATTTTCTTAATTTTTAAAAAGAATAATTACCCACTTAAAATCTCTTGGCAATCCAGGAGTAAACAGGAACTCGCTTATTCTGGAAAGGAACACCTGAAACTCCCTCTAGCCAACATCATACATATTGGTGAAATATTAGTACCGATTTCCTTAACATTAAGAACCATACAGTGTTGGTGGTGATCCCTAATGTTATTTAGCTTTTACTGGGGGTTTGGGCAGAGCAGAAAAACAAGAAAAGAAATGAAATTTATAAGGATTAGGAAGGAAGAAGAAAATTGATTTTTTTTTTATATGGTAAGAATAGTTTCTTAGAAAACCCTGAAAATCAACACATAAATAATCGGAATTAATTTATTTAATAAAACTTCGTTTTTTAGAGGAGTTTTTTGGCCCACAGCACAACTGTGCAGAAGGTGCAATTTCCCATATATCTTCTGCCCTTAGTCATGCATTGCTTCTCCCATTGCCAACATCCCCTACCAAAGTGGTACATTTGTTACTACTGATGAGCATATATTAATACATCATTATCACCAAAGTTCACAGTTTACATTATGGTTCACTTTGGTGTTATACATTCTGTGGTTTAAACATAGGTATAATGACGCTATCTACCATGCATCTACCATTATATTTCCACATATAATAGCTTCACTGTCCCCCCCAATCCTCTGTGCTCTGCCTATCCATTCCTCCCTCTGCTCTGAACCCACTGATCTTTTTACTGCCTCCATAGTTTGCCAATTCCGGACAGTTAAACAGCTGGAATCATGCAGTATGTAGCCTATTCTGATTGGTTTCTTTCACTTATGTGCATTCAAGTTTCCTTCCATGACTTTTCATGTCTTTGTAGCTCATTTCTTTTTAGCACTGAATAACATTGTATTGTCTGGATTAACTTTAAAAAAATGAGTAACACAAGCTTCGTGGACATTTTGGATTGCTGTGGCAGTATCTTCTTTCGTGAAATACCCGTGCATAATATTAGAGGTCACATTCCCTTGGCCTCAGCCCTCTGACCTTGACTAACTAAGATGAATTTATACCTCAGTTTAGCCAGCACACTTGCACTTCGGGATCCTTGTTGGTTTTGCAAAAGGTCTTGGAATGAAAGGTTCTAGAATCCTACGAAAGGAGAGTGTGCCCAGCAAATGCATGGTTACTCGGGCACCTGTCGTCCTATCTTACAAACAACCAGACTAAGCGCCCACCGTTTTAGCACACATGTGTGATCTGAAAGCTAAGGGCTTTAAGGTTAGGGTCTGGGTTGGCTCTGACAGAGGTGCGAGCTATCAACAGGACTCTTCAGGTGGGTTTTGTGACAACTGTCCCCTGATGGAACCGAATCTCTCTGACTCACTCTAACAATCGTGTAGGGCTCCCTAGATCTGGGGTCACAAGCCCACTGGGCACGAAAAGTTAGAGATACACACCAAGGAGGGCTTTTCTGGGAATGAAAATGAGGGCCACATAATTAGGGAGTCCACGAAGTCCACTTGGCTCAGAACAGTCCCAGTTTATATCATCCATCTTAGAGCAATTAAGCGCACTCCCTTTTCCCGTCCAAAGTGTCCCAGAAGGTTTAACTGATACACTACGTGATCGTATATATAGTTAAATTCCAGACGCAGCATTTTACCTCCTGTTGTCCCTAGGGACGAATATCAATGGAGCGAGTTCCCCTGCCAGCTCCTGCCTACTCTCTGGGTTTGCCACTGCTAAATTAGAAATTCTATTCTTCCTCCTAGAAGTCTTTCCGCATTGCTTGGCCTCCTCCCAGGGGTTACAGCGTTCCAACTGGTGTGGAAATGAAGTAAACGTGGAAAAAATCGAGGCCACCGAGGGAGAAGCAGGGTTCGGAAGTCTCTGAGCAAAGAGAGCATATTCCACCTTTTACAAGAGCTCAAATTACGTTCTGACAGGCGGAAGTCTTAGCCCGTCCACACCTCCTTTGGCAGAACCTATGGTCTGTGGTATCTCTTAAAATAGGGCTCTTTTCTCCAGAGCCCAAGCCAATGCTTGGCAGACAACCTGGCTTCCGCGGCACAAGAAGCAATGTCACAAACGCTAATCTGGGAGGCCTGGGGGCGAGGAAGGGAGAGGAAACCACTGGAGTCTTTCTTACCAGCGGCTGAGGTGCCCGTGGGAGGCTTATCCACACATAAACTCCGAGAGGAGGAAGAGGATCCTGAATTCAGAGGTGTTTGGGGCTCCTCATCATTGAAATTTCTCAACTCCTTTTTAACAACGTGACACAAAAATCACTATACAAGAGGCTCGTGGTTTTGTTTTACCCTCTCGCTGAAATGAGAAAGTCAGATGGCAGCGCCGTGCAAACTGTCACATGCAGCAAGAAAGCCGTTATCAACATTAATACAACCACCTCTGTGGGGTCTGTATTATGCCAGTGGGTTAGCTAATGAGATGCCGTCCTCATATTTGTTGATCACTTAAGCCTCTGGTTTGAATGTCACTGTCGACAGCTGCCTTGAAGTACATTTACTTCAGAGTCATGACATCTCATTCTCCTCAGTTGAGAACTGTGGGTTTATTTCACAAAACTCAAAAGAAGACTAAATGTTTCTTTTATTCCAGCTGAAAGAAATAACAGCAGAGTTTCCGAAATACACGAAACTATAAAGAAAAAATTCGGCCATAATCCCTCCCTCTGGATAGTCCTTGTTATTTTGGGGGGGCGGAGGAGAATACTTTCAAATAATCTATGTCATGATAGCTGGCCACCAAAATCTCTTCTCCCCCACTTCCCTGGTAACAGGATTTTAGCCACGTGGGGGCCAGCACCCCTGCAGCCAAGTGTGGCTGTGTTGACTATAGTCTTGATGACGGAATGGGGGCACAGGGGATGTGTACCTTTTGAGGGCAGGTCCTTTATATGAAGATGGGCCTCCTCCATGCTTTCCTCCCCTTCATGGGGGCCGAAACCCCATGTGGCTTGGGCATCAACAATTAGATGATTAGGCCCCAGGGCACTTGGTTGCATAGGAATCCCCTGGAGTACTGTAATAATTATTGATACCTAGGTCCTACTCCAGTGATTTGGATTTAAGGGGCACGGAGTATGGCTGGGCAACGTGACTTTTCCAAAGCTCTCCAGAGGATTCTAACAGGAAGTAGGTTTGAGAACTCTCTGTGCCTAACGGGTGGTGGAGCCTTAAGGCCTTGAATGACTGTATAGAGCAGACACATTGGGCAACCTGGAACACTCACCTTAGACTGTTCTGAGAAAGAACAGTCTTTGTTCTTTTTTTTTTTTTTAAGATTTTATTTATTTATTTGAGAGAGCAAGTGAGAGAGAGAGAGAGAGAGCATGAACGGGGGAGAGGCAGAGGGAGAAGCAGACTCCCTGCTGAGAATTCCACGCTGGGGCTCGATCCCAGGACCCTGGGATCATGACCTGAGCCAAAGGCAGATGCTCAACCAACTGAGCCACCCAGGTGTCCCACAGCCTTTGTTCTTTAAATCACTACAGGTGTTAGATGCAACTAATGCATCATTAAACACTACATCAAAAACTATTGAATTTAAATAATTTAATTTAAATAAAAATATACATTAAAAAAAATCACTACATTTTGGGAGTTTCTTTGTTATCACCAATTAGCTCTCCTAACAAAACATTTGGGTAATTCAGGAAATATAGAAGAAGTATAAAATGAAGACGAAAAGTCTCTTCTCATTACAGTTAGGCATTTCCATGCTCAGATCTAGATCGATCGATCTACCTACCTATCTTTTATCATCTCCTTACTCCTTCACTCACTCCCTCTCTTTCTCTCACACAAGAAACCACACTACATACTGGCCTGCATTTTGCATTTGTACCATTTAATAATATATAATAATTAGCATTTATTGAAAGATTATGCTGTGGTTGGCACTGTTCTAAATTCCTCTTTATTCATTTATTTAAACTTCACAATATCCTTTGGAGGTAGGTACTGCTACTCACATTTTACAAATAGGGAAACTAAGGCACAGAGAGGCAAATAACTTGGGCCAGATTACACAGCTAGTATATAGCAGACCTGGGATTTGCACTCACGTTGGGCTCCAAAGCCGTGCTCCTAACCTCTCCCATCAGGATAGATGGATCAGTACTTCATAGAATGGATGTCTCAGTTTTTAAAACCAGTCCTTGATTAATGGGCATTTATATAGTTTCCAGGTTTTCTTAGTCATTGAATCAGTGCTCCAATAAGTACAACCATACTTATATCTTTGCCACTTTTTGGTTCAGTTGCGCGCATTTTTAAAATTGGAAAGTATGTGTAAATTGTCCTCTAGAAGTTTGTACTAGTTTATAGTCCCACTAATTGTGCAACAGAATGTTTCCTGTTTCCTGTTTCTAACTGGGTATTGCTACTTTGTTTTCTGTAAGCTGCCTGTTTGTATGGCATTTTTTCTATTTCAGTATCTTTTTTTTTTTTTTTTTGGTTTCATATTAACTTTTATGATTCGAGGATATTACCCCTTTGAGTTTATGTTACAGATATTCTTTCCCAGCGTGTCACTTGTAACAGCTGACTATTTAGAGTAAATTTCATTATACAAGTTTCTAACTTTTACGTGGTCAAATTAAGATATATTTTATTTTAGAATTTCTGCATTTGGGGCTCAGCTCCCTCTGAGAGGATACATTTTCTTACGTTTTCATCTACGTCTTACAAGGTTCAGACTTTATTATTGAAATATTTGATTGACCTGGAATTTATTTTCATGTAAGGAACAACTTAAGGATACAGCCCCTCTTTCTCCAGGCTCGCCAGCTAGTTAACTCGAATACCATTCATTGAACATTTCTCCACTGAACTGAAATGCCATCGGTGTCACAAACTATATTAGTCTATCTCAATCCTCTCTCTGTGGCCTATTTCTTAGCTCTTTGTTCCGTGAGCTACCTATTCAGGGCCAATCTGAAACTGTTACATATGGAGTAGCCTTATTGCATGTTTAATATCTACCAGGACAAAAATGTTCTTCATTGTTCTTTGTTTCCCCTGAGTTTTCATAGTGTTCTTTGTATTTATTTTTCCATATGAACTTTTACATTCAGCTTGGATAGCTCTAATGCGCATCCTGTTGAGGATTTTCTTGGGCTCAAATAAAACTTACACATTGATTTAGAGAGAAGTGCTTCAACGCTGTTGACTTCTCCATCCAAAAACAGCATATTTCCACTTAGTGAAGTCTTCTTTTATGGCCTGCCGAGATTTAATGTTGTTTTGTTTTGTTTTTCCATTTGGAGTTTATGGATTTCCTATTATTCTGAGGCAGCTTATCCTTTTGTGCTACTGTTGCTGTTACAGATGGGATGTTCTTTTCTATTATATTTGTAACTGTTTTGAGGTAGGAGTGACTGATTTTGTATCTTAGCCTGGCAGTCATTTACCTACTCTTATGACTCTAAGTGGTTTTCAGGGGCCCAACCTCCAGTTTCACAGTTACGCCATCTGAGAATAATAGGGATTTTACCTCCTCTTTTTACATTTTTAGATATTTGACTTCTTTTTCCGTGATGTTAAATAACAGTGGTGATTGTGAACATCCTGATTTTAATGCCTACGCTCCTGGTACTTAACTGCCTTTGGCTTTAGGAGAGAGGGAGTGAGTGGGCAAGCATGCACTCAGGTATTTATCATTAAGAAAACATTCACTTCTTTCTCTAGAATGCATTTGAAAATGAAAAAGATAATGGATTTTGTCAAATGCATTTTTTAGCATCTATTCAGAGACTCATATGGCTGATTTCCTTTGGCTTATTAATATGTGATATTATATTAATAGACTTCTGAATTCCTTGTGTTGCTGAGATGAATACCACTTTATTATGAGGTGTTGCTCTTTTAAATGTCTTCGTGGCTTCTATCAGCTCATCTTTTATTTAAGGATTTTGCATTAACATTCATAAATGAAATGGATCTAATGTTTTCATATTTTGTACTATTTTTTCAGATTTTTGTGCTATCTTAGCATTGCATAACATTTTTTCTCTGTGTATGAAGCTTTTTTAGTGATTTTTTTAAAAGATTTTATTTATTTATTTGACAGAGAGAGAGAGATCACAAGTAGGCAGAGAGGCAGGCAGAGAGAGAGGGGGAAGCAGGCTCCCTGCTGAGCAGAGAGCCCGATGCGGGGCTCGATCCCAGGACCCTGAGATCATGACCTGAGCCAAAGGCAGAGGTTTTAACTCACTGAGCCACCTAGGCGCCCACTTTTTTAATGATTTAAAAATTCTCAGGTAAGGTGCAGAAATGTGACAAGGGCTAGAAGTGATGAATCCTAGGAAGCAGGGCTGTAGTTGAAACAAGCCAACCTTAGTCAATACTCCATCTCTCCACTTTTTTTCTATACAACATGGTTAAATCCTCAAGGTACACTGAATGATCACACTGTCTATGACATCTATACATTTCTGTTTCTGCCAGTTGAGTTGTATCAAGAATCAGTATCCAAATGTGTTTATGCTATTTATTCATAATTTAGTTCAATAATATGGAAGTAATGAAAGATGTGTAAAACAAAAGTGTTTTATTAAAATGAAATCAAAAGTTTGGGGGAAGACTAGGTAGACTAAATTACATATGGACAAGGAAACTAAAAGATATGAAAAAGTAAATAAATTAGAATTCTGCTTTTAGATTCTTTGTAACAATCTCATCTTCTTGCCCTAGTTTAAAGAAGCTGCAATTAGAATTTTAACATAGCCCATTATGAATATGGTTTATATGCAACTTTACTAAGTCCATAATCGAGGATCACAGCTCAGTCCTCCATTAAAGTATTGGCAAACAAATGTGTATTTACATGTTTTAAGTTAAAAAAGTTTTAAAGTATGCATACTTTAGGATCATTCCCTGGGGAATTACAAACCAGTGAAGTCTTGACTATATTACATAAGAGGGCTTGTTTATAACTAGTCACCAGAATTTACCGCCTGTAATATCCTGAAGGTATATATTCATCACAAAATATTCTTTGTTGTCTTTCCCAGTGTACAGTTGCCTGGTCCAGAAAAAAATGGCTGAGAATTCTCCAGAATTAGTGAAAGCCATCATAATATACTGATTCAAGAAGTCCACTAATATGTAAAAAAGACTTTTAAAAAGTGTGCTTAGATACACCTTAGGAAACTGAAAAAATAAAGGATGGTGGGAAAATCTTAAAAGCGTCCAGAGAAAAACGGCAGATTTCCTAAAGGAGTGACAGACAGCTGACTTCTCAATAGCAATACTAGAAGCCATAGAATAGTGGAGACATAGTTTCAAGGAGGTAAAGGAAAGTAACCGCCAACCAAGAGTTTTTTTTTTTTTTTTTTACCACAGAAAATAACCTTCAAGAATGAAGGCAAAACCAAAGTATTTTCAATCAGGCATTTTAGACCAGAATAACGTGCCAGCATAAAATCAGCAATAAAAGAAATTCTTGAGGATTCCAGGTGCAAGGAAAATCATTCCAGTGTGGAAATGTAGAGAGGCACTAAGAAAGAAAAGTGCAGGAAGTACTTTGACTATATAAAGCAGAAGTCAAAAAAGCCCTCTTGTAAAGGACCAGAGAGTAAACATTTTTTCACTTTGTGGACCATAGGTCTCTGTGGCAATTAGTATCCTACTGTGGCATAAAAGCACTCTAGACAATACATTATGTAAAGGCCTATAGCTGGATTTGGCCTACGGCAGGCTGATTTTGGTTGGCTGGAGGTAGTTTGCCAAGTGGGGTATGTGTATATGTGTATGGCAGGTAATTAAAAAAATATAATAATTTATACGAAGATGTCCATAGCAACATTATTCACAAAAGCAAACAGAGGAAACATCTCAAATGTCTATCAGTGGAATGGATAAATAAAATGTGATATATCCATAAAATGGAATATTATATGGCAATAAGAAGAAATGAAGTTCTGACCATCCTACAACATGGATGAGCCTTGAAAACATTATGCTAAGTCAAAGAAGCCAGTCACAGCAGATCACACATTATATGATTCCATTTATAAGATAGAGACAAATCCATAGAGACAGAAAGTAGATTAAGTTACCCAGGGCTCAGCAGAGGAGGAGAGAAGGGTACTGACTACTAGGTGGCATGAGATTGCTTTACAGGGTGATAAAAGTGATCTAAAATTAGATTGTGATGGTGGTTGATAGCTCTGTGATACGTTAAAAACCACTGAAGTGTTCATGTTAAATGAGTGAAGGAGGGTATGTAAATTATATCCCAATAAACTGTCTTAAGAATGTAATTTTAGAATATGTAGCTATAGTATTAAAATACAACAAAGATAGAAGAAGAATCAAGAGAGGTTTAACAAAGTTAAAAGGTTTAAAATATTCATCTGTAACTTTAGGAGATGGATAAAGGTAATAGTCAATGTTAGACTTCCACAAATCAAAGATGTATGCTGTAATCCCTCAGGTGACCACCAAAAATGCAAATAAGAGAATAAAACTTTTAAACTGGTAGAAAGGGAAAGCAGAATGATGAAGAATTACTCCTGCAATCTAAAAAAAAGATCAAGAAAGGAGAGAAAAGGGGAAACAGAAAGGATAGGACAAATAGAAAGCATATAAGAAAGTAGTAAATTGTGATGTGATGAGTACTGGGTGTTATACACAACTAATGAATCATTGAACACTACATCGAAAACTAATGATGTACTATAGGTTGGATAACTGAACTTAAATTAAAAAATATGAAATAAAAAAGAGAAAGTGATATATTGAACCCCAAATATATCGGTATTATCCTAAATGTTAATGAACTATACAGTTCAGTTTTAAATACTATCAGACTAAATGGAAAACAACTACAAAATACCCAAAAAGGCAACATCTATTAGTGAATTTTCTAGTTTTCCTTCTGTTACTAATTGGTAGTTTCATTCTATTACGGTTAGAAAAGATACTTGGTATGATTTTAATTTTCCTAAATTTGTTGAGACATGTTTTGAGACCTAGCATGGGATCTATCCTGGAGGATGTTCCTTGTGCACTTGAAAAGAATGTGTACTCTGCTGTTGGTGGGCAGAATGTTACGTACATGTCTGTTGAGTCCATTAGTTCTATAATGTAGTTCAAGTCTGCTGTTTCCTTATTGATTTTGTCTGAATGTTCTATCCATTGTTGAAAGTGGGGTATTGAAATTCCCTACTATGACTGTATTGCTGTCTATTTCTGCCTTCAGATCTGTCAATGTTTGCTTTATATATTTAGGTGTTCTGATGTTGGGTGCATATATATAATTATTATTTCTTCCTGATGAATTGACCCTTTTTAAAAAAGATTTTATTTATTTATTTGTCAGAGAGAGAGAGAGCACAAGCAAGGGGAGCAGCAGGCAGAGGGAGAAGCAGACTCCCCGCTGAGCAGAGAGCCTGATGCGGGACACGATCCCAGGACCCTGGGGTCATGACCTGAGTTGAAGGTAGACACTTCTGACTGAGAAGTGACTGACTGACTGAGCCACCCAGGCGTCCCATGAATTGACCCTTTTAGTCATTATATAATGACCTTCCTTGTTTCTTATGCAGCTGCTATATGAAAGTTCCTCAAAAAAATAAAAATAGAACTACCATATGATCTAGCAATCCCACTTCTGGGTATACACTACAAGCATTGAAATTGGAATCTGCACTTCCAAGTTCACTGCAGTGGTATTCATAATAGCCAAGTTATGGAAACAACCCAATTGTCCATCAACAGATGAACGGATAAGAAAATGTGGTATATACTTACAATGAGATATTATTCAGCCTTAAAAAAGACAGAAATCTTTCCATTTGTGACAACATGGAAGAACCTAGAGGACATTACGTGAAGTAAAATAATACAGTCACAAAAGCAGAGATACTACATGATTCCACTTATATGGGGGTACATGATATGAATATGATATGCACATTCATGTATATACATATACACACATATGATTTTTATACTTATATATGTATGTAGATCACTGCACCCACCAACTGCAAAGTATACATTTTTTTTAATGGATACACCACATTTACAAAAATTAACTATATACTAGACCACAAAGCAAATCTCAAAACATTTCTCAGGACTAAAATCATACAGCAGACATTTATGATCTCAATTCAATTATGTTAGAATCAATATTAGAAATATAACTAAGATATCGCTACCTTTTGGAAATTTAGAAAACACACTTCTAAATAACTCATGGTTTAAAAAGAAATTACAATAAAAATTGTTTGAATTGAGTGATAACAAAAGTACTTTGTATAAAAATTTGTAGATATAGTAAAACCGTACTTAGAAAAAATTTTATGGTTTCAAGTGCATATATTAGAATAGAATAAAGGTTGAAATTCAGTGAACTAAAAAGTACCTATCTTGACACCTGTCCCAGATGAGTCCTATGACCTGCCTTCTGCATGCCGCCCCCAAGGCACTGAAGATGCTGCAGAAAAATCACATGACCAATCTGGCTGGCTTCCCAATAAATAAAGGCTGTGACTTCAAGTGAGTATATCCTTCTGATCAGCAATCCTTTTGTGTTTCTCTAGCAATGCACTTCCCCTCTCTGCCACAAAGCCCACTCTTTTTTTTTTTTTTTTTTAAGATTTTATTTATTTGAGAGAGAGAAAGCATGAGCAGCGGGGGAGGAAGGGAGAAGCAGACTCCACGCTGAGCAGGGAGCCCAACGTGGTGCTTGATCCCAGAACCCTGGGATCATGACTTGAGCCGAAGGCAGATGCTTAACCGACTGAGCCACCCAGGAGCCCCAAATCAACTCTTTTTTTTGTCTTCTCTCCTCAAACATACTAGCTAATGCCCTTGTCTCAACCCCTCAATGATAAAAGGACGTGCCAAGAATGAGTTCCTCTTCTTCCCACCCTATGCCTCCCAGCACATTTCTCCCCACCTTCCACTAATGGTGGGAGTGGCCCTCCTATCAGAAGCCAGTCCCTCCTTCATGCTCTGGATCCAATCTCCTCTTAGATCCCCAAGAGCCTCACACCTGGAGTTAGTGTTGTGTTCCTCATCAATCTTTCATTCTATATCGGGTCATCACATCTCTCTATATTTTACATTGTAAATAAACAGACGTCCACTCCTTGCTGCCCCGTCTTTTCTAGCTATCACCCTATTCTCTATGCCAAACTCCTGCAAAGATCTGTCTAGATGGGCTGTCTGGATTTCCACATCTTGCACTTTCAATTCACCTGTCTTCATGCCTGACCTTGTACCCCTTCCAAATATGAACCGTTATACCCCACATAATTGTTTGAGTCCCCTCGTCCTGCCATTTCTCTCATGGCCCACATTCTGGTCCCAACAAGATCCTTAACACCCACCTGACTAGCCCAAGGGACTTTGTCACCCAGGAATTACAGCAGGGAGCGAGTCAGGTCAGAAGATCTGGGGGATGGCTCCTACCGCAGGTTAGAATGTTGAAATGGCTCTTCCTTCAATGTTTTGCTCCCAGCCAGATTCTTATGTCAGAAGGCAAATGCCTTGTGCTTTGGCTTTGCCTGATTCCTTTTTTGACTCACTCCATGTGGAAGAGGAAGTATCACCTACTCAGGGAGTGCCATCAACCCCACCGCTCACTGGCCTGTGCTTTGGGGTGTATGGAGCTTACCATAAACCACTATAAGGAATGCCAGGAGGGACACCTGTCAGTGCCCAACTGGAATAAAAGCATGGTTGGAGAAAATGGTATTTAGGATGTTAAAAAACATAAAGCCAAGATTTCTAGCCCCTGAATCAAGTCTGACCAGCAAAAGCACTAGGCTCTAATTTGTCATCTCTCTGAGGGTAAGAACAGCGTCTCATTTGCCTTTATAATTCCCATGCTCTTGGTGACTTAATGGCGTATGTGTTAAATGACTACATGAAAAGTGCCAACTTGAGCCATGATCTCTTAACTCCATTCTTAAGGCCTTTCTCAGAGTTCCTCTGTGGAGTTAGGCCTTTGGCTAACTTTAGAAGTTCACTGGGAGCAGTCTTGTGAAATCCTTTGAAGCCATTATCAAACATACAGTCCCCCACACAAATGCTTCCCTTCAAAAAATGAAATGGAGAAAAGTCTTGCAGAATTAAAGGGCTCAGAAACACTTGCTTTGCCTGGAACTCATGTTTTTCTCCCTCAGAATTATGTAGTCAATCAAGTTTTGTCTTCTGCTCTGGCCATCAAGGAACTCAGACACAAACATGTGTTCCAACATCTGGAACTCTGTCATTCACTACAGGATGCATTTTTGCATTATAATTAATCTACATTTTCCATATCCCATTTTAAAATGTATTTCTATGTCTCTTTCTATTTTAGAGAAGATCTTTTTGTAAGATACTACAAATCACTTTAACATAAGCTGGAGTAGGGGCGCCTGAGTGGCTCAGTGGGTTAAAGCCTCTGCCTTCGGCTCATGTCATGATCTCAGAGTCCTGGAATCGAGCCCCGCACCGGGCTCTCTGCTCAGCAGGGAGCCTGCTTCCCCCTCTCTCTCTGCCTGCCTCTCTGCCTACTTGTGATCTCTCTCTCTCTCTCTCTCTCTCTCTGTCAAATAAATAAATAAAATCTTTAAAAAAAATAACAAGCTGTAGTAAAAATGAAAATGTTTAAAAGTGTGATTTGGAAGACACAAAAGGACAAATAGTGTATGACTCCACTTATCTGAGGTATCTAAAATAGTGAAAATCTACAGAGACAGAAAGGAGAATGGTGATTGCCCTTGGGTGGGGGAGGGGGCGTATTTAAGGGGTACAGGGTTTTAGTCTGGGATGATGACTCTGAAGATGGTTGGTGGTGGTGGGGGGCACAACAGTGGGAATGTACTTCATACACTGAGCCAAGCATTTAATCATGGTTAAAATTGTAAGTTTTATGTTATGTATATCTTGCCACAATTTAAAAAAATTTTTTAAGTATCTGGTATGATTTGGCCTGGGGGTAGGCTGGATTAGAAGGTGCTGTAAATTTTTCAGATGAAATGAGCAAATGAGAAGTATCTAAGGAGTCACACATGTTATGCAGTAGGGATAAAGAGGGGGTGGCATGTGTGGCTTCTGTGCAGCCACTACTGGGATAAGAGGGAGACAAGATATCCAGGTGCACCGCTACGATGGGCAATAACCTCTTGCTGTTGCAAAAGAGCCATGTTATTCAGCCCATTTGTTGTCTCTAATCATTTGTCCCATGAGTACCAGCTACCAATATATTTGTTTATTTAGAAAGGCAGGACTGCATTACTACATATAGACTGATATACAGGACAAGGTGGGCTTTCATCCTCCAGGGTTTTTTTCTTTTTTTTTAACATAACAAGGAGGTGAGTGAAGACAGGGCTGTGCTCATTTTTTGCAACTGGTGACACGGAGCACATGTTTTCCGATCGGGCATCCATAAAGGCACGGTGCATTCCCACCCTTTCTGACATCTTACTACGTTAATACAAGCCTAAACAGTGTTCTCCACATAGAAGTGTAACGACTACCCCCTAAAACACTAATGAAAAGCCAGCAAAGGGTTTGGAACTAAAGCCAAAACTAATGTAGCTTTTCCTTTCATGTACCCCTCACCTCAGTGAATCACCATCACCCAAGGGGGCTATGCTTGGGCCACTCATTCCCTTTGTCTTGCACAGAACTTGAAAGCCGTGTCCTTGATTCAATATGTGTTTGATTCCATTTCACATCTCTTCAGGGCGGTGAAAGGATTAATGAGTGTTAATATTTTGCACGGAGCTGCTGTTTTGGGTTTCAGGGCTAAATAATCTCGCTGGGAGAAAACTCCACACAATCCATCCTCAATACCAACTCTGGTCTCAGTGTCACAAATCTGACACTATATCCCCAACCATCTCGAGGAGTTGATAGAATTTTTTTAAAGAAACCAGAGGAAAACATTCAAAGTCATTGGTCTATTTGACTCTCTTATAGCAAAACCTGATTTATTCCCAGCAAAGTAGTGAGAATTTAAAGATTGAGAGAACCTGGCATTGGAGTTTGTGCTGAAATTGATGTTTATTGCTGATGGCAGAATAAGTTTGTACGGTTCTGTGACAAAGCAATATGGTACTCTCTAAGAAGAGTCAGAGATTATGCACAGTCTTTGAGCCATGAGTTCTACGTGCAGAGATTAACCTAAGACAATAACCAGAAGTAAGAAGACATCTATATGAAAACGTTCATGGGAGTCTTGTCTAGAGTTGCAAAACAAAACTGGGAAAAGAAATGCCAATGTTTAAACTCACAAAAGTGGGTTATGAATGTTGTACAGAAATATGGACAGAATGCAGTTAAAAGTTGATGTATTGAAGTAAAATAGTAGGTGTGACCATGATGATCAGCACATAATCTGTGGGTTAATATGGATAATAATATGTAGAGATGATGAGAACTCCATTAAGGTGAGAGAAGAATGGGCTGGACCATACCTGGCTCCTGATAAGCCATCCAAAAATGTCAACATTGACATTGTTACCACCACCTCTTAAACTCCAATTCAGAGTGTCTAGAGCATATCAGGAAGAGGGAAAGTTGGGTTTTACATGCAATAGCCCCCTTTACAATAGAGGCAGAGCTAACTAGGTCTCTCCGTGTAGAAATAAGGCCTATCATTCATTCTGAGTATAATAACCAGCTTGACTTGGGGAGCCCATCACCTTCCTTTCTACTCAGGGAAAACCCACACAATATAAATGACTGTAGTTGCTCACCAGAGCCCTCCTGGTATTTTGGAGGAAACAGGCCTGAGACTGTCCCACATCCTGAAAGATGCCTGGCCCCTAGGCACCAGAGGCCAGCAGTAACTCCAGTCATTGTGATCATCAAAATATTCCCACTAAAGATATTTCTGAATTCCCCCTGGGCAGTGATATTGACCCCTGTGAGAATCACTGGGCCCATCCCCACCCAGACCCTGGCCTTGCTTTACACCCGCATATGGCCTTTGTTCAAACATATCCGTGCGTGGAGAAGAGATGCACATCTTTTGGAAGTGCTCGCTTAGGTTAAAGAATTTCTAATTGCAGGCACATTCTCTACTTTTTCTGAAAGGTCAACATATGTTTAGGAATAGCAGTCATTGTTTTCCTGATTACATAAGTCATAAGTGTTGATTGTAGAAACTCTGGAAACTATAGAAAAGCAAAAGGGATATGAAAGTTGCCCAGTATATGGAGAGACACTCATTTTTAATTTACACACAAACACATGCATATTATTTGTACACAGTATATTTGCACTCGTTACAAAACTGGGGGCATATTGCAGTATAGGGAGACACCTAGTAGGAAGGAATATATTAAATGCAAGGTAGGGGCAATGCAGGCTGCTGAAAACACCTTCGACAACAATTAGTATTTTAATCATCCATTTTCTCCTTTGGCATAACCTGCAGTCCTATCCAAGTGAGTAGTAAGTGCAAATTACTTGGAATATAGAGCCTTCTCTATAACAAGATTCTACTGAGTAAATTTTAGGACTTTCAAATTCACTCATTAAAAAAAAATATTCAGGCCAAATTCGTAAGTTAGGAATCTGATATACATTTAAACTAGAGTTACGGCCTCAAGGGGATCACAAGTTTTTATTTACGTCAGGAGTTTTAAGGAACGGATTAAAATCCTAATTAAAGTGTTGAAACCAGCATTTATTAATAGCCTCAATCCCACCCCAGGCAAACACTGCCAACACCTTTTGGGCAGAAGTGGGGATGTCACAAAAATAAAGGAGAAAGGTTTTCTCCAGACCTGAAGACTGGGTTATGTCCCCACCCTTCGGCTCAGAGGTGCAGTTTGGGGAGGCATTTCCTTTAACATAGCAGGATGGCCTCTCAGCCCCAGAAAGTCTGCAGGCTGCGTGTGTCAGCGCTTCCAAGGCAGGATTTTCCAAATGCGCCTGGGAAAGAGCAGGACAAAAGCCACATTGCGTGTGTGTGTGTGGGGGGGGACAGCACAGGGCTTCCCGTCTCATCAGAGAGGCCTGCTTTTCCTCTTTCTCCCTCTAATTCTCTGAAACAGTGAGCATCGCTGTAACCCTAAACCCACCTCTGCCCCCACTCTGTGGTCCCCGAGGGGTCGTGCAGGAAGCTGCAAGGTCCTCCCCCACCACGCCACAGGCCTTTTCCTCCTCGAACGGAGAGCAGGAGCACAGGGGAGCCGTCAGTGCAATGAAGTCGGCACTCAGCCACTTCTGCAGGCTTGACCTTGCCCTGCAGAAATGCTGGTCCGTGGGACTTCCACGTGAGACTTCTACTTCTACCATGAGACTTCTACTTCCCATCTGCTGGACATACCCCGTTTGCCAGGCACTGTGCTTGAGCCGTGGGGGGACAAAGAGGAAGAAATCCAGATCCCATCTTCCAGGGCTGGCGGGAGAAAGCTCAACCGTGTGCTGAGATGAGGGACAATGGAGCCACCGGCTCCTTCTGGGTGTAATGCTGGGAAGTGCGAGATCTCTGAAATCCTTCCTGGGGTTAAAAGCATCTCCCTTTTGTCTTAAAACTGTCACCTTCTCTGTGGTGCCCTGATGTGACTTTCTCCTACTACTCGCCACTGGCTGTTTCTATCTCTTTCTTAAGCTTCGGTCACGCTGATGCCAGTCCCAGACTCACACCCTGAGGGCCCAGCTTTGAGGGATGCAAGCTACAGGACCGACATCAACCGCCTCCAAATGACACTGATGGGTAAGAGAGAAGAAACAGAAAATCCCTGATAGGGTGTGATAAGTCGAATTGTGCGGTCCCTCCCTCAAAAAAAAAAAAAAAAAAAAAAAAAATATCAGTTGAAGTCCTACCCCCTAGCACCTGAGAATGTGACCTTACTTGGAAATGGGGTCATTACAGATGCACTCAGTTAAGTTAAAATGAAGCCACCGTGGAGACCTTAATGCAATACGACTGGTGTCCTTATAAGAACACCGCTGTGTGAGGACAGGGGACAAATGGGACGGGACAACGCCATGGGACAGTGAAGGCAGAGACGAGAGTTAGGCAGCTGTGAGCCATGGAATGCCAGATTGCTGGCGAACCACCTGGAGCCAGGAAGAGGAGAGGAATGATTATCCTGTGGGTTTCAGAGGGGCATGGCCAGGCCCACTCCTCAATTTCAAATGACTAGCCTCCAGAACTGGGAAACAATACATCTCTGTCATGTCAAGCCACCCAAGTTTGCAGTACTTTGTTACACTAGCCCTAGGAAACCAAGACGCATCGTTTTTCTCTTTTGACTCATTTCACTTAGCATAATCCCCTCCGGTTCCATCCATGTCGATACAAATGGTGGGTATTCATCCTTTCTGATGGCTGAGTAATATTCCATGGTGTATATGGACCATATCTTCTTTATCCATTCATCTGTTGAAGGGCATCTGGGCTCTTTCCATAGTTTGGCTATTGTGGACATTGCTGCTATGAACATTGGGATG
>CM052898.1:58829538-58847086 GCA_028534135.1 Potos flavus | reverse complement strand
AGGCAGAAAAGGAAAAGTGAATTGGGGGAAATTGGAGGGGGAGGTGAACCATGAGAGACTGTGGACTCTGAGAAACAAACTGAGGGTTTTGGAAGGGAGGGGGTTGGGGGGATGGGTGAGCCTGGTCGTGGGTAATAAGGGGGGCACGTATTGCATGGAGCACTGGGTGTGGTGCATAAATAATGAATCTTGGAATACTGAAAAAATAAAAAAATTAAAAGAAAAGATTATAAGATGCAGTTAGACAAGGAATTCAGACTAGAAAGAAAAGGTTCTAAAGAAAAGAACAGGAAACAACAGACATAAGTCAGCAGTGAGATGGTGGGATTCAGGAAGGAAATAATGCAAAAAGCATGATTAAGGAAATGAATTCATAGAAGCAGAAAGAAGAGACGTTCCTAGAAACCTGGTCAAGGACACAGGCGATGGGCTGGAGAAAGTACAGCCATACAGCAACGGGAAAGCACAGGGCAAGGGTCCGAGGTCCAGAGATGGCAGGATGGAGATGGAAGGTGGGTAGAGGTGGACCACAGCTTGCATAATTGCTGTCCCCGAGAAAGAGAGACATTGAACCAACAGAAAATCAATACGTGATGATAATTTATTTATTTATTTACTTACTTACTTATTTATTTTAAAAATTCCATTTATTTATTTGACAGAGAGAGAGAGAGAGATCACCAGTAGGCAGAAAGGCAGGCAGAGAGAGAGGGGGAAGCAGGCTCCCCGCTGAGCAGAGAGCCCGATGCGGGTCCAATCCCAGGACCCTGAGATCATGACCTGAGCCGAAGGCAGAGGCTTTAACCCACTGAGCCACCCAGGCATCCCTGTGATGATATTTTAGAACAGTGGTTCTCCAAGTAGGATCCTTGGGCCAACATCATCATCTGGGAATTTATCAGGATACATATTTTAGAGCCTTTCCCAAGACCTAACCAAATCAGAAACTCTGGGTTCAGGCCTATCAAGTTGTGTTTCTAACAAGCTCCCTAGGTGATTCTGGTGCTCACTTAAATTTAGATACACTATCATGGAAAATGGTTTCTCCCCAATAATGGAAGATTTCAATTACAGATTAAACAGCACCCTGGATTTTAAGAAAATCAGGTACTAAATAATTAACACCGAGACCTATCTATAGGCACTCAGGCCCAAAACAAAACAAGACAAAAGTAAAAATGAAGTCACTGGCAATGGGAGAATCATTCATTCTCCCATTCATTCTCATTCAAAATCATTCTCATTCAAAATCAGGCTGGTTACCTTTTTTCCCAGTGCTGCATTTGATGATAGGGAACGGCAAGTAAATACAGAAGTCCTTGGAGACAGAGATTTCCAATGGTTCTTATTCAAACAAATGTAGAATAGGTCTCAAAGCCAGGCTTAATGATACTAAACCTAGTTCTCTTTTGCTCTGATCATACCATCCCTTTGAAGACATGTATTAATGTTTCCAGATATAACTAACAATCTTCCTTTGTACAAGGAGTTTTTGCTTTACTTAGACCTTTTCCTGCTAGACTGCCTGCCTTATAGCTGTTTCGCTTCTCAGGATCAGCCCCACACAAGTGAGCATGAAAAAAAGGGAAAGCAGCAAACTCAACTCGGTCAGGGATCTAGCAGCTTCCTAGCCTGGAGGGTGGCCGCACAGAACCTGAGAGAATCTTTCTAATTTCATTAATTAATTAATTAGTTAATTAATTAATTTTTAGTTATATGCAACTGATGAATCACTAAACTTTATCTCTGAAACTAATAATATAGTGTATGTTAATTAACTGAAGTAAAAAAAAAAAAAGACCCTAAGAGAATCTTCGAGGTTAATCAGAGTTCACCTCCTCAGGAGGTTCTTCCCTGACCCCCTTTGCCAAATGTCACCCTTCCTCCACCACTGTCAGCCCCTCTGTCTTGATTTGTCTTTCCTTGTTAAAGTTATCCACAGCAAATGTATTTATATTTGTTCATTGTCTGTCTTTGTTTCACTGCCTATCTCCCTCTACTAGAGTATAAGGTCAATGGGAGTTAGGACTTGGTCTGTTTGGTTCACATTTGTATCCTTAGTGCCTACCTAGCACAGTCCCTGGCATACAGTAGGTACTCAATAAATTGATCAAATGACTGACTAGAGATCTGCCCTTGGAGATAAGGAAACTAAGATCCCAACGTGAAGAAAGGCTGGCCCTCGAAGCAAATGCTATTGCTATTAATAGATTTATTATTTGATTTAAATAATTGATTTAAATACATAGACAGTCCTCAACTTTAATAGTAACTGTGTTGGCATTCAACGGGAGGGACGCCTGAGGAAAAGTCTGCACCGATGTCAACAGAATTTCAGGATCTTGATGAAGAAAGATATTACACAGATGAGCCAAACATGGCCTCTGTGTGTTGGCCACTACGTCGTCTATTTGTCTCTGCAGGCTGAGACTCATTAGCTTAAAAGCCTGCTGGCACCATACTCAAAATTTAAACATTTAACTGTTTTTAAAAATAGCCCAAACAAGCAGATTTTTAGCCATTTAGAGCTTGCCTGCTTTGCACACCTCACAAAACTTCACTTCACAGCTGCTGGCTTTGTGGCAATAAGTCTCCAAGCTGCTAGGGCCCTCTAGGGCTCTCTGACCCCAAGTTTTGAAGTGCCCTTGGGGGACATCTCTCTCTGCCATGAGTCCTCTTGCTCTTCTCCCCTTCGGAGGAACAATCCCCAGGTAGCTCTGGACAGACCCCTGCCGTAAAAGACTCCACTCTCGTGCAACCGCATCCAAACGCCACATTCCCATCCCATGAAGATTCATCAGGGCCCATCACCGCCTAGGAATCTGTGCTGAATATAGGCATATGGTCTGAAACCTGAGGGACTGTCTCCTCCCATCACCATGAGAAAAGATATCCTCCTGTTTCGGGGGAAAGAAACCTGGTACTGGAAGATGACCTGAAATCTCAGCAGAGCTGACCCATCAATGATACAGACAGCCTTGGGAAACGCTGCCCTGTCCCACCCCCATGCTCGAAGGCCACAAAAATGGAGCTGTGTCTGCAGTACTCCAGCTTGGAGAAGGCAGGCTGGTGTCAGAGAAAGTGTGTGGGGGGAGTGTGGGGGAAAATTCAAACACACCACACTCCATAAAAGGATCTGGACAGAGCTTCCCATGTTCAGTCTGGTCACAGTGAAAAGAATCAGGATTGTAACTGGGCAAACAGAAATAGCAAAGAAAAAGAGAATGAAGGGAACAAAACACAAAGGAGGATGGAAGGAAAGATTATAGACATGCAGAAGAAAGGAAGAGAGGGAGAAAAAATAGCACAGAAAAAGGAGAGAAAGAACCCAGGCTGGAAGCCAAGAGAACCCAAGAAAAAGAAGAAACTCCCCACCCCCCCCAACCCCGCTTGAGGTTTTGGCACTATGGAAAATGCAATTAAAAAAAGGAGCACGAACTCAACAAGACAAGTATTCAAGAACTTAAAGACAAAATGATAAACAAGAGGATGGTACAGAAGGATGATCACAGATCTAAAGAAACAAACTGAAGATAAAACACCACTGTTACAGAATTACCAAATAAATCAGAACATGAAGGAACACAGCAGATAAAATCAAATTATGGTACTAAATAGCAATCAGAATGAATCCACAGGAGAATGACCAAGCAACTTTAAAAATTAAAGAGCAGAGATATGCAAGGCACATGGAAAGTATTCCACATAAGGATAACTCCTGTTCATGAAATTCAGTTGAACAACAAATGAAATTAAAAAAATATATTGAGAGATAAGATAGCGGAAAATTTCTTAAAACTGAATGAGGAATTGAGTTTGTATATCCCAAAGGCACACTGTATTTTATTAAAAACTTTTGCTACATTGAGTCTTATGGAAGTTAGGTTATAACTTCATAGAACTCTAGGCAATCGGACAGAAATGTGTTTGAGACTAAATGGGGGAAATGTCAATCTGACCTGAAATCTCTCCAGAGGAGCATTCACAGACATTGACGGGGCAACTTCTGTAGTTCATGAAGAACATGTGACCCATGGACACTGCCCTAGGGCAAATTGTTGTTAAGAATGTAGAAAAGCATCAATCAGACATTCTCAAATAAGAAAAAACAAATTAAATAAATTACTTGTGAATCTTTCTTAAAAAAAAAACAATCCTACTGAGTCACAGAATCCAGCCAACAAAATGATGGATGGAAGAGCCTTGGTTAAGGGACTAGCAGAAGCTCAGTGCCACAAAGCGAGCGGAGTTGTGTGTTGTTCAAAATAGGCTAGATGTCGGTGCAAACAACCCTCACCTCTCAGTGGCTTTTGTCCTCAAAATTTTATTTCGTGATCATGCAAAGTCTTCTCTAGGTCCATCAGCCTCTCCAGGGAACCTGCCTTCCACGCGAAGGCTCAGCCCTGCACCTCCACGACAATACAGGATTCCACGTTCTCCTAGACAAGGGAGGAGAGCTCCAGAGATTCTCGCAAGGGCAACTGAATGCTTCCACTCAAAGTGACCCATGGGTGCTTGTATTGTTTTATGAGATGATTGGTCGGGGGCAGCCACACAGGGGACAGAAGAGAGACTCAAGAAACAACAAAGTTTACTATACTCACAGGTCCTAGAGACAAGGGCATAGCACGCCACAGAGGGCCACACAGGAAAGACGTCAGAGTAGTCAGGAGGCAGAAGACAGGAGTGAGGGGAGCACTTAGGCCGATTCTTTATTGGGGTTTCCATGTCAAAGGCCAGGGAGGACAGGGTGAGCAGTTTAGGACTGGCCAGTATGCAGACTATGGCCTTCAGAGGTGATCCCTAGTTGGAAGGCACCTGACCCTGGAATGACTAAGGCAGAGGCCTATTGCCTTCTGGGATGCGTGGGCCAGAGAGAGGAGGCAAGAATCTGGGTTGGCTAATTTGCATATCGAAGACACACTCTGGGCTGGGCCCTCTGCCGTCTCCAAGAACCGGCTAGCCTTAGGAGGGGCACTCTCTCCCGAACCAGAAAGTGTTTTTTAAGATGTCAAAATACACATGCAGAAAACTAAAAATATTTACAGGACACTGGGTCACTTCCACTCATATTTTATTGGCTAGAACAAGTCATAGGGCTGTACTTGTCCTTAAGAAGATGAAGAAGAGCCATCTCTCCATGTGCCTGGAAAGAGGAGAGCTGGAAATCACAGTGCCAGGTGCTAATCTCTACCATAAACAGTATTGATAAAGGTCTGAGAGGGAAGAAATTATGATCACAAGATTATAAATACTGACACTTCTAAAAAAAAAAAAAAGGCCTAATGATGAAACCAACCAACTAACTGAAAGATTCAATATCAAAATAATGACCCCCAGAACGGGCAAACAATGAGCACCACTGCTCAGACGGAGACGAATGCTGTGTGCTCCTCCCTGGCTGGCAACTATGAGTCTGGCTTTTCTGCAGCAGCAGGGGCAGAAGTCCCGGGGCCAAGTGCCTCCCTTATGGTGCTGGAAGGCAGCCATGCGGCATCTCCACATGTTGGGAGGGATTGTGGCTGAGATGGGTTGTCTGGGAGCCAGAAGTGGGAAGGAGGTCCTTGATTTTGGTGGCTTCCTGAAAATTTCCTGCTTCCTACTCCTGGCAGAGTTGCCTGCTCCTGGCAGGTCAGTTCTCCAGATTGTTCTGGGGTTCCTTCCTAGAAACTTGACCTGTACTATGCTCTTCCAGGCTTGCCAACAATACACACACATCTAATTTTCTATATTAAAAATCTTTCTGCTCAAAATAGGCACACTGGCCCCCTTGTTTGTAAATGAGCTGTTACCGATACACGGTACCTCAACTCTTAGGCCTCAATCAGTTTTAGGTGGATTGAAGAATTACGGTAGTCTCTCCTTATCTGAGGGAGATATGTTCTAAGACTGCCAGTGCATGCCTGAAACCGCGGAGAGTACTGAGCTCCCTAAATGCTATGTTTTCTCCTCTATCTACATACTTACGGTAAAGTTTAATTTATAAAATAGGCACAGTAAGAGATTCATGACAGTAACTAATAATAAAATAGAACGCTTATAACAACATACTGTAATGAAAGTTATGTGAATATAGTCTCTGTCTCTCAAAATATCTTACTGTGCTGTATTCACCCTTCTTCTTGTGATGAGGTAAGATGATAAAATGCCTACGTGAGGATATAAAGTGAGGTGAGTGCCATAGGCACTGTGACAGAGCGTTAGGCTACTACTGATCTTCTGATGATCTGTCAGGAGGAACATCTGCTTCCAGACCGGGGCTCACCACAGGTAAGTGAAATCGTGGTAAGCAATACCGCGGGTAAGGGAGGACTACTACTGTACATTGAACGCAGAACTTTAAAACTTCTAGAAGAATATGTAGTAGAATATATTTATACCCTGAGAATTGGGACTCAAATTTCCTTCTCTCTCTCTCTTTTTTTTTTTTTTTGAGAGAGAGAGAGAGAGAGAGCATGCACATGTGTGGGGAGGTGGGGCTGAGGGAGAAGGAGAGAGAGAATCTTTTTTTTTTTATTCGACAGAGAGAGAGATCACAAGTAGGCAGAGAGGCAGGCAGAGAGAGAGGGGGAAGCAGGCTCCCTGCTGAGCAGAGAGCCTGATGGGGGGCTTGAACTCAGGACCCTGAGATCATGACCCGAGCCGAAGGCAGAGGCTTTAACCCACTGAGCCACCCAGGCTCCCCAGAGAGAGAGAATCTTAAACAGACTCTGTGCTCAGCACAGAGCCCAACAGAGGGCTTGATCTCACGACCCCGAGATCATGACCTGAGCTGAAATCGAGTTGGATGCTAATTGAGCCACCCTGGTACCCCAAAAGACTCAGATTTCTAACTATAAAGGAAAAGACTGAAAATTTTGACTATATTAAAATTTGAAACTTATGCTTATCAAAAACATAAAAGGAAAGGCCACAGTCTGAGGGAGGATATTGGCAGCACAAACAAAAGATTAGGGATTTGTACTCATAATACAAAAATAACTTCTACTTGTTATTAAGAAAAAGAAAAAAATAAGTAGGAAAATCCATAAAAGTAACAAACAGGCAATTCATCGAAGAGGAAATATAAACGACTGGGAAACATAAAAAAGATGTATAACTTCACTAGTAAAATAAAATGCAATCAAACTTTAACTTATATTATGTAAGTTGGAAATATAATTAAAATACAATTAAAAGCATTATTTTATATCTATCAATTTGCAAGAACTAAAAATACATTTCGATACCAACTGTTAGTGAGGATGTGATAGAAAGGGAATTTTTTTTTTTTTTTTTTTTTACCAATTGTGGGAATATAAACTGCTGTAATTCTGATGGAGAACAGTTGGCATATAGCTAATAAAATGGAATATGTGTATACCCCACAACTCAAAAATCAGTCCTAGCTCTATCCTCTAGAAAAACTCTCACGTGTGTATATAAATGTGTAAGGATGTCCTGGTAGCATTGTTTCATGATAGCTAAAACTGAGAAACAAAGTAAATATCCGTTAAGTGGAGGACAGGAATTGTGGCACAATCGCACTGGAGTCCCACAGAGCAGCACAAGTGGCTGTCCTCTTCAGGACAGAATAGACTTTGATATACTAACCTCCAAACCCTAGTTGGCTTAAAACTACAAGGGATTTTTTTTTTTTTTTGCTCCTATCACATGTTCAGTGTGGGTTGGCAGGAAGCTCTGTTCCACACAATCACTCAGAGACCCAGGCGAAGACGCCATCTTATAGTTGCACAATCTGAATACAAGGCCTTTCAGGTCACCATTGGAAGGGACAAGAGAAGGCACTCTAGTTAACTGCCTTGACTTGAGCATGATATGTGACACTTCTGCTCAGATGCATTGTCCAGAATCTATGTATGGCTCTGGTCTACCTGCAAAGGAGGCTGGAACATACAGGGAGCATATGGGATATTTGGTGAGCACCATCTCTGCCGTATAAATGAACCATACACTTAATATGAATAGATATAACAAAGTTGGATGATGGGGCACCTGGGTGGCTCAGTCGGTTTTAAGTGTCTGACTCTTGACTTCGGCTCAGGTCATGATCCCGGGGTTGTGAGACGGAGCCCTGTGTTGGGCTCTGCATTCAGCGTGGAGTCTGCTTGAGATTTTCTCTCCCTCTCCCTCTGCCCCTCCTACTTGTGTGTTCTCTCTCTAAAATAAATAAATAGATCTTTTAAAAAATGGTGGTTACCTCCAGAGGGAGGAAGATAAAATTAAAGGGGGTACTCAGGGTCTTTCATTAGGATAGGTAATATTTTAGTTCAAAATCTGGGTGATGAATCTATAATTATTTGCCAAATCATTTTTAATTCCCTTTGTATAACTTTATTATTACATAGTAAATTAAGAAACATTGTCTAAAGGTGCCTGGGTGGCTTGGTCAGTTAAATGTTTACCTTTGGCACAGGTCATGATCCTGAGATCTTAAATATGGGGCTCCCTGCTCAGTAGGGAGTCTGCTTGTCCTTCTGCCCCTCCCCACTGCTTGCATGAGCACTCTCTTACTCTCTCTCTCTCATGCTCTTTCAAATAAATAAATAAAATCTTAAAAAAAAAATTGGCTATTAAAGATGACATCCATATTGCCACGCTAAAAAACATCAGCTGTATAACTTAGTCTGATGATTAAACATTTTATTTGAGCAGAAAAAAATGAAATGTATACTCTGATACAGTACAAATAGTTTTTACCTGATGTTTATATTAAAGCTGTGCACATTTTTTTAGTTCCTAGGGGCACTAAAATTTAAAGTAAGCTACACTTAAGGCTATTAAATGATTTGAGTCAATATCCTGGAACGTGTACTAAGCGATCCTATGAAATCTTTCAGAAGGTGGACAAGTGTCCTTATTTGTTGAGTGGTGATATCTTTAACTGCCTTGGTCAATGCTGGGAAAGAAACTATAAGAATTAAATATAAAACTAAATTATTTTTGCTGTGCCTTCATGCTCATAAGCAATTACAATGTGCTTAATATTTTATAAAGTAAATAGCTATTTAACAACCTCAGAATAAAAACAATATAATAAGAGCTACCCGTTATTACAGCTCAAGTGTCGCTAAGTTATTTATATACAGTTTCTCTCTTTCTCTTTACAGTAATTTTTGAGGAAAGTCTCATAACTCCCAAGTTCAAAAGGATTGAACAACTTGTCCAGGGTCACATGGCGAAAATGTGGCTGGCTGATCCAGGATTCAAAGCCAGATCTGTCTGATGCAGACCACATGCATGAATGTAGGGTGGAAAAGAACCTCAAGAGATCACCAAACCAATCCCCTCCTCTGGAAGGTGCTGCCAACAGAGGAAAATTCTGGGCTTCCCATTAATGTAAGTTTGCAGTGTAGCGGATCATCACTTTTTTGGTAAAATATATTTTAGGTTCCATCACCCCATGTGTGCACCACTGTGTTAGAGAAGGAAAGAATCACGGGACAGTGATGGCCCGAGAGTGGCCACTGGGGTCCCTGAGCGGGACACACACTGAGGATTGCCAAGGCACTTGTACTCGTGCACGGGTCAGCATCCTCCTCCTCTGTAATTAGACAACGGCACACGTAATCTGCCTGGACTAACATATGTAGCTGCTCATGGCCGCTCCATTCCACTCAAGAGCTCTGCCGTGTTAGAAAACAGAGTTTTCAATTATCCTTCTGTGAAATTCAGCCACTCTGCCTTAACCCAAAAATACGATCCAGTAACAAGCCTGTGTGGATGAGTCAGACTAAGAGGAAATGTGAAGAACACCCTGGCTCAAGGCAGCCTTTGCCATAGGTCTTTGTTGTCATTGTTTAGGCTTCTTGGAAATCTTAATTGAGGCTCTTCCTGTGCACCCAGAGCTCACCCACCAGAACCCAGTAGATAAGGAGACTGGTGTATGGGGTAGGGGAAGATAGAAGAAGAGGGGTAGGGAGTGGGAGGCTGGGGAGGTCAATAACAGTGTGCTCTGCCCTCGCTAAGGGGGCTGGTCCTCAGGGTCCCTAGAGAAGCCAGTCAGGCTATGATCATGACATCAGCAACAGCAGTCATAATAATAGTAACTGACATTCACTAAACACCCAAATCTCAGGCACTGAAGCAGGTTCCCTCAATTAAACACAACTCCAGAAGGACATTATTATCCCTTGCCCTTGGCAGTGAATGGTGGATTTGAACTCAGACATGTAATCCCAGCCTCTGTGCTATTTCCAACATGGCACAGACTGACTCGTATCAGTAAGGTACCCAACCTGCTTAACTGGTGATGCGCTATGGTTTTTCAGCCAATCCAATCCCAGCTATTGAACCAAACCAAAGCTGTCTAATAAAATCACATCTATTTAACCTAAGTTATTTTACTTTTTCATGCCTACGCTTCCCTGTATGTAAAGTGGGGCAAATAATAGCATGTACTTCACACACTGTTACGAATATTAAAAGAGTTAATATTTATAATACTCCTAGAGCATGCCTAGCACACAGTGTTATGTAAGTGGTTGTTATATAAAATTCTCTCTAAATAAAGCTTGCCCCCACAGCGGCTGGGAGGATGGCCATGTTCTTCCTGCAGAGAAAAACATGACTCAGAGAACCTGGGGTGGAGAAAGACTCAGAAGACAGACAACAAAGTGTTTGAGGATGAAGTCAACTGTCTAATGTCCATAGGTACTGGGCTGGAAACTCAGTCTATGAGTTCTAGCTTCTCTACCAGGAAGGATGAGAGTGAAATTGTTAAGTGTAGAATGAACAGAGTCAAGAGGGAGCTGAATCACAAGATGTGGGGGGCGGGGGGGTCGCAAGGGCAGTGCCCACTGCCTCAACTATATTCATGTTGAGTCATATCCCAGGGACAGAAAGAATGCCCAGGCATGATTCCAGAAGCACTGATCTCCAGAAAAACCCACAGATTTTCTCCAAAGAGCCACAGGTCACCTGTGCCCTGGCTTCCTGCCTCCTCCCAGGACATCCCCGCGGCACCTTACATGCAGGTTATGTTGAGCCACCTGTGGTTTCCTCTACTGCCCAAGCGGTTTCGAGCTCTGGTCTCACCCCACCTAGAGCACCAGTGAACGGCTACGGTCTTACTGGCTTCAGGGCAGGTCCAAGACCTAGTTTAAGACCCCAGAAAACAAAACTCTTCCTGCTGGTCAATCCAATCACACTTGGTCACACAGGCACCCATCCCGAGCAAGCTGTTCCTAAGGAGCCGTTCCCTCCCAGCGCCGAGGCCAGGGCCGGCCCACCGGCCACTCCTGCTCTGCACGAGGATGAGGATGAGGCTGCAGGGCACGTGGTGCAGAGCCAGGGCAGAGTGTGAAAGGAGGAAAGGGCCCTACCCTGCCTCTCATGCCCATTTCTGAAAAAACAGTGCCCACGGGCCTGGTGATGGAGCAGGTGGATATTTGTTTGCTATACGTCGTACCCCAGCCCCCAGCCCCCAGCGCATTGCCACATTCTTCATGACCCATTCAGATACATCCACCTAAGCCACAGCTTTCTGTTTGCTTCTCTGGCCTGTAGCAGACCTCCGGTGCCCACATGCCATGCTCAGAATGCATCCAGCGCCAAAGCATCACAGCCAGATCGTGACCGTCACGACCGTGAGGGTATCTCTAAACTGTTAGCCTCAAACCCAGTGCTCTCTCCCAAAAAAATAAGGAAAGGAAAAGAAAAACCTTTAGTTAGGGGACAATAACAAGGAATGCCCAATACAGCTGCAGGTAATACTTTTCTTTGTTGAAAATATAATTTGGAAGAAGTGACCTGTAGATATTTCCGCTGTTTGTCAATTCCCCTTACGCTAAAAGATAAGGTTCACTCTCATTTACAGTATCCTCCCCTCCCATCATCTGGTCTTTCTGGTGGTCTCCTTATCTTCCAAGAACCTTCTTAAGGGTCCTGTCCTCTGTAGAACTTTCTCAGACTTCTCAAGCCAGAATTGATGGTTGTTTCTTTCTCCAACCACCTTTGAAATCTGAATTCTAGCACTTGCATAATTAATTACATTGTAAATACAAGCTTGTAAGTTTTGTTTACCCCATCCCCCACTCATCCCCACACACATACTCCAATTACTCAACTGTGTGCTCCTTGAGGTCAAGAACTATGTATTATTTATTGTTATATCACAGTGTAAAACATAGTGTTTAGCAACAATAATGGACATTTATTAAATGTATTTGGAATGAATGGTTTTGAATGGAAATTTTCTTTTTTTATAAACTTCATTTTATTTTTTCAGTGTTCCAAGATTCATCGTTCATGTACCACACCCAGTGCGCCACGCAATACGTGCCCTCCTCAATACCCACCACCAGGCTCGCCCCTCCAAAACCCTCAGTTTGTTGCTCAGAGTCCACAGTCTCTCATGGTTCATCTCCCCCTCCGATTTCCCCCAATTCACCCTTCCTTTCCTTCTCCCAATGTCCTCCATGTTTTTCCTTATGCTCCACATGTAAGTGAAACCATATAATTGACTCTCTCTGCTTGACTTATTTCACTCAGCATAATCTTTTGCAGTCCCGTCCATGTTGATACAAAAGTTGGGTATTCGGCCTTCCTGATGGAGGCATAATATTCCATTGTATATATGGACCATATCTTCTTTATCCATTCGTCTGTTGAAGGGCATCTTGGCTCTTTCCACAGTTTAGCAATTGTGGCCATTGCTGCTATGAACATTGGGGTATATTTGGCCCTTCTTTTCACTACATCTGTGTCTTTGGGGTAAATACCTAGTAGTGCAATTGCAGGGTCATAGGGTAGCTCTATTTTTAATTTCTTAAGGAATCTCCACACTGTTTTCCAAAGTGGTTGCACCAACTTGCATTTCCACCAACAGTGGAAGAGGGTTCCCCTTTCTCCACATCCTCTCCAACACATTAGCTCTTCTGCTTCTCCTGGCCTGATTCCCAGGTATTGTTCAAAGGCGTCTCCAGTAACTGCATCAATAACTACAGTTAATCCTCAATGGTCTCATTCCCAGTGATACAAGTCTTCTGAAGAAAACTGGTATGTAAAACGTATGGCTATTTCTCATCGCAGACCTTGGCAGAGTACTGGTTGGGGGATATTGGGGATCAGGACTGGGTTTCTATTCTTTCACGATTTCAACCATCAACAACTGGTAGCCCAGTATGTGCCAGAAGCTGACCCCTGTGCTGGATTCCAGCTTCCAGGGACTCAACAGTGGCTGCCAAGTCTTCGTACCATCCTGCCAGTGTGTAAACTTAGGCGAGTCCCTCAAGCCTCTTGGCTGAACTCTCATTTATAAGATGGGAAAAAAGATTGCCCTGCATATTTTGGCCAGGATCAATTGATATAAGCCAATGCATCCTTAGTTTCACTTGCCCTGTTCATGTCCCTAAACAAAAAGTCCAAGGGAAGAGTTCTGGTGTTGCTGAAAAGTGCTCATGGACAAGGCGCAGAGCACAAGAAGGTGTTCTGGGGACCTAAGTGAGCTCAAGTTACAGGGAACGTGGGGAAGCTCAGATTCATGGACCTGAGTGGGGGCCAGTTAGGAGCACAGGTGTCTGGTCTTTTGGAATCACTCCTGCCACTGACACTGTTTCTGAATTATAGAACCTGAGCAACTGCAGAAAGACTGCACCATCATAATTTTTGTAAAAGCTGTGGATTAATGAGACACTCATTCTTGAGCAGACTGGTGGTGGGGAGAGGGGTTAGAGAGAAAGCATGTCTGCCAGACCAAGAATCAAGAAGACAAATGGGGATGGGGACAGGGACAGGGACAGGGCTGTCTCTTGTAACTCCTAGCTGGACTCTCACCACTACTTTACTGGGGAGGGATTTGACCTTGACGTCAGAACCCAGATGTGCAGGCATACGTTGCTTGGTCATGCTGTGCTTTACTACACTTAGCAGACACATTGTGTTTTTCACAAATTGAAGGTCTGTGACGACCCTGCATCGAGCAAGTCTCTCGGCACCATTTTTCCAACAACATATGCTCACTTTGTGTCTGTGTCACATGCTGGTTATCTTTGCGATATTTCAAACATTTTCATTATTATCATATTTGCAGTGGTCCACGGTCAGTGATGATGACTCACTGAAAACGCACATGATTAACCTTTTTTGGCAATAAATATTTTTTAATAAAGGTATGTACACTGTTATTTTAGACATAATGCCACTTCACACAGTAGACCGCCGTACAGTGTAAACATAACTTTTATATGACCTGGGAAACCAAATAATTCATTTGACTCACTTTACCATGAAACTCTCTTTATTGCAGTCATCTGGAACCAAACCTGTGAGGTCTCTGAGGTGTGCCTGTGTGGCGTTCTGTATCTGTTGAATTGCAATGATGGTTTTGGGAATGTTCGTAATCTTATATGGATGAGTCCACGGCCTGGTTTCAGTCATTCCCAATGAGTTCTCTTGTTTGTGCCCACCAAGTTAAAGAGACCCTCCAGCTAATGCTAAACGTGGAGTCTATTCTGGGGCTCCGGCTAACACTTCTTGCCTAGATCGTGGTCCAAGACTGGCCCGAGTGGAGGAGCTATTTCTTAGCAAATGGCATTTTAACAAGGTCTGATAGCCCCAGATGTACTCTGCAACAAAGACATTTGAAAACAGTGAAGCGTTGGGGAGAGGTGAAACATTGTCATAACACGGACCGTCTTTCGCGAGGCCCCTTAGTGCCCAGTACAGTCTGGCTGGTAAAGGAAGGCAAACCAGAAAGATGGGCTGCTCTATCTCCAGGAAGCCATCAGGCATCCGAAGCACAGGGGCTTTTTATATTTTTGTCTTTTTTTTCTCAAAGGACAACGAACTGTTCAATCGCTGGGTCAATTTTATTTATTTATTTATTTTATTTTATTTTTTAAAAGATTTTATTTATTTATTTGAGAGAGAGAGAGAGAGAATATGAGAGAGGAGAAGGTCAGAGAGAGAAGCAGACTCCCCATGGAGCTGGGAGCCCGATGCGGGACTTGATCCCAGGACTCCGGGATCATGACCTGAGCCAAAGGCAGTCGCTTAACCAACTGAGCCACCCAGGTGCCCTCGCTGGGTCAATTTTAAAGACTATCTTCTAATGACTTGCTTTCCTAACTTAATGTATCATCAGTTGGGGTTTGGTGGTTGGCGTATATGCATTTGGGTAATTATAGGCAAAAAAAGGTGGGGCTGGGGAAATGCCTACTGGCCTCAAGATTGAGGGCAAAAATTTAAATACCAGAGTCTAAAATGGCTAAAAATTTGGCATTTTTCCCCTACCACATCAACGGGCAAAGTTCACGATGATGACACCTGCTGGACTGGTCACTGTTAGGAGAATATGCTGCCAAAGAACCAATGATTTGTTAAGCTCCCTCACTGTTCCAAGGCCACAAAGTGTGGCTCTCTCCACGGGGTTCCGTGGTCCACGGGTCCACAGTCAATGAACTGGAATGGTGCTACTAACTTGTGTGACATTTCATCAGCTTTTAAAAATCCCCAGATATTTTAAATTGTGCAACATGGCAGACACTGGTGGTTTGCTGTAATTATGCACATCTGCTGCTGTAGTTGAAGGCACCCACGGACAACATGTACAGGAGTAAACATGGCTGTGGTCCAGCAACACCTTTTAATAAAAACAGGTACCAGGCCAGATTTGGTCTGTGGGCCATTATCTGCTGACTCTTTTAACAGTTGGAATACTAACATTTTTCATTTTTCTCCTTGAACAGATATGTCTATCCCACTCTACTTCCCTTTCAGAATTTTATTTTAAAGTCCCTGGGTGTGGTGCATGAACAATGAATCTTGGAACACTGAAAAAATAAAATTAAAAAAAATAAAGTCATATATTTTTATGTTTAAGTCTTATTTATCATCCTGTTATCATTCCTTGTCACAGAAATGTGTGTAATAAATTGAATTTAATAACTTTCTGAGCCTTGAGGCTCTAAGTGTCAAAATATTTATCTTGGGTTATCAATTCTGATTATTAAGACACAAGTGAGCAACATAAATATAAGATATCTCACAGTACGTGAGAACTATGAAATTCAACTTTTAGTACTCATAAACAAAGTTCCATGGAATACAAAAAAGTCATGAATATATTCAAATTCTGATAAATAGTAATGAAACACAAACATACATTTATTGGAAATACATCTTACAGTGAGATGTTTTTTTATTGGTTCCTGTATGCACAAATGGATACCATTTATTATTTGAATGAGAATGAGAGTGTTTAGCACTAGTTTTATGTGTTCTTTTTAAAAACTTTAAGCATGTGTAAGCCTGATGATTCACAGACATGTACCCTGGAGCAAATAATACATTATGTGTTAATTAAAAAAATAAATAAATTAAAAACTTTAAGTTCTGAGGAAACTTTCCTATAGATGGGAATGGAAGCAGTTTGGGTTTTTTTATGGCAACGTCCTTCAGCTTTGAACTCCATCTGAGTTATATGCCAAAAACCACATGGCAATCTGGATACAATATTATTTTTAGTGGTTATTTAGGTCCTCCTGAAATTTTGTTGAAACTAAAGAAGGTGAATTCACCTGACCTGTAAAAAGGGACGCTGCTCAGCTGATAGGTATAACAACATGTTTGTGGCCCTCCTGCCTTTACACAAACATTGCTATACCCTCACGTCCTCCTCCATTCCCACAGATCACTGGTCTTCCTAGTACATACTGAACTAATGTCGTAGCTGAAACCCTTCCTGTTTGCTATGCAACAAGGATTTTAGAAAATTAGAAACTCAGGAACTCTTTTTCTTGCAGGTCATGCTTACTTATTGGCTAGGCCTGCCAATTATAAGGCACCACATTTTAGTGGGGAAGATTAGAAAACATGCAAGAAACACAAATATCCCCTTCTCAGTCCCATGTCAGGATGGTCACCTGCCTCCTCTTTGTTGGCCTAAAATTTCTGTCTTGGAACTCTGATTGCATTATGTCTACCATACAAGTTATGGTTCTTTGGGTTCTGTTTTAAACAGCAGGAATGAACTTTGGATGACTTCTGTGAAAAGGTAACTTAATGGAAAGATCTAGTGGCTTAAAGAATTGAGGGAAAAGTTGAATATCCAAGACTTGTGGTGGCAGCACCAGGATCTCAGTAATGGGAACATTGCCCCTGATCATTTTGTCACCTATCTCGGGATGACTCACCTCTAATTGTCCTCGGTTGATGTGCTGCTCTACCCAAAATTCAAATTCCCAGAGAAGATCAGATTGGCATTGTTAGGGTCATGGGCCCATTTATTGACTGGGGCGGTTCGTCTTCCAATTTTTCAATATCCTGAGTTTTCTTTTCTCCCTGCTTTCCCTAAATCAGTGCCTGCATTACTACTGCAACCCAAATTTCCCCAGGTGCCACCAGCCTAAGGGAAAATACACATGTAACGTAATCTTAGAATTCTGATGTTATGGTTTCTGCGCCTCCTCCTGAACAAAGCAGGACATCAGTCTCCACCCACAGTGTGTCTCCTGAGTCTTTTCTGAAGTCCTAGGGAAGTCTCACGGGAAGTCACTGGTGGTGCTTCCCCTTTCCAGCCCCTGCTAATGTCTAGTTGTAGAGAAAT
>CM052898.1:58797887-58829038 GCA_028534135.1 Potos flavus | reverse complement strand
TCAAAATCTTTAGGGTAGACCAGCAGGCTGGAGACCCAGAGAAGAGTGGCTGTTGCAGCTGGAGTCCAAAGGCTGTGTGCTGGCAGAATTCCTTCTTCCTTGGGGAAATCAGTTTTTTTCTCAAAAGGCCTTCAACTGATTGGAAGGGACTCACACATTATGCAGGGTAATCTGCTCTACTCAAAGTCTACTGATTTAAATGTTAATATGATCTAAAAAATATCTTCACGGCAACATCTAGACTACTGTTTGACCAAATACCTGGGGAGCATGGCCTAGCCACGCTGACACATAAAATTAGCCACCAGAGCTCCTTATGTGAACAGACACATTAGTAAAAACCCACGGTTGTCAGCCTAAAAATGTATCCTAAACGCTCATTGTGAATACCACAGATTTAATCAAAAGCTTACGAAGCTTTGTATGTCAAAGTAAATCTTTCTTCTTTTTTAAAACCTATTAAAAGATGTGCTCAGAGGTCAATGGTTTACCAAAATATCTCAAAGATTTGGTTCATGCTCTTAATGTTCAATGTCACACAATGTCATAGTCTGTATTTTCCCTAAAAAGGCAGGCTTTTAGAGGTTCAGTCAATCAGTGGATACCGCAACCACTCAACCCCGGGGGTCTGGACAGGATACACGTTAGAGTGAAAGGCCTCAGCTAAGAGGGATGGTGAGGAGCCCAGAGTGCCAAAGGGAGGGGAGCGTCACATGGTACCTTGTCTTCCTTTCCTGATATTTACTCCCAAGTCTTTGTCTTCATTGCGATGGCCGCACAGGAACTGGGAGCGTGCAGCTAACTGCCTGTGGACACCCGGTGCCTTCAAGAGGGACAGAAATCTACACTACCCCTTTAGTCCCAGAGTGCGGACAGAAAGCAGACTGTCCACTGCTTCCACAGACTTAGAAGTAGGGTCTAAGTGGCTGGTTCAGCAAGGAGGCTTGTTGAGAAGCTGAATGAGAGGGACCCCCAAAGGCTCAGGCTGTATTCCTGGGGGAGACTGTAAGGAGAGTCTTGAACTCGGAACTGACAAAGTGCCTGTGGCTAGCCACTTGGTGATTCCAAGTTTCAGACCTCCCTGCCTCTAAACTGGGGCTCATCTCTTGCCCCCTCACAGAGTTTTTGTAAGGGTTACATGAAATAACGCATCCAAAAAGGTCAATTCAATCCAGTGCCCATAGCAGGCACTCTTGATATATTTGTTATTTAATCTATGGATATTAAAAAAAAAAAAATCAGTGACCAGAAAATAGATGCTTAGCTTTCACTGGGGGCAATTTACATTTTTTCAAAATTCCCAACTGCCTCATGATTCAGGTCATGCTACAATGATCAGACTGAGTGCTGCAGTCATGGTCTCTATGGAGATCTATTAGAGACAGGCTGGTATCTATAACATAAAGTGCCTATTATTTGGGAGTTCAAAATACAAGTCCCCTTTGATGATTCCATTTTCCCTGGGGAAGCTGGGTGATTTTAGCTCTGTGGCATAAACCAGGGGTCGGGGGGGCTGTTGGGGGAAAAGCAACACTGAGGTGATGGGGGAGAGGATTTGGAATGAGAAGGAGAAAAAGGAACACATCCTAGACTATCTTTATGTTTGTTTTACGTATACCTGGTTATAGAAGCATACATGTAAAATGTGGGAAATTTGGAACCTAAATGGAAAATAGAGGTAAGAGAATAATAATTTATCCATATGTTATCTCCCAATGTCAATGTTAACAGCATTGATGCCTGTATTCCCTTTTAGTCTTTTTGTTTCTTTTATTATAGAGTGATTATCTTGTATGTACACTTTAACACTGTAGTTTTTAAGATTTTATTTATTTGAGACAGACCTAGAGAGAGAGCATGAGTGGGGCATGGAGAGGGAGAAGCAGACTCCCCACTGAGCAGGGAACCCGACACTGGGCTGGATCCCAGGACCCTGGGATCAAGACCTGAGCCAAAGGCAGACACTTAACCAACTAAGCCACCCAGGCGCCCCAGCATGGTAGTTTTTAATCTAGTGTTTTAATGTAAGAATTTACTCATCCTAATATAATATATACACTATTTTAAGGGGCTCAACATATTCTATCAAGTTGAATATGCCCTAATTTGCTTCTACTGTCCTACTGTTGGACATTTAGATTACTTCTGTTTTTGTATTACAAATACTTTAGTACACCTCACTTTTGTGCAGTATTAAAAAATCTTCCATCTTCTCTTTAGGTATAGGTTTTCGAAAGTGAAATTACTAGGCTCAGGGGCGTGGACGTGCTAAAGGCTCTTGATACATGTTGGTAAAATGTTATGCCCATTTTAATTCCACCAGCAGTGGATGCACATGCCTTTTTCAATCTACCCTTGTCAACACTAAGCAGACTGATGAAAAAAATCACTAATTTAATGAGGAAAACAAAACTACTTGAAGCATACATCTCTATTGCCTTGCTTTCTAGTGAGGTTCGATATCTTCCCACATATTTGCTCACCTGTGAATGTCCTTATCCCATAGTGATAATTTTTAATACTGTATCTCCTTTAGGAATATTGCAAATCCACTGGGGTATCTCTAAAACATACTGTGGAGTTCATACCAAAAGGGAAGTATGCTAATCTATGATCATGTGGACTGTGAATAAATGATCAGTTACAAGTAAAGGATAGTCAACTCCAAGTGAAAAGAAATGAAGGCTTAAGTTGGCTCAGAAAAACCAAAGCAAATGGCATAGGCATAATGAGGAGATGTGTTTTGATTTTGACTCCAAGGATATTTTTTTTCTCATTCCCTGACAACAATCTCCCAAATTGGTCTGTGTTAAAGATAATAGCGCATAGTGACAAAAATCAGAGAGAACAATTCTTATAATGAAGCAGAGAACTAGGAAGTCAATTTGTTCCCAAGGAAAGTAAGATCATTGTTCTTGAATCAATTCGACCCCAAAAGACAATGGCTGTTAAGTAAGGTCTGGACTGGCTCTGAAAGTTTTGTCTCCTGCAGAAGATCTTAAAATGCAACTACTATACATCCTTATTTATAATGTTTGAATGAACCTATACAACAAATTGTCTAGGCGATAAATTGATATATATACATACATACGACATATATATGTCATATATATGGCAAAGGGAATGATTCAGTAGTATCCCATTGGCTATATAACCTCCAAAATAAGTAATCCAGCATTCATTCTCTAATAAATTCCTCTAATGTTTGTTAACTTCCCAAAGTTAAAAATTCTAAGCTGACAACAAAAATAGCTTTTTTAAAAAAGGATTTTATTTATTTAATTGAAAGAGAGTGTGTGTGCATGACCATGCATGCTCATGGGGAGGGGGCAGAGGAGGAGGGCAGAGGGAGAAGGACAAGTAGACTCCATGCTGAGCGTGGAGCCCCATATGGGGCCTGAGCTCAAGATTCTGAGATCACGACCTGAGCTGAAACCAAGAGTCGGATGCTTAACCTCCTGAGCCACCCAGGCACCTCACAAAAATAGCTTTTAACGGAAAACACATGAAGCAAAAGAATGGATGACGAACCAACCTGCTGATCATAATTACAGCAATGACCATTAAAAGGGAAATTTCATTTTTTTAAAAGATTTTATTTATTTATTTAACAGAGAGAGAGATACAGTGAAATAGGGAACACAAGTGGGGGGGGTGAGAGAGGGAGAAGCAGGAACCCCGCTGAGCAGGGAGCCCGATGCAGGGTTTGATCCCAGGACCCTGGGATCATGATCTGAGCTGAAGGTAGATGCTTAACGACTGAGCCACCCAGGCACCCTGGGAAATTTCATTTAAAATTAAAATTAAAATACTTTTACTGTAATAAATAAACCAAACGGAAGACTAGAACATGAAACAAAAAAGAAGAAAGCTGAATTTACAGATTCCATTATTTTTACAGAGACTAGACAGTATCTGGGTCCTCGCTGATGGACCTTACATTTCTAACCAAAGTTGTTCATTTAGAACTACACCATAGACAGGCCCAGGTGCCCAATAGTCATTTATTTCTGAAGCAATTTGTTAATATTTTTGCATTAATGTCTATGCTCACTCAACTCCTAACTCCTTAATTTTCTGTGGACAAGAATTATTCTTATTTTAATTATTCTTGTCTCCATATGCATATGGTTGCCACTGGATAAACAGCTTGAAACTAAATCGATGCAGTACAAATGGGACTAATTTACATAGGAAGGGAAAAGTGCACCGTGGCCAGTGGGCAGTGAAATATGGGTCTGAATGTGGCCTAACAAAAGTGGTCACCTCTGCAACTTTGCAGAGCTGTTATCAAGCATTTCACTGAGATTTCACAAGTATGCACACACACACACACACACACACACACACACACACACACAATGTATTCTTCATAGATTCCGACATATGGAATGGTGTTAATCCCGTTTGAATATGGATCTACTGGATGAATAGCCACAATAAAATTAATCACCTCTAAACCAAGAGGTGAATCTCAGATTGCACAAGGAGCAGAGAAAATGATGAACGACGTGGATGGAGGCATAGTGCCCACAATGCCATCCCCCAGCATGACACTGGATTTGGCAGGTAAAACCTGTATTTAAAGTCTAAACGATTTGTTGTAAACCATTTTTTTTTTCTGTTTTCAGAAACTCGACAGGCTTTACAAGCTGTTATCAATCAGAAAATTTTCATATACGATTCAGGTCAAAGTAGTCCTTAAATGCTTCCTATGATGAACCTGGCTGTGTGTGTAGAGCTGAGGAGTTACACAGCTTGACCATGTAAGTAAAACTCTTCTGAGGCATCCTTCAAAATATACAACACTGTCAGCCCACAGTTCATACTCTGAGGTGCTTTGGCCCGGACATACTTCTCTATCAAATGGGACCTTAGAGAAATTTCTAGAAGGAAAAACCAGCCACATGTATCATGGATTTTTTCCCCTAGATAAGTTCCTATGATGAACATAGGTTCCTATGAACTTGAATAAAATAAGGAATAAGCTCTACTTTTCCATCAACATTATTACAATCCCAAGACTCCCAGAAATGTCCCCGCATGACATCATACAAGATGAAAACAGCAAAATTCCCAGCTTCTCCTCAGGATTGTCCTTCTGCCAACTTTGATTAAGCAAGTGTGGGTGTGTTCTATCTGTGCTAGACACAGAATGTGCATGATTTCTCAATAATCCTCCCCCTTTCTTTAAAAAACCGATAGAGCAAATGTACATGAGTTTTTCAGATATTTTTCAAGCTATCCTTCTACGGATGGCTGTTTTCTGATGCCTTCCAAGACTCAGGGGGTTGTCATGCAATGTTGACATGGGAACGATGCAAGATTTAGTTCGACACGATTACCAAAGCCTCCTGCCTCCTTATTAGGTGGCTAGAAATGTAAAATAGAAATTTAAAATATAGCCTTACAAACCATTTTTTGCCTTTTTACAGTTTCTTTTTCTTTTTCTTTTTTTTTTACAGCTTATTTTTCAATATCTGACTATTGCTTGAGACAATCCAGTATAAATGAAATAGCGCAGCATTCAATCAGAAGACTGGCTTTCAAGCAAGGTTCTTCCATTTATAAGTGATATGATTCTGAGTTGTGTAGTACTCACTTAACATGACTGTTATTTGATGAAAACAATGTATCATTTAACTGGAACTGATAATAGACCCATACACACAACTCAGGGTAGGTGGGGTCGAAAGGCTGTGACTGCATATCTTATTGCTATTAACTGTTCGGTAGAATTTGGAGATTTTTTCTGATCCACTGAGAAGAGGAAAAGAGAAAAATGGAAAGAAACAAGATCATGCAGGTACTAGTATTTCCTTCTGTGTGTGGGTGAATATATTGCTGGACAGTAAGTAATAGCATATTTTAATAACTGCTAGGGTTTGAAATTTCAATAATACTCTAGCCCTTGCGGATCAAATCCGAACCCTTCACCTAAACGGACCTAATTCTACATGCCACTGCAAAGAGTGGTCTGTTCCAGGCCCTCTGCACACCCTGGGGGATCTTTTCTGTTCTTGGCATACCTTGTCCAAGAATGCCCTATGATTCCTCTTCCCAATCGGTGTTCCATCTGGGGTCCCTTGTCTTCCAGGAAACCTCATTAGGACACCCTACACTCTCTGGATCCTTTTCTCTTTAAAATTCCTGAAGCCTAAGGAATAGCATGGAGGACATCAGGAGAAGGAAGGGAAAAATGAAGGGGGGGTGGAATCAGAGGGGGAGATGAACCATGAGAGACTATGGACTCCGGGAACCAAACTGAGGGTTTTAGAGGGGAAGGGGCATAGGGGGTTGGGGGATGGATGAGCCTGGTGATGGGTACTAAGGAGGGCACAGATTGCATGGAGCACTGGGTTCTATACGTAAACAACGAATCATGGAACACTACATCAAAAACTAATGATGTACTGTATGGTGACTAACATAGCACAATAAAAAAGTTATTAAAAAAATAAAGTTGATTTGGGAAAAGTGAAAAAAAAAATCCTTGAAGCCTCATTTGCACCATGCATTTGGCTGCTTTGGAACATTGCCCTGGTCTGTTACTCAACCCACAAAGATTTGTGTGCCTTCTACCTGCCAGGCTCTCGTGCTGCAAATAGAGTTGAAGAAGACGGGGAGGGTCCCTGTCCTTGAGGCATTCACCTCGGATCAGGTTGGTCACTAACATGGATGCCATGCAGATGCTGGAGTCTAACGCTGTGTAAGACCCACCAAGCTTGCTGGGTGCACAATCATGACATTCAGCCACACTGTGCTCTTCCACTCCTTCTTTCTGTCACCTCCTAGCCAGCTCGTTCCTCCTCGTCACTCAAGGAAGTTGTGTCACCTGGATTAGTCTCCCCCTCCAAACTTCTGCCATCAACCTGGTCACTTCAGAATCTATGTGCGCTTGCCTTTTAGTCCCATGCCTTCCTCAGCTAGACCTCGGCCTTCTATGCCCACGTTCACCACCCAATGGATCCACCTTGGAACGCACCACTTCAAACATCTTTTCCCCTACACAAAACTTTCTCTGCTAAGTACCCCATGGTGACAGTTCTTCAGCTTTACCAGGTACTTCTAGCTGACTGACCTCTCTGTTTTCTTCCCACCATCTACAGCTCCTTTCTGTCTTTCTTTCCTTTCCTATCCATGTTAATCTATCATTTTAATTTCTACATTTTAAATATATTACACTCCATTACCCTTGCATCTGTCCCAAACCCCTGAAAGACTCCCCAGCCCAGGAAGAACCTGACCATCTGTTTTTCTCATGTCCTCATACGTGAGGTTGAGTGTGGCTGGAGCAAAACGCACAATGCGCAGGTCGGAAGTATACAAGTCAATGATAAGATCCCAGCTCAAAGGCCTGGGTCTCCAACTTCTGTACTGTCTGTTGCACAAATCTCTTCCAACATCCAACTCTCTTGTTATCAGCACTTGACCCTTACCCAACTTTACTGAGAAAGGGAAGACACAGGATGAACCTGGTTGCATCATCCACTCCCAAGCATAGGCTCACCTGCAGTGAGTCTCCTCCTTCCCTTTGGTGCCACAGGGCTTGTCCTCCTCCCACTATATGTGGACTCGGATAGGTTCCTTGCTCTGAAAGTCATACGCAGAACCTGGCCAGCACCCCATCCTGGACAATGGGTGCTCAACAAACCACACTGGTTTCTCTTCATAACTCAGAGACTGAGTCGCTGGGGATCCCAAGGGAGCTTAGCAGTCATCTCCATGAACTAGCTTTATGGGAAAATGCTGGAGCGTGATACCTTAAAGGATAAAAGTGAACAAACAAGGCAGGAGGAAAGAAGGAAAAAGTGAGGGAGGCACGAGCGCCTGTGTGTGCTTTTGGGACCAGCCAGTCTCTGTCTTGCTCACGGTGAGAGGCATTATGGAAAGACGCAATGAATACAAATGTGTTTTGCAGATGCTAGGATCAGCAACGATTTAAGAATTCCAAGCCACAAACACCAGACACTGGCTTATCAGTTTCCAAATACTCAGTGTATCAAAGAAATGCTCTGGCAGTCACTGAGGGAGAATAAAAACACGTATCTCCATGAGACTCCATGCTAGCCATTCCCGTCCCGTGGAGACCACCATCCCCACCCTCTTTCACATTAGTAATTCTTTTTCATCTTTTACCACCCTGCCTTTATTTCTTGTTCTCTGTGAAGCTTTTTCCAAACCCTAGAGCTAGTGGCTCCTCGCTCCGCGTCCCCAGATCCAACAGGTGAACTGGGCAGGCCTGTATCATGGTACCATGACCAACACTCATGCGTTCATCATCCCCCCCAAGCAATCTGCCCGATCCACCATCATGTTCCTGCATCCAGCTTAATTCCCAAGAATCCAGCACATGCCTGTGGAATGAATGAATGCAAGGATGAGACCTCGTTCTCTTTGTAAAGGTCATGTGGCGTTCTGCACACCTCGGCAACCTCTTCACTGCAGTCAGTACTCTGTGCTGAGCACAGAGCACAACCTCTGCTTGCTCTTACCTGGCTAAAGGAAGACCACGACACCAGCGGCCACTTTAGGTCCACTTGGCCACTCACCTGGCTTGCTGGCAGACGCAGCAGATCCACACCTTCTCGTGCTTCTGGTAGGAGCAGCAGCTCTTGCAGACGTTGAACTTGCAGTCGGCACACCTGCGCTTGGTGTTGACCAGGAAGGTGAAGGGCGAGCAGCAGCGCATGCAGCAGTGCTCTACGAACTTCTGGTGCTTCGAGAGGATGCTGCACTTGCTGCCTTCCTCCGCCAGCTTCTGTTTCATCTCACTGGGATACCCGGAAGGAGAAGAGAAATAGCACATCCGGTCAGGACGCACTCTCCAGAAAGCACCCGCCCAGGGCCTCCCGCAGGCCAAACCACCATGGAGGATCTTCCCACAAAATGATAAACTCTGAAACACCAATTGCTCGACGTGATATCCAGAGAGGAACCCAAATGGTGGATTAATTTTTGTGCACTTCTGCATGTCACGTTTTCTATGAGAAAGCCCACGAGCCTTATTATGTTTCAGACAATAGATTGAGATACAAAATATTATAAAAACAAAGCACATCCTTGAAAAATAAAACCTTTAACTTAATTAATGCCTTTTTAAAGGAGCGGGAGATCATCTATGCTCAAACATTAATCCCCACAACAGTCCTGCTGGGAATAGGATAAATGCAGCCCTGGTCCTATTTAACATCCCCTGAAATGAAAGCACCCAGGGATTTTAAAAGCTTTCAAATCAACGTAAGTCAATAAAGATTCTCTGGGTGATGGGCAAATCCCAAGCACTAGTGATTCAGAACTGGATCAAAGACAATCCTTTCTTCTAAGAGCTCATGGTCATACTGGGCACACGGCCAGACATATTAATGCAAAACACCACTGCATGCACGTCTCTCTCCACTCGGGGAGAAGGAATGAGAACCCTGAGAGACAAGGATACCCCGAAGAGGCTGTTTCCTAGGGAAAAACCGACTGGAAGTAACCAAGTTACTCTGACCTGGCAAATTTGAGATGTTTTTCCTGCTACAAAAATGGATGCCCACAAGCCATAACAGCCAAATAACTGATTTTTTTCCACGCCCAGTTTGTGACTGTGCAATTCATTCCAGTTCAATCTATGATGCATATGGCAAATACTTTCTCCAGTTTGCACTTGTCTTTTCAACTTGGCTGGTGGTGTCTTTCATTATTTAGAAGTGCTTCCTTTTTCTGTAATTAAATTTGTCAGTTGGTCCCCGCAGTGGAATGAATGGCGGCCCCCAAAAGGTGTGTCCATGCTCTCAGCACCACAGCCTGAAATGCTTCCTTATTTGGGAAAAAGGGTGTTTAGAGATGTCCTAAGTTAAGGATCTTGAGGTGTGATCATCCTGGATTACCCTGGCATACCCTGATTTCAACAACAAGTATCCTTACGAGAGACACACAGTGGAGAAGACAATGGGAAGCTGGGGTTCAAGTCCCGAACCGTCTCTGCCTCTGGGCTTCCTCCCCGGGCCCTGCCATGGGCCATGATGCTGTCCCATCTCTGCACACCCAGGCCCCCTCAGGACCCCTCTCTTTCTTTCCAGGAGCCTCCATGGCCTGCCTGACCAGAGGCAGATTCTCAAAATCCATGGTTGCATAGATAGGAGTTGCCTGTGCCTGACACATTAGGTTTGGGAGTAAATTAACCAAGACACAGGAAAGCAGAAAGGAAAAATATTAGAACTACCTGTATTTCACTACTCAGAGTTATCTTTACGCACCATACTCTCTCCCTTTCCCCCTTCTCCCCCCACCTCCTCTCTCTTTGTCTCTGTTTCCTCTCTCTCCCTCGTTTACTCTTATTTGAAAATGATATTATATATACTGTTTTGATTTTGAAGCCTAGGCAATTATCTATTTTTTGTTTAGATTTTCAAGTATGTTGGCTTAAAGTGGCTTACAGATTTCTCTCATGACTCTAAGACCTCTGTGTTATTTATAACATGTCTCCTTTTCTTTCTGAACATTGCCTATTTGACCCTAAGCTTTTTTGGCCTTTGATCAGTAAGTTCTGAGGTTTATTTTGTTAATTTAAATGAAGGACTAGCATTTGGTTGATTGTCTGTGTTATTTATTTATTTTCCATTCCCATAAAGTCCAGTCTTACCTTTATTATTTTTCCCTTCTATTGGTTTTAAGTTTGCTCTATTCCTTTTTTTTTCCTTTCTTTTATTGAAGTGTAATTAAAATACAGTATTATATTAGTTTTAGGTGTAAAACACAGTCATTCAACAATTCTATACGTTATTCAGTGCTGATCATGGTAAGTGCACTCTTAATCCCCATCACCTATTTCACCCATCCCCCACCCACCTGCCCTCTGGTAACCATCAGTGTGTTCTCTATAGTTAAGAGTCTGTTTTTTGTTTATCTCTTTTTTCTTTGTTTCTTAAATGCCACCTATAAGTGAAATTATATAGTATTTGTTTTTCTCTGACTTATTTCACTCACCATTACACTGTCTAGTTCCATCGATATTGTTACAAATGGCAAGATCTCATTCTTTTTCATAGGTGAGTAATACTCCATTGTATGTATATACCACATCTTCTTTATCCATTCATCTATCAGTGCACACTTGGGCTGCTTCCATAGCTTGGCTATAGTAAATAATGCTGCAACAAACGTAGGGGTGCATATAGCTTTTCGAATTAGTGTTTTGTTTTTTTTTTCCTTTGGGCAAATATCCAGTAGTGGAATTAATGGATCATATGGTATTTCCATTTTTAAGTTTTGAGGAAACTTTTGTACTTTTTTCCACAGTGGCTGCACCAGTTTGCATTCCCACCAAAAATGCATGAGGGTTCCTTCTTCTCCACATCCTCGCCAGCATTTGTTATTTCTTGTCTTTTTGATTCTAGCCATTCTGACAAGTGTGAGTTGATACCTCATTGTGGTTTTGATTTGCATTTTCCATATTAGTGATGTTGAGGATCTTTTCATGTATCTGTTGGCCATCAGTATGCCTTCTTTGGAAAAATGTCTATTCAGGTTTCTGCCCATTTTAATCAGATTATTTGTTTTTTTTGGGGGGGTGTTGAGTTGTTAAGTCCTTTATATATTTTGGATATTAACCTCTTATCAAATATACCATTTGCAAATATCTCTTCCCACTCAATGGAGTTGCTTTTGTTTTATTGATGATTTCCTTTGCTGTGGAGAAGGTTTTTATTTCGGTGTAGTTCCAATAGTTTAATTTTGATTTTGGTTCCCTTGCTGAGGAGACATATCTAGAAAAATGTTTATAAGCCAATGTTAAAGAAATTACTATCTATGCTCTCTTCTAGGTATTTTATAGTTTCAGGTCTCATATTCAGGTTTTTAATACATTCTGAGTTTATTTTTGTGTGTGGTTGTCCAGTTTCATTCTTTTGCAAGTAGCTGTCCAGTTTTCCCAGCACCATTTATTGAAGAGATTGTCTCTTCCCCATTGCATATTGTTGCCTCTTTTGTTGTATATTAATTGGCCATATAAGCATGGGTTTATTTCTGGGCTTTCTATCTGTTCCATTGATCTAGGTGTCTGTTTTTGTGCCAGTACCATATTGTTTTGATGACTACAGTTTTGTAGTGTATCTTGGAATCTCTGATTGTGATACCTCTAGCTTTGCAAGATTGTTTTGGTTATTTGGGGTCTTTTATGGTTCCCTACAAATTTTAAGATTATTTGTTTCAGTTCTGTGAAAAATGTCATTGGTATTTTGATAGGAATTGCATTATATCTGTAGATATCTTTGGATGATATGGAATTTTAACAATATTGTTTCTTCCAATCCATGAGCATGGAATAGTTTTGCACTTGTGTCATTTTCAGTTTCTTTCATCTTATAGTTTTCAGAGTACATGACTTTCATCTCCTTGGTCAAGTTTATTCCTAGATATATTTTTTATTTTGGTGCCATTGTAAATTGGACTATTTCTTAATTTCTCATTCTGCTACTTCATTATTACTATATAGAAATGCAACAGATTTCTGTATATAATTTTGTATCCTGCAACTTTACTGAATTCATTTATCAGTTCTAGTAGTTTTTTTTTTCTTTGTAGAATCCCTAGGGTTTTCTATATATAGTTTTAATAACTTAAAAAATAAATTTAAATAAGTAAAGCCCATTTACTTTTAATGTTTATTCTTTTCGAACATACGCATTTAAAGCTACAAAACTCTCCACATATCCCTTTCACTGCACTCTACGAGTTTTCAATTAGACATTTTTATTGGGTATTATATGCAACTAATTTTATTGGGTGTTATATGCAACACTACATCAAAAACTAATGATGTACTATATGCTGGCTAACTGAACATAACAATAAAAAGAACATTTTTTTATTGTTATTCTGGTTTACATATTTGATAATTCTCAGGCTCGAAATTTCCAAATATAGGACTTTTGTTATTGATTTTGATTTTACATTTTGATCAGAGAAGAGGGTCCCGAAGAAATGAATTCTCTAGTACTTGTTGAGACTTGCATAAAAGCCTACTACATGCTCAATTTTTGTAAAGTCCCATGTGTGTTTGAAAAGAATATTTACTCTTTACTTATTGAGAACAAAACATCAAATTCTCCTATTATAATTGTGGATCTATAATTTCTCTTCAATTCTAGTTAATTTTTACTTTATGTTTTTAAGACTATAATGTAAGGTGCATCGAAGTTCATAAGTTCACCAATGTTTGGTTCTTATTGAAATATTCCTTTTGTGATCACATACAACCCTCTCTTTCCCTAATAATGCTTTTTTGTCTTAAAGTCTGTCTTATATTTATAGTCTATATTAGTTACTTTTAAATTGATGGTGTGCCAAGGTATAGCTTTTTATACCTCTTCACTTTCAATGTTTGTATTGTGTTTCAGATTGGGATGTTACAAGCAGAACGTAGCTGAATTTTCTATTTTCATGCTGTATGAGAATTCCTTTTACCATGAAAGTGTAAACCATTTACATTGAGATTGCTAACGTATTTGTATATGTGCTGCAGAAGCAAGCACTAGATTACTAATATATTTGGATTTATTTCTACTGTTATTTAATGTTTTCTATTTACCATGTTGTTTGTTTCCTCTTTTTCTCCTTTTCTACTTTCTATTAGATTGATTTTCTTCATTCTCTTTCTTTCCCAAGTATGATTTGGCATTTGTTCTTTTTCATTTCTTTTAGTGGTTGACATGCATATTGGGATTAATATATATTGTTAACGGCTTTCCTCTCATTAACAACATAAGTGTTAATTCCTTCTGATGTTCTATATTATTACTGACAGTATTTTGGTTCAATCTTAGTTTGTAACTGCAAAAATTGTTCTTAATATTGTTTAATGGTAGTTTTAGCCATCCCACATGATGCAGTCTGGGACCTGCTCTCAGACAAAAAGCCTGAACACACAGGAAATTCTACTGCCATTTCCTTCCTCCAAGTGTCAACATCCCTCCTGAATCTTCTGGATTTGGTTGCAAATGGGGTGCTCTGCAGTAACCATTTTTTTGTCTTGTGTCCAGAAGGTATACTTTTTATCTGCAGGTGGGTTGGTCCAATAGAAGCTTACTTAGCCATTGGCAGAAGCAGAACTCATTTATTACTTTTAAGTTGACATTTGCATAGATTTATCCACATGTACCAATTTATTTGTTCATCAGTGCTTCTTGCTTCTGATGTTGCCTCTTCTTTAATTCTTTTTTCTTTTTTTTTTTTGCTGAACTTCTTCTGGCATTTCTTTCCACAAGAAAAACCCTAGCAGCCTTTATTTGTTGAGAACGTCTATCTCATCCTTATGTTGGAATGATGCTTTAAGTGGGTATGGAATCCTAAGTTGACAGTTCTTTTCCAAAAGTACCAGATAATACTGAAGGGAATAGTCCTTTTTTTTCCCCTGACATCAAATGTAATGTGAAGTTTGTCAGTCTGGTTATTCCTTGTAGGGAATCTCACTTTTCTCACTGGTTACTTGTAAGAGTTTTTTGGGTTTTTTTGTTTTTGTCTTTGATGTTCTCTGTTTGGTGTTCACTATAAAGTGTGTAAGTGGAGATTTGTTTGCATTGTTCTCCTTGGAACTCTTGGTAATTTTTTAAGGCTTTCATTAGTTCTAAGCAATTCCCCAATTATAACTTTGAATGGTCTCCTCTGCTCTATTTTCTCTAATCACTCCTTCTGGAATTCTATGTCAAGACTTCCCTGTTCTTCCATGCCTCCTAATCTTCCTGTTATCTCTGTATTTCTGAGATACATTCAGGACATGTGCTTTGGTTCTAGCTCCTAGTTTAGAAATTCTTTCTTCATTCGTGTTTTTTCCACTGTTTCACTGTTTTTAAATTTTATTGACTTTAATTTTCATTTCCAGAAGTCGTATTGATTTGTTTCCACCAAAGTCTGACTGTCCTTCTCTCTTTGGTGCCATTCAATTCCGGTTCCTATTCATTCTCTTATGTTTATTTTTTAACTATTTTAAATAGACTTCCTTCATACCCTCTTCCTGGTTCTTACATTATCTTAAATTCTTAGAAGGGGTGCTCATTCTTCTACTGGGTGTGTCTCTTAAGTCTTGTTCAAGGTGGATTCTTTGCTTTTATGGTTTATCATTTTTGAATGAGGTGCTCTTCAGCCAAGCCTGCTTTTCCTGTAAGTGCATTTGGTCTGTGCAAGGGCTGCAGAGAGCAGCCGGCTATGCATTTGTTTTCACGAGGCACCACAGAGGGGTTATCAATTTCAAACCAGTTTCATATTTGTTTCTTAGCGTGGAAAATCCTGTACCACATGAGTAATAAGATTTGGATTTCCAATCCCATGTGTACTGCAGGATTGGGACTTTGAGCTTTGATCTCTTATGGGAGACTTATTTTCTTCCACCCAGGGCTCTAGGCAAAGATCACCTGCTTTCTAACTCCCCTAAGCCAGCGAGTAGAAATTTTTTAGGTGTTCCCTTTCACTGAGCCTGAAAGCCTCCAATGCTGAACATTATACAGGTGTCTCATTTTCAGCTGCTTGTCCTCCAAAGGCTCAAACCACCTCTCCTGCCCCCACGCAGAAATTAACACTGTACTCGCCATCAGAGCCTCTGCCCTCTCTATCTGACCAGGTTGACCACTCGGCTTTACGTCCCTCTTTACTTCCACCCCCAGGAGTGTCCGTTTCTTACTTTCCCCTGGCTTAAAAAAAAATTGAGATATAATCCACATGCCATAACATTTACCCTTTTATTTTTGTTTTTTTTAAAGATTTTATTTATTTATTTGACAGAGGGAGAGAGATCACAAGTAGGCAGAGAGACAGGCAGAGAGAGAGGGGGAAGCAGGCTCCCTGCTGAGCAGAGAGCCCGATGCGGAGCTCGATCCAGGACCCTGAGATCATGACCTGAGCCAAAGGCAGAAGCTTTAACCCACGGAGCCGCCCATGTGCCCCACATTTACCCTTTTAAATTGTACAATTCTGTGGTTTTTAGTACATTCGCAAAGTTGTCTAGCCACCAGTACTATCTAATTCCAGAATATTTTCATCATCCTCAAAAGAAAGCCCGTACCAATCAAGCAGTCACTCCCCAGTGTTGGCCTCCCCACCCAGCCCCTGCCAACCCAACCACTCATGTATTTTCTGTTTCTATGGATTTGCCTGTTCTGGACATTTCATATACATAAAATCATACCTAATACATTGTCTTCTGTGTTTGGCTTCTTTCTTTGGATATGTTCAGCATTCACCTATACTGTAGCATGTATCAAACACTTAATTCCTTTTTACTGCCAGATAATATTCCATTTATGGATATACCATATTTTATTTATCCATTCACCAACTGATGGACATCTGGACTGTTTCTACTTTTTGGTTATTATGATTTTCTGCTGCTATGAACACTCATGAGCAAGTTTTTGTGTGAATGTGTTTTCAATTCCAGGAGTGGAATTACTGGGTCATATGGTAATGCTATGTTTAAGCTTTTAAGGAACTGCCAGACTGTCTTCCAAAAGACGGCACCATTTTATATCACCAATAGCAAAACGCGAGGATTCCAATTTTTCCACATCCTCACCAACACTTGTTAGTGTCTGTCTTTTTAATTGTAGCCATTATAGGGAATATGAGGTGGTATCTCATTGTGGTTTTGATTGCATTTCCCTAATGATGAATAATGTCGAGTACTTTTTCATGTACTTATTGGCCACTGGCATATTTTCTTTGGAGAAAAGTTTATTCAAACTTTTGCCCATTTTAAAATTAGATTACTTGGGGTGCCTGGGTGGCTCAGTGGGTTAAAGCCTCTGCTTTCGGCTGAGGTCATGATCTCAGGATCCTGGGATCGAGCCCCGCATCAAGCTCTCTGCTCATCAGGGAGCCTGCTTCCCCCTCTCTCTCTGCCTGCCTCTCTGTCTACTTGTGATCTCTCTCTCTCTGTCAAATAAATAAATAAAATCTTTTTTAAAAAATTAGATTACTTATCTTTGTTATTGTTGTGTTGTAAGAGTTATTTATGTATTCTAGACACAAGTCACTTACCAGATACATGGTTTACAGATACTAAATCTTACGTTGTATTAGTGTTTTTAGTACAAAGAAGGATTGCACTAGCTCATCCTACCCCACTACCAGAATTGGAAATCCATGTATGGCTTTATAACTTCATTTTTCACTTAGCGACGTATCATAAAACATCTTTCCATGACAAATCGGGTGTGTTTGCAGCATTAATTTTCAAGGTGTCCTGAGCTGGCATAAACATCTGGCAATATATGAGCAGGGCTAACTGCTCTGCATAGCATTGCCTGATACTTATTTGTTACTTGAGGATTGGGAAGCAAGGGGAGGCTGAATCCAGAATTAGAAGGGGAGGCTACATCAGGCCAGCTGATAATTTATACTTGGCTGAACAAAATATTTACAGGGAAACAGGACAGAGGTTTTTTTTTTCCTTAGGGCATGAAGATGTTGTTCCCCAGTCTCTCGGATTTAGAGCAGGAGATGAGCTAAGTCATTGACAGCTCTGACATCTGTAAACGACATAAGAACAGCCTCAGCAATTGACTGGCTTCTATTGATATTTCAGAGCCACTAAATTAAATGGGATAAAACGTCCAGGAAGGAAAGTCTTTGGGGATCGAAAGAGCTCTGTGAAGTCAATCCACAGGATCACTTGAGCTTTATGAGTTCTGTTTCCTGACACACAGGGCTGCAAACTCCAGTGACATTTAAAACTGAGTATCTAATAATAAAAACTGTACCAACCCCTCCAGAATTTGTTCCAAGCAAATGGAGTGTTTTGAACCAGAGGTTCAGTGGAGGAACAGCACGGCCTTCTTCTGAACCATATCTTATTTATCAGAGTCTATGCCCCATAACACCTCATAAAGAAAGACATCGAATAGAATTGTATAGGACAACTTACAGTGGCTGGTTGCAAAATCAACTAAGAATCATGCAAGACCAGGTACTTGCTTCAAAATGTCCTGGGAAGGACCAGGCCCCAATGGTCAGCCATATGGGAAAGAGGGATGGGTTTAGAGTCAGACGCTAGGTGGCATAGCTGAGCTCAGTCACTTACCAAACAACTCCAACCTTTTTGAGCCTCTGTTTTCTAAGACAATTATCATATGATCTTTCTGATATGAGGAATTTGAGAGGCAGGGCGGGGGGTTGTAGGGGGAAGGGAGGGAAAAATGAAACAAGATGGGACCGGGGAGGGAGACAAACCATAAGAGGCTCTTAATCTCAGGAAACAAACTGAGGGTTGCTGGAGGGGAGGGGTGGCTGGGTTACGGACATTGGGGAGGGTATGTGCTATGGTGAGTGCTGTGGATTGTGTAAGAATGATGAATCACAGACCTGTACCCCTGAAACAAATAATACATTGTATGTTAATTTAAAAAATAATAATTCCTACTTTCTAGAGTTTCTTAAAGATTTTAAATGAGCAAAGCAACAATAAGCAAATACTAGTTATTCATTTGGATTAGCAAGAAATCCAGAGGTCTAAGTACCCATAACATTGAATCACACTTGTTCATATGTCAAGAAGGTTTTTGTGCTTGTATCTGGACAAGAATGACCAGCACTTACTTGTTGCTTGAGCATTGGACACTAGTGGGTGTGAAGTAGTATCTCATTGTGGTGTGGTTTTTTTTTAAAGATTTTATTTATTTGAGAGAGAGAGAGCATGAGCTGGGTGAAGGGCAGAGGGAGAAGCAGACTCCCCGCTGAGCAGGGAGCCGGATACACGACTGGATCCTGGGACTGGAATCATGACCTGAGCTGAAGGCAGACACCCAATCGACTGAGCCACCCGGGCATCCCTCATTGTGGTTTTGAGTTGCATGTTCCAAGTGATTAATGACTGCAATGGACATCCGAAAAGCCTATCAACATTTCATGGTTTCTTGGTCCACTGCCATGCCAACTCTTATTGGCTGGTAGTGGGTTAAGCACCATGGGTTGAGAGGATTACACAGGCTCGATGGAGCTAGAGAGTCATGATAAGTTAGCAGTGTCTGCCATGGCTGTAGCAGGGAGATGTGATGGCACATGTCACATGTTTGCTAGCAAAGAGACAGTAATTCTGATCCATACCTGTGTAGCACCACTTCATGATCATAGACACTATTGCTTAGATTGCCAATTATTCACTCAATTCACACTTATTGAGCACCTACTATCCTAGGCATTAGGAACAGAAAGACAACAAGACATAATGCCTCACTTAGTGGGACATGTCCTGTAAAAATTGGCATGTTACACATCATTTTTTTAATTTAAATTTTACTTAGTTAACATCCAGTGCAATATTGGTTTCTGGAGTAGAATTCAGTGATTCATCACTTACATACAACACTCAGTTCTCATCACAACAAGTGCCCTTCGTAATACCCACCACCCATCTAGACCACCCCCCCACCTCCCTCCATCAACCCTAGGTTTGTTCTCTATCATTAGGAGTCTCTTATGGCTTGTTTTTCTCTCTCCTTTTTATCTTTTCCCTCTTCCCAGATGTTCATCTGTTTTCCTTCCTAAATTCCACATATGAGTGAGATCATATGGTATTCGTCTTTCTTTGACTGACTTATTTCACTTGACATAATACTCTCTAGCGCCATCCATGTTGTTGCAAATATCAAGATTTCATTTTTCTGATGGTTAATATTCCATTGTATATATTATATACCTCATCTTCTTTATCCGTTCATCAATCAATGGACATTTGAGCTCTCGCCATAGTTTGGCTATTGTTAATAAGGCTGCTATAAACACACCACTTTGAGTCTGTATTTTTGTCTCCTTTGGGTAGTAGTGCAATTGCTGGGTAGTAGGGTAGCTTTACTTTTAACTTTTTGAGGAGCCTCCACACTGTTCTCCAGAGTGGCTGCACCAGTTTGCATTCCCACCAACAATGCAAGAGGGTTCCCCTTTCTCCACATCCTTGCCAACACCTGTTGTTTCTTGTGTTATTAATTTTAGCTATTCTGACAGGTGTGAGGTGGTATCTTATCATGGTTTTGATTTCTATTTCCCTGATGATGAGTGATGTTGAGCATCTTTTATGTATCTGTAAGCCATCTGGATGTCTTCTTTGGAAAAGTGTCTATTCATGTCTTCTGCCCATTTCTTAACTGGATTATACACATCATCATTTTATAAAGGAGAAATAACAGCACCTAGTATAGAAAAACAATGGCTTTCGTCCCCTCTCCCAGGTATTGGCTGTTGGAACTAGGCCTCTTTCTTGGTTTTGTATGGTCTCTTTCATGTAACAAAGAGGGCTGGAAGCCTGGAGACCCTCTGGCCTACTGGTGTTGGTTCGGCTCTGCCAATGGGAGGTATTAGTGTGAGACTGGAAATTGGGAGGGAGACGCCATTTTTCTGTTTTATGTTCCAGTAGAGGCAGGCAACTGTGGGTAAATGGGGCTCCTTGGTCCCCTCTTGGCGGTGGGGGCTCTTTCAGCAGCAATGGGGCAACAGCCATGAAATGCAGGCCTGTGGAATCTGACTTACACTTTTTCTCCTTTTCTCCTCCAGCCCTAAAGGCAGAAGCAGCTCCTGTGGTTACTGAGCTCTGGAACCTCATGTTCTTCCTGTTGCTTTACCAGCCCTTCCAATACTTCTATAGCCAATTCCTGAATTTAAAAACCTCTGCATGGAATAGTAAAAGGGCTTCTGTTTTGATGGGACCCCGACTGACACATCTTCAGAGAGTAGAAGTCACATACTGTCATACCCAAAGATTTTTTGAAGTCCCCATTCCATCTGACCTTGACATCAATTCTCTTGACCACTCTGCTCTCTGCCTACCAGAGACTCCCTTGGAGCTACGGTTTTCTCTCCAGATTAATTCATGTTGCATTATGTCTTCTCCAGTGTTTGTTCCTTATTCCTCATCTTGTTTTCATTCCCGCTTTGAGAAGTTGAGCCCCATGTGTGTCACAAATTATGGTGCACGTGCTAGTTGCTCTCACACCTTTGGTCCCATGTGCTCTCCTAAGGTTCGGATGAGGGTCTGGAGCAGTTGGGGTCTCTAGGTTGCCATCTTATGTGGGACCGACCTCCAACTGTCTAAGATTATAGATATTATTTCCATCCCCAGATCCTTCCCCAACAAGCACTAAATTCTATCCCGAGGCCTCTCTGGAATCCTAAGAGGAATCCTCAACTCTTCCCCTTTCCTTATTTTTGTTTGTGATCGCACACCAAATCCTATCCATTTAGCCTTATGATACCCCTTAAACACATCTCCCCTTAGCTCAGGCCCTCAGCATCAGCATCCACACCCCTGCAGCAGACTCTTTTCCAAGCCACCTGCAACAATTCATGCAGAGTGACCAGCCTGGAAAATACATGGCTGCCCTTCCCCACTAATTAGAAAGGCACGATGATGACTCTGGCTGTATGGCACTCCCTTGAGCTGCAAAGAATGGTCTGTCCCTATGCTGGCTTGTGCTCTGTCCCCTATGTGTCTTCCCCACTTCCTTACCAGCACATTTCTCCTCCTTTTCCTTCCAGACCCACTTCAAATGTCCCCTTCTCTACCGCATTTCCAGCACTGCCAGGCATAACTAGCACTTTGTGCCTAACTCTCTCACAGCGCTCATTACGCTGAACTGTAATCATTTGTTCCTGTGCCTTCTACAGAACAATGAATTCCACAGAGAGGAGGACAGTGGTGGCCTCCTTTCTCCCCGGCACAGAAGGCCTGGCCTGGATTGCGTGTTCCAGCGAGTACTCTTTTTTCCAAGCAAGTTCAGTCAATGGGCTGGGGATTACAGTAAAACAAGAGCACCGGCCAGATGAATAGAAAAACCTCCTAATAGTCAATTGCTTAGGCTTCTACCATTATGGAAAACCCATATGCAAAACAACCAAACACTTGAACAACTCTTACTCTGCACTGTAAATTTTGGTCATGCTGAGCAAGACATTCTGCCTTCTGCTGCCTGAAATTTACCAATGATAAAGCACCATAGGAAAATGAAAAGGAGAATTCAAACACATATAATGAGGGAACAGGATTCTTCTTTTTTATTTCTGAATAAGAGATAAATATAATATTTCAGATTCTGGAATGTTCTTATGCATCATTCAAATACTAATATATGCAAATAAAAATTTCTCTGTGGCTGAGCATAGGCACCACTTCTGGAGCCGGTCAAACCTGCAGGCCGCGGCATCCACAGAAACAGACATTTTTCCTTGAAGGATTTTCTTCCTGCTCTTGGGCTTGTTGATATAGATCTGACCTTGAGCAAGAAAACTCTCCCATGAGAAAGTGGAGCTGTCATCACTCTCCACGCTGTTGTGAATGAAACAGAAATGTTCCAGACTTCATTCTCACAATTACCGGGGATGGACACAGGCACAGAAAATCTCTACACTGCAGACCACCATGCATATTCTGACATTTAATGCATCGTGCATTGTATGTGAACACCTACTTTAATTCTATTCATATTTGATTTCTCCATCAAGAAGAAGTCACTGTACAGGTCAGCCTGTGGAGAGATGCCGAATTTCACTGGCGATACAGCACTTACCCCTCTGATGCTCAGGCACAGCTGACTCCCCTTCTTACTCTGTAGTGAGCTACCTTCCCCAAATCTGAATACAGAAGGGAAACTACTGGAAAACCTATGGAAACATTTTTAAAGCCTTTTATGATGTTTCTTTGACATCTTATTTAACTCATGCTTCCACAAAAAGGAATGGCAATCACCTTTATAAAATGCATACTACGTGTAAGGCATTTGGCAGAATTGATCCCTAAAAAACATTTTTGAGGCACAAAAGGAGAGGCTTTCACACTTTACTCAGGTTACTTGCTGGAGGGCGTCAGCACATGTTGTGTTTGAATGATGAGCAGCCTCATCATTCCTACAAGCAAAGTGGAATCCTTTGCTTGTAGAGCATCCAAAACTATAGCTTGCTCATGTGAGGACTTGATAGCAATGTGCTGCTTATAATGGTGTCAGAAAGTATGTGTAAAACCAATTTTATTTTTTAATTTTTTTGTGTCCTAGGACTTTACTTTTAATTTAAATTTAATTAATTAACATATAATGTATTATTAGTTTCAGAGGTAGAGGTCAGTGATTCAGCAGTCTTATATAATACCCAGTGCTCATTACATCATATGCCCTCCCTAATGTCCATCACCCAGTAACCCCATATCCCACCTCCCTCCTCTCCAGCAACCCTTAGTTGTTTCCTATAATTAAGAGTCTCTTATGGTTTTGTCTCCCTCTCTGATTTTGTCTTGTTTTATTTTTCCCTCTCTTCCCTTATGATCCCCTATTTTGTTTCTTAAATTCCACATATGAGTGAGATCACATGATAATTGTCTTTCTCTGATTGACTTATTAAGCTTAGCATAATACCCTCTAGTTCCATCCATGTTGTTGCAAATGGCAAGATGTCATTTTTTTGATGGCTGAGTAGTATTCCATCATACATAGATACCACATCTTCTTTATCCATTCATCTGTCAATGGATATCTGGGCTCTTTTGACAGTTTGGCTATTGTGGACATTGCTTTTTTAACACTGGGGTGCAGGTGCCCCTTTTGATCACTACATTTGTATGTTTGGGGTAAATGCCCAGTAATACAATTGCTGACTTATACGGTAGCTCTATTTTCAACTTTTTGAGGAACTTCCATACTGTTTTCCAGAGTGGCTGAACCAGCTTGCATTCCCACCAACAGTATAAGAGGGTTCCCCTTTCTCCTCAACCTCACCAACATTTGTCGATTCCTGACTTGTTAATTTTAGCCATTCTGACTGGTGTTAGGTGGTATCTCATTGTGGTTTTGATGTATATTTCCCTGATGATGAGTGATGAGTATTTTTTCATGTGTCTGTTGGCCATTTGGATGTCTTCTTTGGAGAAATGTCTGTTCATGTCTTCTCCCCATTTCTTGATCGGATTATTTGTCCTTTGGGTGTTGAGTTTGATAAGTTCTTATTTCGGATACTAGCCCTTTACCTGTTAAGACATTTGCAAATATCGTCTCCCATTCTGTTGGTTATCTTTGGTTTTGTCGACTGTCTCTTTTGCTGTGCAAAAAAAGCTTTTTATCTTGATGAAGTCCCAATAGTTCATTTTTGCTTTTGTTTCCCTTGCCTTTGGAGACATGTCTAGCAAGAAGTTGCTGCAGCCAAGGTCATAGAGGTTGCTGCCTGTGTTCTCCTCTAGGATACTGATGGATTCCTATCTCACCTTTAGGTCTTTCATCCATTTTGAGTCTATTTTTATGTATGCTGTAAGGAAATGCTCCAGTTTCATTCTTCTGCATGTGGCTGTCCAATTTTCCCAACACCATTTGCTGAAGAGACTGTACTTTTTCCATTGTATATTCTTTCATGCTTTGTCAAAGATTAGTTGACCATAGAGTTGAGGGTCCATTTCTGGGCTCTCCATTCTGTTCCATTGATCTATGTGTCTGTTTTTGTGTCAGTACCATACTGTCTCGATGATCACAGTTTTGTAATAGAGCTTGAAGTCCAGAATTGTGATGCCACCAGCTTTTGTTTTCTTTTTCAACATTACTCTGGCTATTCGGGGTCTTTTCTTGTTCCATACAAATTTTAGGATTATTTGTTCCAGCTCTATAAAAAAAAAGTTGATGGTATTTTGATAGGGATTGCACTGAATGTATAGATTGCTCTAGGTAGCATCGACATTTTTAAACAATATTTGTTCTCCTAATCCATGAGCATGCAATGTTTTTCCATTTCTTTGTCTCTTCCTCAATTTCTTTCATGAGTGTTCTACAGTTTTCTGAGTATAGATCCTTTGCCTCTTTGGTTAGGTTTATTCTAGGTATTTGATGGGTTTTGGTACAGTTGTAAATAGGATCGACTCCTTAATTTCTCTTTCTTCTGTCTTGTTGTCGGTGTGTAGAAATGTAACTGATTTCTGTGCATTGATTTTTATATCCTGCCACATTGCTGAATTCTTGTATGAGTTCTAGCAATTTGGGGGGGGGAGAGTCCTTTTGGTTTTCCACATAAAGTATCATGTCATCTGCAAAGAGTGAGAGTTTGACTGCTTCTTTGCCAATTCAGATGCCTTTCATTCTTTTTGTTGTCTGATTGCTGAGGCTAGGACTTCTAGTACTATGCTGAACAACAGTGGTGAAAGTGGACATCCCTATCGTGTTCCTGACCTTAGGGGAAAAGCTCTCAGTTTTTCCCCATTGAGAACGATGATTCACTGTGGGCTTTTCGTATATGGCTTTTATGATACTGAGATATGTTCCCTCTATCCCTACACTGAATAGTTTTAATCAAGAAAGGATGCTCTACTTTGTCAAATGCTTTTTCTGCATCTATTGAGAGGATCACATGGTTCTTGTTCTTTCTTTTATTAATGTAGTGTAGCACATTGATTGATTCGCGGATGTTGAATCAACCTTGCAGCCCAGGAATAAATCCCAGTTGGTCGTGGTGAATAATCCTTTTAATGTACTGTTGGATTCTATTGGCTAGTATTTTGGTGAGAATTTTTGCATCTATGTTCATCAGGGATATTGGTCTATAATTCTCCTTTGGTGGGGTCTTTGTCTGGTTTTGGGATCAAGGTAATGCTGGACTCATAGAAAAAGTTTGGAAGTTTTCTTTCCATTTCTATATTTTTGAAACAGCTACAGAAGAATAGGTATTAATTCTTCTTTAAATGTTTGGTAGAATTCCCCTGGGAAGCCATCTGGCCCTGGACTCCGGTTTGTTGGGAGATTTTTGATTACCGCTTCAATTTCCTTGCTGGTTATGAGTCTGTTCAGGTTTTCTATTTCTTCCTTTTTCACTTTTGGTAGTTTATACACCTCTAGCAATGCATCCATTTCTTCCAGATTGCCTAATTTGTTGGCATATAGTTCCTCATAATATGATCTTGTAATTGTTTGTATTTCTATTGTGTTGGCTGTGATCTCTCCTCTTTCATTTATGATTTTATTTATTTGGGTCCTTTCTCTTTTCTTTTTGATAATTCTGGCCAGGGGTTTATCGATTTTATTAACTCTTTCAAAAATCAGCTCCTAGTTTTGTTGATCTGTTCTACTGTTCTTTTGGTTTCTATTTCATTGATTTCTACTCTAATCTTTATTAATTCTCTTCTCCTGCTGGGTTTAGGCTGTATTTGTGTTCTTTCTCCAGCTCCTTTAGGTGTAAGGTTATGTTATATATTTGAGACCTTTTTTGTTTCTTGAGAAAGGCTCCTGTTGCTATATACTTCCCTCTTAGGACCACCTTTGCTACATCCCAAAGGTTTTGAACCATTGCAAATGCAACCAGTTTTAGAACACCATGCATAAGCATCAAAACTGCAAATTAGGAAAATCAGAGAGGCCCTGGAAAGTAATTATTCTACATATAAAGTATAATATTTGATATATTCACAGCTTTTCCTGGATGCCTTTACCATACCTGCAACCAATACTCTGCATCCAGATTGTTTGTGCTCAAGGAAAAGCTCATATCCTGGTACAGCCCTCCTCATCCCACAGACAGGGAAACAGGTGCAAACTAACATGTGCAAGATCCCACAGCTGGTTACCTGTCTGCTTCTGCCTTTCATGTTCACCTTCACTTGAAATTTAAGTACCATCTGGTAGGACCTGTCACCGTGGACCAGAGGCAACACTGATTCAGAAAACCCAAAAGGTATAGATAATGAAGTATAAATTCTATTTTTAGAAATAAACTCAATTGAGTAATTTAAACAACTATAACTATTTGCTGAAACTATCACATGTCAGCGTGGAGTCCGCTTGTCCCTCTCCCTCTGCTCCCCCCCATAAATAAATTAATAAAATCTTTAAAAAAAGGGGGGGCACCTGGGTGGCTCAGTGGGTTAAAGCCTCTGCCTTCGGCTCAGGTCATGATCTCAGGGTTCTGGGATTAAGCCCCGCATCGGGCTCTCTGCTCAGCAGGGAGCCTGCTTCCCCATTCTCTCTGCCTGCCTCTCTGCCTACTTGTGATCTCTCTCCTCTCTGTCAAATAAATAAATAAAATCTTTAAAAAAAAAAGAAGGAGGCAAATACAGAGACAAGGTAGCTACAGAACAATGTCCAAGGTGCTACAGACAAGTGTATAAAATACCAGGAAGCAGACCAAGAGAAGTGGAGTACGGTTTATAGAAGCTGTGGGGCTTGAACTAGGTCTGGAAGGGTGCACAGGAGTTTGCCAAGCAGGAGAAACAAGGGAGATTTCCCCCCAGCTTTACCGAGGTGTAATTAACAAATACAATCGCCAATATATTTGTAGTGTACAAGGTAATATTTGTATGTATCCATTGTGAGGGGATTCTCAACCACTGAGCTAATTAACATGTCCACTGCCTCATATATTAATCTTTATTTTATTTTTATTTTTGGCGAGAATACTTTTCTACTCAGCAAATTTCAATTATGTACTACAATATTATCAACTACAGTCACCTGGTTATGCATTAGATTCTCAGAACTCATCTATTTATTTTATAACGGGAAGTCTGTACCTTTTACCAACCTCTCCCTATTTCCCCCACCCCTAACCCCTGACAACTACTTTTCTATTCTCAGTTTCTATAAGTGACTTTTTTTTTTTTTTTTTTTTTTTTTATGATTCCACATAGAAGTGGTACCATGTGGTATTTGGAAGAAGATATCATAGGTGGGGTGGTCACTTTGCCCAAAAGTGTAGCTACAAAACTGAATACGGAGTCTGAGAAGGGAGGAGTGGTTGGTTTGGTGTCTGGAATCAGAAATGGAGGGAGGGGACTAAGCCAGCTGCGGCTGGTCCTAAAGGGCCTTGGAGGCCATCTAAAGAGTGAGCATTTGTAAAAGTAAGTGATAAGAGGACAATGATGGTCTTCACCAAGGTGAGAGCTGCTTCAAAGAGGGAACGCCTGACACAAGACAGTAGATTAGAAAGTGCTAGCCGGCTTGGGGGAGGGAAATTAGCTGAGACTTTTGTCCAGTGATGGTTACTGAGGCTGAGGCTGTAACTGGAGACCAAGGCAGTGGGAATGAACAGGAAGAAACTAATTGGAGAGATTTTTAAGAAGTAGGCCTCACTGAATGTTGGGATTCATAGAAGTCAAAGATGGCGGTGAGGTTTCTGGCATGGACCACCAGGTAGGTGAGGTGTACTGATACTTGCAATCATTTCCTTCCTTCCTTTTTCTCACACTATTTATCTTCTATAACCACTCAATTGACTTGATTGTGCACAATGTTAAGGGCACTGCAGCGGAAAGTGAGCTCTTTCAGGAATCCCTGGATTGCTACAGTCCCAGGGCTGTGGGAAGCACGAATGCTGGGAGGGGGGCAGACACAGGACTCATCCCGCCCAGGCCTGGACCAGGGAGGTGGCAGTGGGAGCGGAGGGTCTGACACGGATGTGAGTCACAGTGTGATGAAAACATCTGAGAGGATCTGGGGCCTAGAATGTCAGGATACAAGAAATAGGGGATCCAAAGACCACCGCTGTCTTCAGCTTTCATGACTGACTAACAGAATGCCCGTACTGTGGACATAAAGAAGTAAGTCATGTTGAGGACAAGGTGAGCATATGATGAGTTTGGGTCTGACTCACTAACTTGAAGCAGTGAGGGAATACAAAGTGGGCAAATTTAGCAGGTGACGAGGAAGCAGATTGGAGCTCTGCAGAGAGACAAAGACACAGGATGTTCACCATGGCCTCATCCTTCTTCAAGTGGGAGCCGAAGCTCTGGGAGGACATTTTTGAGGGTGAAAGAACAAAGAGAGAGCACTGAGGACTGAATATTGGGGCATATCAAGAGTCAGGGAGAAAGGAAGAAGACATACACATGGACGAAACTAAGAAATCAGTCAGTGTCTCTCATGTAATAAAGCAGTTGAAGGAGGAGTGTCTTCAAGGAAGGGACAGAAAACAGAAATCCATATACACCTTGCTGGGCTAGGACGGACACATTTCATAGGACAAAGAGGCTTCCAGTTTAAAGTTGACATGGGTCTCAATTCTCTTAGCCTCATGCGTGAAAAATTCATGTCTGCCTGTTTGTGCTTCACTCTGTTATCCGAAATGCCAATGAAAATGCACAGTAACACCCAACTCAAATGCACGGTCACCAATTAGCTAAAGACAAACGAACAAAAAAGCTTCAACAAGGTGATTACTCATTAGGCTAAATGGCGAGGAAAAAAAAGGATTTTAATCTGCTAAACTGAAAACTAAATAGACTCCTCCCCCACAAAACACACAAAATTTATCTGGAATTCCCAGAGTAAATCATTTCCTTGTCCAACGCTGCTCATATTCAGAAGAAAAAAAAAGGTATATCATTTGTCTTAGATTCTTTAATGTTTTCCAGAAAATCTACTTGATTAAGTGGATTTGGAAATTATGCACATATCTTCATCAGCAAAACTGCTGGTAAGCATTCAAACAAAAGAAACAGAGATGCAAACGTGTGTACAAGATATTCGAAAGAACACAGAATCATTAGTCTGTTGGACTAGGTTTGAGAGCTGCCTTGTCTGCAAACAGGGTGCCTCTCCCTGGGTAAGTCACTTATCTTAATGAGAACTCAGTTTGCTCAGATATTCAATAAAGGGATTGAACCCGATAAAGGTTATGAATAAGTTCAATTTATGTATTTGTCTCAATTTGTGCCTGTTTCTGTCTCCCCATGTACCCGTCTCAGGGACTGGCGGTGGTCATCTGGAAGACTATATTAAGATGGATTCTGAGGGCACATCTGGACTCTCTAGGAAAGTGTGCCATGTTTGCCTAGTGATGTCTGCTCCGCGCCTAGATGTGCAAGGGAGCACAAGCTTGCATTTGGCTTTGCTTCCCAGGTAATCTCTAAGTCCCCTTCCAGCTTTAAAGTTGTATAGTCTGTGAGTAGACGTCCAACATCTTAAGTTGCTTTGAATAGTGAGTTCCAAAACGGAGAAATCACAAATGACAGAAATCCAAAATACAGCATTAAATCTCTGTAATTACGTCAATGAAGGGAAGTGCATTTGCGGTCCCAGAAATCATCACCACATCTACGTTGTATGTATCCTCTCAGAATCTCACTTTTTTCCTCTGGAGAAGGTGACACCTGGACCTGCCCATCAGCCTGAGCCAGCTCTTCACAAGAACTTGACTAGACCGTGAAATACAGCACAATATGTAGCCTGACGGAGACACCAATGTTAACTGGGTACACTCAAGGTCTGTGTACATTCATAAGATACTCTGTGAGGGGGTGGGGGACGTTTAGATATAGTAATTTTGAGCTGTCCATATGATAGTTGTCTTAGCCCAGTTTCCAGAAGCAGAATTTGGGATGGGGATTCTCTTGAACATAATTCCCTTAGAAGAGAAGTAAGAAAGACTGGATGGGACACGGGGACAGGCTGAGCAAGGTCTCAGTGATCTGCTTCAGTCTGATCCCATGGGAGCTTTGGAGCAGGAACTGCTCCAAAGTCATCCCACCTTGCGGCATGACCCCATGTCAGCTGGGCACTGGCAGAGATCTTCCCTTGGGGTGCAGCAGAGGCAGAAAGGAGGAAAGGGGGCTGCTAACAACTCTTAAGTGTTGCAGCAGCTGGGGGATGGGTAGGCCTGGTGGGGATGGGGACCTGGGTGGGGCACCAACAGCAGCTATGAATACATCGGAGCAGAGATGTGTAACAAGCAAGACACACAGGTCTGAGACTCAGAGGAGAAACTGGGCAGAAAATGAGAATATAGAAGTCGCCAGCATAGAGATGAGAGTGGCTGAGATTATCTAGGAGGAAAGACAGAGGTAAGATAAGAAGGAGCCCAGGACCAAGCCACATACCTACCGCTAAGGATGGCAGACAGGGTATGAAGAAACCCCTCCCTTGGGGGGAGGAAAAATTCTTCGAGGACAGCATGGTCAGCTTTGTCCAATGCCACCAAGAGGTCAGGTAATAGAAGAACCAAAGGGTGTCCCACTAGAGTTATTCACATCAGTGGCCTTCGGGGGCACGCTTTCAGGGAAGTGGTGAGGGGGGGAGCCAGACAACAGTCAAGAGTGGTTTGTGAGGTAACTTTCTTTAACGGAATTTAAAAAGAGGTATGTTATGATGGTAGGTAATAAGTGTTCAGTCTTAAATGTTTCCCTTAGTGGCATCACAATAATTAATGTCTTCATTTATTTTATTTTTTTT